>CM046879.1:165084763-165572995 GCA_025667525.1 Glebionis coronaria
TAATGTTTTCATATACCTATTTTACCCATTAAAAATAAATGTATGTGCAGAGAGACTCAAAAGGATAAGGTCCAGTGAAGAACCATTTATAATTGTTCAACAAAGCCCACCAGTGTCACCAGAAAGTGTCATAGTCGAGTCGTATAATAAGTCGCTTGCTTTGCATTATGCAGTCGAAAGTTTCTTCTGTCTGCAAACACAACGTCAACCGCAACGGCAGTGAATTACAACAAAAAAGAGAAGGGATACACAAGCTTAAATAGAAAACCAAACAAAAAGATAGTTATCATCATACTCCTGTATTTCGAAAGCAGAAAGTTGAGAGAAAAGTCATGAACAATGGAACAGGAGATGGCGTTGTGAATCAAGAAAATAGTAAACGTGAGGGGACGCCAGGGTTTACGGTTTATGTGAATAAGGGACCAACGAGTCGAAAGTTATTTTAAATCTTAAAGCTCAGTTCATGATCATTGTTGTTTCAACTAAAGAGCTTTCGGTTATACTAGAAGCTAACAAGGACGAGTATGCATCAACATCACATAAACTAACAAGATCGACGTCTGAATAGATACATAATGTTAAGATTCAGCTACAGTATGTCATGGCCTGGAGTAAACAGAGGCGTATGAGACAAAAAGAATATAAATATGCTCTTAGAACATTTAAGGAAGCTTTGCTATTTGATCCCAACAACAAATTGACACTAGGTTGGACTCTGTTATTTATGAAGTTCCAGATTGTTATGTGATTATGGAAATATGTTATAGCCATTGAACTTGATTAATATTCCTAAACCAAGAGAAAAGTGAATATAATTTCAATCTAGATTTTGTTTAACTCTTAAAATATGGAAGTACTAGACCAGGATCACTATTGCAAAAAATGAAACTTTTATGATCAGGCTTTGATCTATTTCTGTTAGGATGTAGGCTCCTGAGTTGCTTGAGTGTCCTATTTCATTTAAAGGAAATGTAGTTCTAACTTTTTGTTAACATGTGCACATGCCGATCTTGATTTTTGCCAGTCTAATTTATAAATTGATGTAAAACCCGTTGTGGGTTTTTGCAACTATAAATGAGGGCTTTTGCTTTGATGAGTGTAACATATTCTAAATAAAAATTAACGTAAAAAGATTTGTGATGGAAAGACACTATTAATAACATTGATCAATGTCATTATTCCTGACTTAAATAGGCCTTTTTATTAATTCTTTATAAATAATAAGAATGTGCAACATACTTGAAAACTTGAAATATATAAACTACTACTGTGCATCCAATCAAAATTTTGTTCATTCCTTTTCAAAAATTTAAGCAAAATATAACCTTAAAACACATGCAATAGTGATAATATTTTTGTTGGAAAATGTTTTGCAAAATATGGTTTTTGCAATACTTTAGACATAATTTTATATATGTATATGTTATATATATATTCGTAGTACTTAGTAGTTTTGTGTTCTCCTTGAAGAGAGCTTCACAACGAGCTAAAGTATGTCCAATATGGAGTTAATATGAATGAGATATCGTGTCTCAGGTGGAACCTCCTAAAGAAGGTGTACCCGAAAATCAACAAGCCGTGCAGGCTGTTGAAGCATGGAAACATTCAGACTTCTTGTGTCACAATTACATTCTGAATGATTTGGTGGACTCTTTGTACAAGGTGTACTGCAAGACTAAGACTGCCAAAGAATTATGGGAGTCGTTGGAACGCAAGTACAAAACTGAGGATGTTGGTACAAAGAAGTTCGTGGTAGCTCGTTTTTTGGATTACAATGTCACAGATGTGATTTTTGAATCTATTAAATTTACGTGAAACACGATAGTTCGGGTTAGACTTGTGTGTCTATTGATGTTCCCGATTGATTACGCGTAATTGTGTACGAATTTAATTTTTTTTTTCTTTATGAATGACGTTCATCTCAAATATTACTTGAATGACTATTATTCCTCTACGTTATTTGCTAGGAATCCTTATTTTAGGAGTCGACATTTATTTGCATCAACGTAATTTTGTTTAAGCGTTTCACTACGCAAATTAAACATTTCACTCAATACATTTACGCCACACACTTAGAGATTACCTATTTTCACTTTTCACAAATTATTTAGATTACTAATATAACATATGTACATTTAAACCTCTACAACAATTGCACATCACAACAAATAAACATTTGTAAAGTTACCCAAAATAAAAGAGGAGCAAAAACCTTTTTCCTAATCACTATATGCAAACCAATTTCCTCATTTTTCCTCTATAAACCCACGTTTCAAAATTTACTTTCTCCATATATTTTTGAATTCTAGCTATGTACTACACCCTCCCATTTAAACCTTGTACTATTTGTCCCCTCATTCACCTCTAAACCGTTGGACACCCCATAACCCCATAGCTTCTTTGACTTAGAGCATGTACAAACCTTGTAAGCCTCAATTTCTCTTCCTTTCTCTGTCATCACCGAGACCTATGTCCTTTTTCCTCTTCCCAAAAATGTGGCAAGTTCCCAAGGGTACTTTTTTAGTTCCCATATTGGTTAAGAAGCAACTAAAAATCCTAACTAAGCCTTGAAAACCATAACTTGACTCTTAAACACACTAGTTTCCTATAAATAGCCAACAATGTTGCTCATTAAACACACACACTAAAAACTTCAACACTTAAAGAAAACCCCATGTTGGATTCTCTGCCATTACCAAAGAAGAAAGCCAAGGAGTGTATATTAAGGGTGATGATATAGTTTGGTCTAAGCAAGCAAGTGTTATATTAAAGCTCTCTAGTTCTTGACCTCATCTTCATCAATAGTCTTAGGACCATTTGTAAGTACTTACAATTTGTTCATCTCATACTGGTTGATAAACATGCTTGCTATAAACTTTTACAAACTAAAGCTCACGCTAACTAAGTCACGGGTTAGGGCTGGATATAACGATTATTTGACGACCAAGACCTATTAACAAATCAACTAGACCAAAAATGCATGATTTATGTATAAAGTATGAGTTCTGATGAACTAGCGTGATCATAAGTAAGGATTCTAACCTAATGCATGAAAACCTTGAGCTTGTAATCGATACATAACCTTGAGTGAGCTTGAAACGGTTAACCATTCGTGACCTTACGTTGTGTTAAATGTGTACATGAATGCCAAGCCACAAAAAGGATAAGATATGATTTTATGTAGACTTCCTAGATATGATTTCAAGTGGACTTGTATGTATATTATCGAAATAAGCAGAAACTATGGTATCCTTCATGAGTCTATTTTCTAACAGAATGCTTCCCACTGATGTTAGACATGCGAGTAAATGTGTGTGATTCCCTGCTTAATATTTGCATTTGGACGTGTATGATCTTAATACCAGTAAAGAACAAGAAACTGTGGTACCATGTATGAAAGTAACGTATGTGTTCAAACATGTTAATAGGAGGTTACACTATCATGGTGAATAAGGGAATGCATGAATAATATGTATAAGTGCGTGTGTGTGACATGAGTGTATAAACTGGCATGCATGTGTGTACTTGATTGTTACTATGCGTGGTATATGGGTAACTATGGAAAACAAAGTTGAAACACTATAGACTTATATAAGACTTAGAAATGATATGTTGCATGATAAATGGGGGTAGTCAAAGTGGGTAATAAGATGATATACAAATGAAAATGATATGTTGCATGATAAATGGCAAGTGTAGTTTGATAACCTACGTAGACAGGGGACGTAAAGCAACAAATACATTTCCCTTTTATTCTTGTTATGTGTTATGTATGCTATGTATGTGATACGACTAATTTCATAAAAGTAAAAAACAGCCATTGTTTATGTGTATGTACATGTAGCAGGATGTGAGAAAACAACTAGACTAAACTTCCCAAATATGCCTTGAAACTAGCTTGTGTTGTATGTATGTGAGCCATGGAAATAGAAACATAAAAACAAGTAAATGTATAGGTAGAACTTGTGTATTCTATGCATGAAAACAAAAGGGACCATTCTCTTTTTGCCTTGTGCTCTTGCGTGTGCAGTAGACCAGAAACAACAAACCGTTGCTTCTTTCCTTTCTTTTATAATAGGTATGTATGTGTATGTGATTGCCATATATGTGTGTGAATGGTAAACATTACTGTAATAGGATAGTGTAGTCATTCTCATTCTCATGGTGTTTCTTTTCTTTCTGTGTGTACAAAATTGGTGTGAGCATGTATGTATGTATTTTTGTATGACTAAAAGGGTAAGTACAAAAGACAATGTAAAAGGGAACTTGAATCTTTCTTTTTTTTCCTTGTTACTTTCGTAAGAATGGCAGCAAACACAAAGATTATTTCCTAAAAAGTAGTGTGAACACAAAGTGAATGTTTTCATTTAATTTCCAATTGCTAAAAGTGTACATCTACTAATTAAATTTCGACCCATAGACCACACTTCACGCCTATTTTTAAACCATCAAATGACCATGCCCTGAAAATATGAAAATACCATATTAAACTTGACGCGGCCTAGTTTCCAAAACAATTTTCCGTTTGTCTTAATGTTGAGTAACGAAGCCGCAATTAAATTCCAAATTTGGTTGTTTGACACTTGTATGAAATTGAACTTTACTTGTTTATTTTGTTTTGCGAGTGAACCACTTTGTCTAACTATTTACCGCAATTAGAGACTATATTAAAATGTGATATTTATCAAATATCGAAGACCTCGTGGCCTAGTTTTTGTAATGAGAACCCTTGTATGTTTTTTTGAACTATTATTTAATGAAATATCCAGACCCAAAGTTGACCCCGTGACTAAAATGGTTGAACATGAAAATGTATAAAAACATTTTATAAATCTATAGCAAGTATAATTTATCAACCAAGTGCATTGTACGTTATTATTTATTTTATTTAGCCTAAGTACGGATATTTTACTTAGGTTACGAGTAGATCGTTTGCGCATCGTTTTGCGTGCCTTGATTTTCCATGCTATCTTTATTGATCATATTCACTACTTCATCGAGGTGAGTTTCATAGCCCCACTTTTAATTGTTTTAACTATTTTGGGGTGAGAACATTGCTTGTTTTAAACGGATGAACATAAAACTTGATACGTTTGCCTACATGATGTCTAAGTAGCGATATCCCTAGATGCTTTAGCCCACTATCGTGAACCGTTAATTACTTTGTGTAAGCGCGAATGTTATGGATAGATCTATTGGGATTGACCACCCTATCTAATGTTGGTTGTGTGACCAAATTAGATACACTTACATTTGAGTCGTTACGAATGCTTTGGGATAGGCATTTGCTCGGGCTCTCATTATAACTTGTTGGTTGGTTAACGCTTCGGTGTCATGAGCTTAGACGTAGGTTGTTGAAACGTATACTTTTGATTATAATCTTGTATTTGTTATAAGATTATATGTTGGTTGCCTTGAAAATTTTATGGTTCATCACACTATTTAAACTTAAACCTATGAACTCACCAACCTTTGTGTTGACACTTTAGCAATGTTTTTCTCAGGTACCAAGACGGAGGAGTGATGTGGTTATGCTTAGGAGATTTTAAATAAAAATGGTCGTGACTAGTGTTTGGATATTTGGAACAATGTTGAAGTCTTTTGAAACGATGTTTTATTATGATCCTGTGTAATTCGCTTCCGAACTTGTTTTATGAATTTAATTAAATGAAAACGACTTTAGTATAGTCGTTCTTTGTATCTATATCTTGTGATAGTCATGACCGTCGCACCCCATTGTGTTTCCTTACTCTGATAAATTGGGGGTGTGACAGATTGGTATCAGAGTTGTAGTTATAGAGAACTAGGTTATTTTACAAAATGATTTTTATAAACGTGAGTCAAAAATCTAATTTTGGAAAAAAAATAATTCTAGACTATAACTAACTCAAAAATCTCCAAGAACCACTTCACTCCGCCTCTTCGATAAAAGTGAGTTGTGACTTGAATTATTCCATGTGATTTTCCATGTTAGTTTAAAACTTTATTGCTACGTGTTATTAGCATTAAGTATATTCTGCCTTGTTTGAATGATCCTTATGTAAGATATACTTATAGTAATGTGTACTAAGACGATTTTTTCTTATATTTTGAAGTAAAAGACTTAACATCCTTGTTTGGATTGTTGTGCTACTAAAATGGTTTGTGCCATGTTTAATCTAACTAAGATGGTTTGTTCCATGTAATCGAACTAAGATGGTTTGTGCCATGTTTATTTGGAGTAAAACATACACATAGTTATGCTATTACGTATTTTGTTAAAAACAGTCCACTGGACTACTATGAACTATTTAAACACTTGTGTGTTTCTATGTTACCCTATATCGATATACGCCGAATTAAAAATATACGCCAAAACAGTACTTGGGCGCGGTAAGATTTAATAATGGTTGATGATAAGTCGTGAGTAAATCTAAAGCCAAGACAAAGCATCAAAAACGCTAAGAGGTATAATGATACTTAGCAAGGTCTCAAGGCTGTTCTTGTTTGATTGGGTTGCGAGACTAAGTTAAGTGTCAGTTGTTATACAACTTAGGGTTTTTGATGAGTTTTCTTGAGGATGGGTAAAGCTCATGAATTTACATGTTGCGTGATTAGTTGATCGTTAAGTTATAACATATTTGATGAGTTTTGTGTAAGATTAATCGATGTTAAATTGTGTGAGTAATATCTAAAGACGAGTAAATTCACCAAAGATATTAAGAATTTTAACGACTAATACTTGACTGGACCTCAAGGCTGTTCTTGTTTGATTGGGTTGCGAGGCTTAGTCAAGTGCCAGTTGTAACACAACTTAAGATTTTTAGTGAATTTCCTCAGGGATGGATAAGACTTACATGATCTGACAAGGCGATTACCTCATTGACGTTTGACTAGTATGGTACATTAGTACCATTAGTTTGCATGGTGTGTGAACAATGAAATAATGAAAGTCGTCGTCCCTATTTTTATACAACATACGATGATAAACACTCTATATAAAGTATTACTCCTGTAATACTCCACAAAGTACTACATCATATGGAACAAGCATAAATTAGTATTACAAAAATATAAAAACTATCACGATATATGCTGACGCGTAAGTCGAATGCACGTCAAGGAGAAATTTATATTGGAGAAATTGTACAAAGACGGATCTAAAAGTTCTAGTTCATTGGTTTGAAACTAAGTTGCTATTATAAATTTACAAAGTATGATATAACAACTAATGTTAAATGGGAGAACTCAGTTATATGAGGATTATGCCGTATTTTAAATTAAAGAGATTATCGCATGTCACAAAGCTTGAGAACCCTAGACGTGAATTGTGTTCACTTCTAAGAAATCCTAATAGCGCGTGTCGAACATAAAAAGTCTACGGAATGATTATGAACAAACAGATAAAAACAAAATGAACAATTTTTTTTTTGATGAAATTCTTGTGACGGAATTGACTAGTTGATTGGATTAAACAAATTGAACAATTGGGATAAAAACAAATTGACCGAAGTGTCTGAGATGTAATAGAGCATGATCAAAGCTCTAGAAAATTTTGTGATAGAATTGAGTGACTGATGTGGATATTAAATAATTTATTTTTATGAAGATCAAGTGACTCAACATCCGTCGATGTCACCACCAACAAAAAAAAAGAATTGGGTTATGTAACGTACTTTAAAATTTTTATTTAATTGTTTCCAATTATTTTTAAAAGTTATCTTTTATATCTTGTGAAGCTTTTACTTAAGAAATTATTTTTATCCTACAATATTTTTATATATGCCGGAGAAAAATTTATTAAATAAATTTTCTTTTAAGAATGAGTTTTATAAAATATTTTTGGAAAAACATTATTAGAAAAAAAAATTATTAGTTTGAAGGAACCATCACCGAAAACTTTATTAGTAAGAATGTTAGAAATTTTTATGAAACGTTTTGGTAAAACCAGTAAAGGTAGTACTGGCAAAAATTACACGATTGATGACGAAATGTTTTGACATAGATTATCATGCAAAGTTTTGAAAAATCTAGCGTGACGACCAACTTAATGTATAAAACACCGCGACTAATGTTGAAACATTTTTTTTGTAAGGGCTACCATGTAAAGTTTTAGAAAAAAAAACTATTTTTACGAACAACTTGGTTTGAAAGACCTAAACTATTGATAAACTTGACGAGAACTAGTACAAATAAGCATATAAATTGTTTTGTTTATTGATTAAACATGAACGATGATAACAAATAAAATGAACTATGGACAAATTTGTTGATTGTGAAAGTGAATAATGGTAACGAATCAAAAGAACTATGTCCTACCAATATATAAATTACAACCTCAAAGAGTTAAATTATGATGAAAAGGAGGATGCAACCGTTGGTCCCGAGACGTACGTAGCCTGATCAACTACGTATGATTGTGGTCGAACGCGAGCATGCTCATAGTAGTCATCGTAGAAATGAAATATATTAGTATTAGTAGAATATATTAAAGTTGTCTATTCGTCAAAGAAAATTTAATTATGTGCTATGAACGTCGAACATTTTTCTACCGTCTTAAGTAAAAATGTCATGTACGTGATACGAGTAAACCTAGTACGATTATTTTCCTCGCCACTATCACATACAAAAGCGTGTAGGACACGAAAAATACTAATAGCACCAATTCTTTTAATGACAATTAAACTCAAATAGATTAGAGTCAGAAAAGTTTAAAATAAATTTTAGATAATAATTAGAAGAACGAAATGTCATTTGATTAAGACCTAAATTTAACGGATATTGAGAAATCGCCATAGCTTAACCCATGTTAAGGAACAAATTGGGTCAAGGAAAGCATGCTTTTGTATATAACTGGAATACCGAAACCACAAATTGGGTCAAGGAAAGCATGCTCTTGTTTTGATAACGACATCGACGTGCTAGTTTTGAGGACAAAACACAATTTAAGGGAATACGAATGTCACAGATGTGATTTTTGAATCTATTAAATTTACGTGAAACACGATAGTTCGGGTTAGACTTGTGTGTCTATTGATGTTCCCGATTGATTACGCGTAATTGTGTACGAATTTAATTTTTTTTTTCTTTATGAATGACGTTCATCTCAAATATTACTTGAATGACTATTATTCCTCTACGTTATTTGCTAGGAATCCTTATTTTAGGAGTCGACATTTATTTGCATCAACGTAATTTTGTTTAAGCGTTTCACTACGCAAATTAAACATTTCACTCAATACATTTACGCCACACACTTAGAGATTACCTATTTTCACTTTTCACAAATTATTTAGATTACTAATATAACATATGTACATTTAAACCTCTACAACAATTGCACATCACAACAAATAGACATTTATAAAGTTACCCAAAATAAAAGAGGAGCAAAAACCTTTTTCCTAATCACTATATGCAAACCAATTTCCTCATTTTTCCTCTATAAACCCACGTTTCAAAATTTACTTTCTCCATATATTTTTGAATTCTAGCTATGTACTACACCCTCCCATTTAAACCTTGTACTATTTGTCCCCTCATTCACCTCTAAACCGTTGGACACCCCATAACCCCATAGCTTCTTTGACTTAGAGCATGTACAAACCTTGTAAGCCTCAATTTCTCTTCCTTTCTCTGTCATCACCGAGACCTATGTCCTTTTTCCTCTTCCCAAAAATGTGGCAAGTTCCCAAGGGTACTTTTTTAGTTCCCATATTGGTTAAGAAGCAACTAAAAATCCTAACTAAGTCTTGAAAACCATAACTTGACTCTTAAACACACTAGTTTCCTATAAATAGCCAACAATGTTGCTCATTAAACACACACACTAAAAACTTCAACACTTAAAGAAAACCCCATGTTGGATTCTCTGCCATTACCAAAGAAGAAAGCCAAGGAGTGTATATTTAGGGTGATGATATAGTTTGGTCTAAGCAAGCAAGTGTTAGATTAAAGCTCTCTAGTTCTTGACCTCATCTTCATCAATAGTCTTAGGACCATTTGTAAGTACTTACAATTTGTTCATCTCATATTGGTTGATAAACATGCTTGCTATAAACTTTTACAAACTAAAGCTCACGCTAACTAAGTCACGGGTTAGGGCTGGATATAACGATTATTTGACGACCAAGACCTATTAACAAATCAACTAGACCAAAAATGCATGATTTATGTATAAAGTATGAGTTCTGATGAACTAGCGTGATCATAAGTAAGGATTCTAACCTAATGCATGAAAACCTTGAGCTTGTAATCGATACATAACCTTGAGTGAGCTTGAAACGGTTAACCATTCGTGACCTTACGTTGTGTTAAATGTGTACATGAATGCCAAGCCACAAAAAGGATAAGATATGATTTTATGTAGACTTCCTAGATATGATTTCAAGTGGACTTGTATGTATATTATCGAAATAAGCAGAAACTATGGTATCCTTCATGAGTCTATTTTCTAACAGAATGCTTCCCACTGATGTTAGACATGCGAGTAAATGTGTGTGATTCCCTGCTTAATATTTGCATTTGGACGTGTATGATCTTAATACCAGTAAAGAACAAGAAACTGTGGTACCATGTATGAAAGTAACGTATGTGTTCAAACATGTTAATAGGAGGTTACACTATCATGGTGAATAAGGGAATGCATGAATAATATGTATAAGTGCGTGTGTGTGACATGAGTGTATAAACTGGCATGCATGTGTGTACTTGATTGTTACTATGCGTGGTATATGGGTAACTATGGAAAACAAAGTTGAAACACTATAGACTTATATAAGACTTAGAAATGATATGTTGCATGATAAATGGGGGTAGTCAAAGTGGGTAATAAGATGATATACAAATGAAAATGATATGTTGCATGATAAATGGCAAGTGTAGTTTGATAACCTACGTAGACAGGGGACGTAAAGCAACAAATACATTTCCCTTTTATTCTTGTTATGTGTTATGTATGCTATGTATGTGATACGACTAATTTCATAAAAGTAAAAAACAGCCATTGTTTATGTGTATGTACATGTAGCAGGATGTGAGAAAACAACTAGACTAAACTTCCCAAATATGCCTTGAAACTAGCTTGTGTTGTATGTATGTGAGCCATGGAAATAGAAACATAAAAACAAGTAAATGTATAGGTAGAACTTGTGTATTCTATGCATGAAAACAAAAGGGACCATTCTCTTTTTGCCTTGTGCTCTTGCGTGTGCAGTAGACCAGAAACAACAAACCGTTGCTTCTTTCCTTTCTTTTATAATAGGTATGTATGTGTATGTGATTGCCATATATGTGTGTGAATGGTAAACATTACTGTAATAGGATAGTGTAGTCATTCTCATTCTCATGGTGTTTCTTTTCTTTCTGTGTGTACAAAATTGGTGTGAGCATGTATGTATGTATTTTTGTATGACTAAAAGGGTATGTACAAAAGACAATGTAAAAGGGAACTTGAATCTTTCTTTTTTTTCCTTGTTACTTTCGTGAGAATGGCAGAAACACAAAGATTATTTCCTAAAAAGTAGTGTGAACACAAAGTGAATGTTTTCATTTAATTTCCAATTGCTAAAAGTGTACATCTACTAATTAAATTTCGACCCATAGACCACACTTCACGCCTATTTTTAAACCATCAAATGACCATGCCCTGAAAATATGAAAATACCATATTAAACTTGACGCGGCCTAGTTTCCAAAACAATTTTCCGTTTGTCTTAATGTTGAGTAACGAAGCCGCAATTAAATTCCAAATTTGGTTGTTTGACACTTGTATGAAATTGAACTTTACTTGTTTATTTTGTTTTGCGAGTGAACCACTTTGTCTAACTATTTACCGCAAATAGAGACTATATTCAAATGTGATATTTATCAAATATCGAAGACCTCGCGGCCTAGTTTTTGTAATGAGAACCCTTTTATTTTTTTTTGAACTATTATTTAATGAAATATCCAGACCCAAAGTTGACCCCGTGACTAAAATGGTTGAACATGAAAAATGTATAAAAACATTTTATAAATCTATAGCAAGTATAATTTATCAACCAAGTGCATTGTACGTTATTATTTATTTTATTTAGCCTAAGTACGGATATTTTACTTAGGTTACGAGTAGATCGTTTGCGCATCGTTTTGCGTGCCTTGATTTTCCATGCTATCTTTATTGATCATATTCACTACTTCATCGAGGTGAGTTTCATAGCCCCACTTTTAATTGTTTTAACTATTTTGGGGTGAGAACATTGCTTGTTTTAAACGGATGAACATAAAACTTGATACGTTTGCCTACATGATGTCTAAGTAGCGATATCCCTAGATGCTTTAGCCCACTATCGTGAACCGTTAATTACTTTGTGTAAGCGCGAATGTTATGGATAGATCTATTGGGATTGACCTCCCTATCTAATGTTGGTTATGTGACCAAATTAGATACACTTACATTTGAGTCGTTACGAATGCTTTGGGATAGGCATTTGCTCGGGCTCTCATTATAACTTGTTGGTTGGTTAACGCTTCGGTGTCATGAGCTTAGACGTAGGTTGTTGAAACGTATACTTTTGATTATAATCTTGTATTTGTTATAAGATTATATGTTGGTTGCCTTGAAAATTTTATGGTTCATCACACTATTTAAACTTAAACCTATGAATTCACCAACCTTTGTGTTGACACTTTAGCAATGTTTTTCTCAGGTACCAAGACAGAGGAGTGATGTGGTTATGCTTAGGAGATTTTAAATAAAAATGGTCGTGACTAGTGTTTGGATATTTGGAACAATGTTGAAGTCTTTTGAAACGATGTTTTATTATGATCCTGTGTAATTCGCTTCCGAACTTGTTTTATGAATTTAATTAAATGAAAACGACTTTAGTATAGTCGTTCTTTGTATCTATATCTTGTGATAGTCATGACCGTCGCACCCCATTGTGTTTCCTTACTCTGATAAATTGGGGGTGTGACAAGATGGTTGATTCAAAGAGTGTGATAACTCAGGTTCAAGATCTGCAGATTTTGCTACGCGACATTCATGCTGAGGGTATGACTTTGAGTGAAACTTTTCAAGTTGCTGCTATCATTGAAAAGTTACCTCTAAGCTGGGTAGAATTTAAAAACTACTTGAAGCATAAGCGAAAGGAGATGACTGTTGAAGACTTGGTTTTTCGTCTTCGTATTGAAGAGGACAACAAGTTGGCTCAGAAAAACACTTATACACCTGATTCTGCCAAGGCAAATATGGTTAAGCATCGTTCTTCTTCTTCAAAGTCTAAATGCAAGAGCTTTGGCAAAGGGAAGAATGACAAGAAGAGCAAAGGGAAGTCTGAGTACCTTGCTCCTAAAGGTGGAATTGCAAAGCAGAAGTTCTAAGGAAATTGCTTCAACTGTGACAAGCCAGGTCATCGTGCTGCTAATTGCAAAGCGCCAAAGCGGGTGACTCCACGCGAGGCTAATATGGTGAATGATAATGTGGACATGATTGCTATGGTGTCTGATGTCGTTACCATGATCTCTGAAGTTAACCTGGTAGGTTCTAATAATAATGATTGGTGGGTTGATACTGGGGCAACTCGTCATGTGTGTGCTGACAAGAGTATGTTTCACTCTTTCAGAGCGGTTGACAATGGAGAGAAGCTGTACATGGGCAACTATGCAACTGCTGATATCAAGGGCGAATGAGATGTTATTTTGAAGATGACATCCGAGAAAGAGCTCAAGTTGACTAAAGTCTTGTATGTTCCGGAGATTCGTAAGAATCTTGTGTCCGGATGGCTTTTGAATAAGTTTGGTTTTCGTCTTATTTTTTAGTCTGATAAAGTTGTACTTTCTAAGAATCAAATGTATGTTGGTAAGGGGTATGCCCTGAATGGTATGTTTAAGCTCAATGTAATAGTTGTTAAGAATGCTATCAATAAAATGAATTCTTCTGCTTACTTGATTGAGTCTTCTAATGTGTGGCATGGCCGTCTTGGACATGTTAATTTTAATTCAATGCGTCGTTTGATTAAATTTAATGGCATACCAAATTTTCATATTGATTCAAATTATAAGTGTAAAACTTGTGTCGAAGCCAAACTTACAAGATCATCTTTCAAATCGGTTGACCGAAAAACCGAACCACTTGATATGATAAACACAAACATATGTGATTTGAAATCACTACCCACAAAAGGCGGCAATAAGTACTTCATCACGTTTATTGATGATTGCACAAAGTACTGCTACGTTTACTTGTTGAAAAGTAAAGATGAAGCTATAGACAAGTTTGTTCTATACAAAACCGAAGTTGAGAATCAACTTGGTAGGAAAATCAAGGTTGTACGAAGTGATAGAGGAAGTCAATATGTGTCTCCTTTTGCTGATCTATGTGCGAAACATGGAATTAGACACGATTTTTCTACTCCTTATTCACCTCAGCAAAACGGTATTGCCGAAAGGAAGAACCGTACCTTGAAAGAAATGGTTAATGCCATGTTGTTAAGTTCTGGTTTGAGCCGGGACATGTGGGGGGAAGCCATTCTAACGGCTACTTATCTTTTAAACAAGATACCTCGTAAGGGTAAAGAGGAAACCCCATATGAACTGTGGATGAGAAGAAAACCATCATACCATTACTTACGAGTGTGGGGTGTCTAGCCAAGGTAGTTGTGCCGACACCTAAGGCCCAAACGATTGGACCTAAATCTGTGGATTATATATTTATTGGATATGCTAAGAATAGCAGTGCGTATCGTTTCATTGTACATGATTCGAAAAATCCAGATATACACAAGAACTCAGTTACGGAATCAAGGAATGCGTCTGTAAAACCCGCATGCTTTTACCATGAATAGTACCCTTTAGATCGTACGTACTAAATTAAAACTTTCCTTTTATAGTATGATTAAGTTCACGTGTTAGAATTTTAAGTATTACGTACGTGTTAGAACACGATAAGTATTTATTACGTATGAACACACAATAATTATTCAAACAATAATTATCACGAACATGCGATCATGAAATCATGAACGTAAATTAATCACGAGCTAATATTAATTACGTATATATATTTATTACGAGCACGAATAAATATATTAAGTCACGGTTAATAATTAACTAGAACACATAAAACACGAACACGATAAAACACGAACGAACACTAAAATAATTAGACTCAGAAAAAGGTACGGGTACCCCATGTGGGGCCCCCTACCCGCGGCTACACCAAGAGGATGGGCCAAGCCCATCAAACTTTTACTAACAAGGGGTTATGGTAAAATCTTGTAGTCATTTTTCACATTACAGTAAAATAACAAAAACCCTAAAAAGATTTTTTCCTTCTCCTTGCTCTCTCTTTGGCCTCTGGATATAAAGACACAAAAGGGGGTGTTCGATTGATTTTTGATCTTGAATTTTGTGCAAGCATTCGTGTGTGTTCATCCTCGTTTGATCCACGCATTCGGTATACCTTTTTAATCCTTTTCTTTTATGTTTTGATTTAATAAATTAAATAAGATCATGATGTTTTTAAAAAGCTAATTAAAAACATTAATTAAACATGTAAATGGTTACGGGGTAAATCAAAACAAGGGATTTAGGGGTGTTTGATGTGGCCGACGCCTAAATCGAACCCCCAAGGGGTCTCGGTTTGGCTTATGAACCACCACCGAGACCTCATGGTCTCGGTTTGGTGGTATGGGTCCCACGGCAGCAGCAAACAGGGGGAAACCCCGAAGTGGTTCGGGGTATGGTGTTGATTACTGGTCCGGTTCATTGTTTCTAGTCACGATCCGGTTCATTGTTTATGTTAAGGTTTATGATTTTAATAGTTATATGTTAAAGATTAAATTAATAAAACATGACATAATTAATTTAATAAACATGACTTAGGTTATAATTTAATTATTAGATCATGGATTTTTAACCTAAGTATTTATATTTTCTAGACTTTATAATTAATTAATTATTAAAACCATGACTATAATTAATTAATTAACATGACTTAGGTTATATTATTAATAATTAATAATACAT
Organism: Glebionis coronaria; assembly: GCA_025667525.1. NCBI lineage: Eukaryota > Viridiplantae > Streptophyta > Magnoliopsida > Asterales > Asteraceae > Glebionis > Glebionis coronaria. Next base: position 165,100,751 of record CM046879.1, read on the forward strand.
ATTTTAACCTAAGTATTTAACTTTATTTAATTAAAAACATGATATATTTAATTAAATACTTTTAACCTATAGTTTATTTAAATTACATGTAATAATTAATAAACTATACCTTATATTAATATGACTTAGAATAATAATCAGATGACACTTAAGCTTATATAATTAGCTTATTTAGCCAGCTTATATCTAATTATGGAAACTTTCTATTTTTAGACACTTATTTAATTAAGGCAGCTAATCTATTTATGGAAACTTTCTATTTTTAGAAACTTATCTATTTTAAGCAGTAATTCTATTTTTGGAAACTCTCTGTTTTTGGAAACTTTCTATTTTGGAAACTTTCTATTTTTGGAAACTTTCTATTTTTTGTAACTTTCTATTTTTGGAAACTTTCTATTTTAGGAAACCTGCTATTTTTAGAAACTTACTTATTATTACGCAGTAAGTATAATAATACATGAAATAGAAGTAATACTTAATCAGAATAGACAGAATATAAGATAAACACAGTTTAAAGCTTAAAATAGTAAAACATGACATGAACGTATAAAATAAGCTAAGACATGACATAAAACCAGTTACGTATTTAGTAATCAGATACTTATACACGTATGTATTTATGTAGCATTAGTGATACCGAAGTAGGACTCTCTTCAGTTCGTCTTCTTCGTTCACTGGACATAAGGTACGGATTCCCGTCCTTTTAGTATGGACATTCTTTCCTTATTAGGATCTCCCGTATGCAGCCAACTGTTTTCCCGTAGTATAATTTATATGTTTGATTTGCTTATGTTTAATTTAGAATACCTATAGTCATATATATGCATGACCAGTTTCACCTAGTTATGGAGGTACCATAACCATAACACTAGAGGCACTGGTGTTATGACTTCCCCACGGCGGAGTGATCGCTCGTGGCGTCCCTTCAGCTTTTGGCCATATTATTATATTTATCATGTGGGGTGTATGGGTGCATCCTAGTTACATGTTTTCAAGCAGATTACTCACTGTGAATGTGGTTTGTGCCTTGCATCCTTCACAAGGAGCTGATCCCTCCTACCCAAACCAGTATATTTAAATTAGAGGCAGCCCCTCTAATTTGCATGATGAGGTCACCCCTCCAAATATTCATGCACGGTGGATTTTCATGACCTATATTGGCTAATGGTAGATTATGTTAAACAGTTTTTATAAGATAAACATAAGGCTTTTCAAACTATAAAACCAGTTTTACCAAGACTTAACCGGGTTATTCGGGACTTAGTTTCTTCCGCTGTTATATGCTAATATGCTTATATTGTTCATGCTTTATTGTACATCCGTGCACTGAGCGTATTGCTCAGCCGTTTTCCTTTTCTATGTTCCCAAAACGGCAGGTACTCAGGGACGCTCGTAGACTTTAAGCGTACGTGCATATGGACTGGAAGCTTTCTAGCCTTTCTTTACTTTATGCATTATCTTTACATTGATACTCTTGCCATGGACATTGTTTAGTCCTTTCATTTACAGTACTTATGTTTATGTGTGATGAACTTTACTTTTGGACTACCGATGTTTGATTCCGGTATTTTCCTTTTATGGTCATGTGATGTTTTAGACATTTATCCTTGTATGCTTTGATGACACACAATAATTACGCGTGACATTCCATTATCAAAATGGGGTGTTACAATTATGGTATCAGAGCCAAGGCTTCAACCTGTAGGCTCTCAAAATATGACCTGTGATTAGTGGGTAGTCACTATGGTCTTCCTAGAACTGACAGTCGTTTTCATGCATTCATCATTTTTATGCATACATATATATGTCATTGTCGCAGGTTTATGACTAAGTAATGGTTGGTACAGGACTAGCCCTATTTAGTCGCATGTGTTTTATCGAAACTTTTAAATTTGGGACCGACCCATAGGCGTCCCCTCGCCATGTATTTTATTTTGGGTGAACTGACCATAGGCGTTCACTCTCGAGCATACAAAAGTTTTCATAAAACTGCATCATGCGTTCATACACAAATTTTCTTGCATAAAATTTTTCTCTGGATTTATTGGTATAATTTTTTTTTCATGTATATATATATTTTATGTTTTGATCTGTTTAATCATATGTTTTATGTTATACTGTCAGATGGTTCTCACACGTGAACAGGAACAACTCAATGCAGCAATCCAAGCTACAATGCAAGCTTTGCTTCCTCAACTGAGGAATGACATCAGGGCTGAGGTTCAAGCTGCCAACAATCAGCAGCATAACCAAGCACCTCCTCCTCCTCCTCCAGTGACATTGGTAGTATGGCTGGAGAGATTCAACAAGCTCCGTCCTCGAGCTTTCGAGAAAACAGATAGCCCCAGTGACGTTGAAAGCTGGTTGCCTCACATCAAGAAGATTTTCAATGCTATGGGTTGTGACCCCGTGTTCAAGGCGAGGTTGGCATGCTACCGGTTCGAGGGCGATGTGTTAAATTGGTGGTTAGCATTGATGCAGTCTAAGGGAGGTGACGATTGGGTGGCTGGTTTGACATGGGTTCAGTTCAAAGATAGGGTGATGGAGCAGTTCTTTCCCAAGGCTGAGCAAGACAAGCTCAAGAGGGAGTACCATGGGATCCGGCAGAGGGCTGGGGAGAATAGCAATGAGTTTATGCAGCGCTTTCTTCGCTTAGTTGGTTTCCTTGGTGCAGCAGCAGGTACTCCTGAAGAGCAGGCACACCACTTTAGGTGGGCTCTTCGCACATCGGTCGCAAAAAATCTGGTGTGTGCTACGTTCAACACTGTAGCACAAGTGGCCGATGCGACACGTAAGCTGGAGATGCTGCATGAGAGAGATGAGTTCGGGGAAGCTGAGAAACCCGACAAGAGGTAAACATTCGTATTCAAGCGGTGACCAATCCGTATTATTTCTATATATGTCAATTATTCATCTCTTAAACTGTATCTTCCAGGCAGAAAACTGGGGACCAGTCTCAGCCGGCTACTCAGTAGCAGCCTCATCAGCCCAAGGTAAACGATCAGACTAACGACCGTTCTGCTATGGATAGGCGTGGCGGTAATGATAATTACCGTAACAACGTTGGACACTCCAACGGCAGCAGGTCCTAATACTTACGCATTTTCTTATGATTTCATGTTATAACTCATATTCTGACACTCTAGCAAATCTTCTACCAGGAACCATGGAAACGGTAGGGACCAGAACCAGAGAGGTTCACAACCTAGCCGTCCAGCTATCACTGGTATTCAATCTTACGATTATTCGCATTATCCTTTGTACCCTATTATAATGTCTTATGAAAAATGTTTTATCAGGTCCTCAGCCAGCCAGAGCACCTGCTGGAGGATATACTCATCCTCTTTGCTCTACTTGCCACCGTAGGCACCCAGGGCCATGTCGTCGTAACACTGACGCATGCTTCAAGTGTGGTCTTCCTGGCCATATCATGAAGGATTGCCGTAAGGGCGAGATGGAGGGCACATCGGGACATGCTGATACCAAGCCGCCTCCTACCACTGGACGTGTATACACGACATCTCGAGACCAGGCCAACAAGTCTACAGGTACCATCACTAGAATCTTGTATATGTATGGTCAAGCTGCGTGTGTTCTTTTCGATAAGGGTGCTACTCACTCGGTCATTTCTACTGCCTATGCTAAGAACATTAGGATGCTCCCCACACCACGAGAGAATAGACTTACTATTTCCACGCCTTTGAGGGACTCTGTATTAATCACTCATGTATACAAGAGTCTTACCCTAGAATTTTATGATAAGGTTCGTCCTGTTGACGCACTTCCGCTGGACATGAATGACTTTGACATGATTTTGGGCATGGATTGGCTATCCAAGCATCATGCTACCATAGGCTGCTATTCATATCGAGTTATCTTTGGTGATGTTAATACACCAGACTACATTCATAACGGGTTCGTACCCGGACGGTCTGTACAAATCATATCTACCCTGCGAGCGCGTGCACTACTGTCACATGGCTACGAGGGTTATCTAGCTACGGTTCACGACATGGATGCTGAATCCCCATCAATTCAGGATCAACCAATAGTGTCGGAATTCCAAGATGTTTTTCCAGCAGAACTTCCGGGCATACCACCTGCACGAGAAGTGGAATTCAATATCGAGCTTATTCCAGGAGCTGAACCGATCTCCAAAGCTCCTTATCGCATGGCTCTCGTAGAGTTAAAGGAGCTGAAGGATCAACTGCAAGAACTTCTAGAACGAGGTTTCATTCGACCGAGCGCATCTCCATGGGGCGCACCGGTCTTATTTGTTAAGTAGAAGGACGGCAGTATGCGTCTTTGCATAGACTATCGCGAGCTAAACAAGATTACTATCCGGAATAGGTATCCACTGTTGCGTATAGACGATCTGTTTGACCAACTCCAAGGGGACAAACACTTCTCCAAGATTGATCTTAGGTCAGGCTATCATCAGCTACGGGTTAAGGAGCAGGACATCGCCAAGACTGCTTTTCGTACCCGCTATGGCCACTACGAATTTGTAGTTATGCCATTCGGCCTGACAAACGCTCCAGCAGTGTTCATGGACTTGATGAACAGAATCTTCCATGAATTTCTGGACAAGTTCTTCATTGTCTTCATCGATGACATCCTAATTTTCTCAAAGTCCAAGGAGGAACACGAAGACCATCTTCGTACAGTACTACAGATTCTTCGCCAGAAGCAGCTGTATGCTAAATTCTCCAAATGTGAGTTTTGGTTAGACAATGTGGCATTCTTAGGTCACATTGTATCAGCAGAAGGAATCACTATGGATCCAGCAAAGGTTGAGGCCATTACTAAGTGGCCGAGGCCGACATCAGCGACGGAAGTCCGTAGTTTCTTAGGCTTAGCTGACTATTACCGTAGGTTCGTGGAGAACTTTTCCCGCTTAGCACTACCATTGACCAAACTGATGCGGAAATGGGAGAAATTCGTCTGGACTGAAGAACGAGAGAAGAGCTTTGAAGACCTGAAGCAGAAGCTAGTATCTGCACCTATTCTTACTCTTCCATCTGGTACGGGTGGATTTTTAAATCTACAGTGATGCATCGGGGAAGGGACTTGGTTGTGTTCTCATGCAACATGGGAAAGTGATCGCGTACGCTTCACGGCAGCTTAAGCCTTATGAAGAAAATTACCCTACGCATGACTTGGAACTTGCTACAGTCGTGTTTGCATTGAAGATATGGAGGCACTACTTATATGGAGAATCATGTGATATTTTCACGGACTACAAGAGCTTGAAGTATATCTTCACTCAACGTGAATTGAACATGAGGCAGAGGAGATGGTTAGAGCTGTTGAAGGATTACGACATTAATCTACAGTATCATCCCGGAAAGGCAAATGTAGTAGCAGATGCTCTTAGCAGGAAGTCCGGAATGATCAACGGCATTAAAATTGAGGAGGACATCATAAGAGACTTAGAGCGACTAGACATCGAGATCATGGTAGGAAGCTCAGAAAGATGATGGAGAAATCTGGGCGATAGTTCAGAATTTGGAGAAACAGACGGAATTCAGAGTAGATGCAAATGGTATCGTATGGCAGGGCACGAGATTTTGTGTTCCTGATGACCAAGAACTCCGGGAAGCCTTGTTAGCTGAAGCTCATAGCTCCCCATTCTCTATACATCCTGGTTCGACTAAGATGTACCATGACATCAAGCAGTACTTTTGATGGAGTGGTATGAAACAGGATGTGGCCACTTACGTCTCCAAATGTCTTACCTGCCAGCAGGTTAAGATCGAGCATCAGCGATCTGGCGGTCTCCTTCAACCGTTAGATATCCCAGAGTGGAAGTGGGACAAAATGACCATGGATTTTTTTACTAGTCTTCCGCCTACCAAGAGGAAGCACGATGCAATTTGGGTTATCGTGGACCGACTTACCAAATCAGCTCATTTCTTACCGATCTGCAAGGAAGATCCGGTAAGTAAACTCGCCGATACGTATAGAAGAGAGATCATGAGACTCCATGGTGCTCCATCAGCATCGTCTTAGACAGAGATCCTCGATTCACATCGCGATTTTGGAAGAGTCTGCAGAAAGCTTAGGGTACACAACTTAAGCTTAGCACGGCTTTTCATCCTCAAACGGACGGGCAGTCGGAGCGAACGATTCAGACATTGGAGGACATGTTGAGGTCATGTGCGTTGGAATAGACGGGTGATTGGGACGATTACATCTGTTTGGTGGAGTTTGCATACAACAACAGTTGGCACGCAAGTATCAAGTGTGCTCCTTTCGAGATGTTGTATGGCAGAAAGTGTCGCGCCCCAATCTGCTGTGATCAAGTTGGCGAGTGAACACTTGAAGGACCAGAAATCATAGAGATGACCAATGAAAGGATCGCAGTAGCTAAGCAGAAACTTCAGGAAGCACGGTCACGTCAGAAGAGTTACGCCGATAAGCATCGTAGGGACATACATTTTAACGTAGGAGATCACGTCTTCCTTAAGGTTTCACCGGCACGTGGTGTTAGACGCTTCGGGATTAAAGGGAAGCTCAGTCCTCGTTTCATCGGACCGTTTGATATCAATGAATGAGTCGGTGAAGTATCTTACCGGTTAGCGTTACCTCCGCAGCTTTCGCATGTACACAATGTGTTTCATGTGTCCTTACTCAAAGGGTACCGGTATCATCCCCTTCACATGGTTCAGTATCAACTGGAACAGATACGTGAAGATCTCACCTTCTTAGAAGAACCCGAACGAGTTCTTGACAGACAAGAACGAGTCATGAGAAGGAAGACGATTCTATTCAACAAAATCCTTTGGAGGGATCATACCGAGCAGGAAGCCACTTGGGAAACAGAGGAATCTATCCGGGCTTCTTACCCTCATTTCATATTTTGAATTCGGGTATGTTCTTCTTCTTCAGTTTACTTTATCTATAATTCGGGGACGAATTATTCTTTTTAGGGGGGAAGAGTTGTAAAACCCGCATGCTTTTACCATGAATAGTACCCTTTAGATCGTACGTACTAGATTAAAACTTTCCTTTTATAGTATGATTACGTTCACGTGTTAGAATTTTAAGTATTACGTACGTGTTAGAACACGATAAGTATTTATTACGTATGAACACACAATAATTATTCAAACAATAATTAATCACGAACATGCGATAATGAAATCATGAACGTAAATTAATCACAAGCTAATATTAATTACGTATATATATTTATTACGAGCACGAATAAATATATTAAGTCACGGTTAATAATTAACTAGAACACATAAAACAAGAACACAATAAAACACGAACGAACACTAAAATAATTAGACTCGGAAAAAGGTACGGGTGCCCCATGTAGGGCCCCCTACCCGCGGCTACACCAAGAGGATGGGCCAAGCCCATCAAACTTTTACTAACAAGGGGTTATGGTAAAATCTTTTAGTCATTTTTTCACATTACAGTAAAATAACAAAAACCCTAAAAAGATTTTCTCCTTCTCCTTGCTCTCTCTTTGGCCGCCGGATATAAAGACACAAAAGGGGGTGTTCGATTGATTTTTGATCTTGAATTTTGTGCAAGCATTCGTGTGTGTTCATCCTCGTTTGATCCACGCATTCGGTATACCTTTTTAATCCTTTTCTTTTATGTTTTGATTTAATAAATTAAATAAGATCATGATGTTTTTAAAAAGCTAATTAAAAACATTAATTAAACATGTAAATGGTTATGGGGTAAATCAAAACAAGGGATTTAGGGGTGCTTGATGTGGCCGACGCCTAAACCGAACCCCCAAGGGGTCTCGGTTTGGCTTATGAACCACCACCGAGACCTCATGGTCTCGGTTTGGTGGTGTGGGTCCCACGGCAGCAACAAACAGGGGGAAACCCCGAAGTGGTTCAGGGTATGGTGTTGATTACGGGTCCGGTTCATGGTTTCTAGTCACGATCCAGTTCATTCTTTATGTTAAGGTTTATGATTTTAATAGTTATATGTTAAAGATTAAATTAATAAAACATGACATAATTAATTTAATAAACATGACTAGGTTATAATTTAATTATTAGATCATGGATTTTTAACCTAAGTATTTATATTTTCTAGACTTTATAATTAATTAATTATTAAAACCATGACTAGAATTAATTAATTAACATGACTTAGGTTATATTATTAATAATTAATAATACATGTTTTAACCTAAGTATTTAACTTTATTTAATTAAAAACATGATATATTTAATTAAATACTTTTAACCTATAGTTTATTTAAATTACATGTAATAATTAATAAACTATACCTTATATCAATATGACTTAGAATAATAATCAGAAAACACTTAAGCTTATATAATTAGCTTATTTAACCAGCTTATATCTAATTATGGAAACTTTCTATTTTTAGAAACTTATTTAATTAAGGCAGCTAATCTATTTATGGAAACTTTCTATTTTTAGAAACTTATCTATTTTAAGTAGTAATTCTATTTTTGGAAACTTTCTATTTTTGGAACTTTCTATTTTTGGAAACTTTCTATTTTTGGTAACTTTCTATTTTTGGAAACTTTATTTTTAGGAAACCTGTTATTTTTAGAAAGTTGCTTATTGTTACGCAGTAAATATAATAATACATGAATCAAGTAATACTTAATCAGAATATAAGATAAACACAGTCTAAAGCTTAAAATAGTAAAACATGACATGAACGTATAAAATAAGCTAAGACATGACATAAAACCAGTTACGTATTTAGTAATCAGATACTTATACACGTATGTATTTATGTAGCATTAGTGATACCGAAGTAGGAATCTCTTCAGTTCGTCTTCTTCGTTCACTGGACATAAGGTACAGATTCCCGTCCTTTCAGCATGGACATTCTTTCCTTATTAGGATCTCCCGTATGCAGCCAACTGTTTTCCCGTAGTATAAGTTTATATGTTTGATTTGCTTATGTTTAATTTAGAATACCTATAGCCATATACATGCATGACGAGTTTCACCTAGTTATGGAGGTACCATAATCATAACACTAGAGGCATTGGTGTTATGACTTCCCCACGGCGGAGTGATTGCTCGTGGCGTCCCTTCAGCTTTTGGCCATATTATTATATTTATCATGTGGGGCGTATAGGTGCATCCTAGTTACATGTTTTCAAGCAGATTACTCAGTGTGAATCTGGTGTGTGCCTTGCATCCTTCACAAGGAGCTGATCCCTCCTACCTAAACCAGTATATTTAAATTAGAGGCAGCCCCTCTAATTTACATGATGAGGTCACCCCTCCAAATATTCATGCACGGTGGATTTTCATGACCTATATTGGCTAATGGTAGATTATGTTAAACAGTTTTTATAAGATAAACATAAGGCTTTTCAAACTATAAAACCAGTTTTACCAAGACTTAATCAGGTTATTCGAGACTTAGTTTCTTCCGTTGTTATATGCTTATATGCTTATATTGTTCATGCTTTATTGTACATCCGTGCACTGAGTGTATTGCTCAGCCGTTTTCCTTTTCTATGTTCCCAAAACGGCAGGTACTCAGGGACGCTCGTAGACTTTAAGCGTACGTGCATATGGACTGGAAACTTTCTATCCTTTCTTTACTTTATGCATTATCTTTACTTTGATACTCTTGCCATGGACATTGTTTAGTCCTTTCATTTACAGTACTTATGTTTGTGTGTGATGAGCTTTACTTTTGGACTACCGATGTTTGATTCCGGTATTTTCCTTTTATGGTCATGTGATGTTTTACACATTTATCCTTGTATGCTTTGATGACACGCCATAATTACGCGTGACATTCCATTATCAAAATGGGGTGTTACAGCGTACTTCTTTGAAAACATATTTCCTTGTTTAAAGAAGGAAAGTGGAAGCACATCCAGAATAGATGATGCAGTTGTCCAAGATAAGAGACAACGAGATGATAATGATCTCCAAGATGAGAGACAAGATCAACCTGAGGAAGAAGAGGTTGAACCTAGAAGAAGCAAACGGGCGAGAACCGAGAAATCATTTGGACCTGATTTTGTCTCTTTTATGGTAGAAAATGAACCCACTTCTTATCAAGAAGCTGTAAATTCCTCGGAAAGGCCTAGATGGAAAGAAGCGATTAATAGTGAAATAGAGTCTATTTTACAAAATCATACTTGGGAGCTCGTGGATTTACCTTCTGGTTGTAAACCACTAGCCTATAAATGGATCTTCAAGAAGAAGATGAAAGCTGATGGCACCATTGATAAATACAAAGCAAGATTGGTGATCAAAGGTTTTAGACAACGTGAAGGTCTAGATTACTGTGATACTTATTCACCTGTTACGCGAATAACTTCTATTAGGATGATTCTTGCTATTGCCGCATTAACAAATTTAGAAGTTCACCAAATGGATGTGAAAACGGCTTTTCTAAATGGAGATTTAGAAGAAGAAATATACATGAACTAACCCGAGGGTTTCATGGATCCCGGACAAGAGAGCAAAGTTTGTAGGCTTGTTAAGTCATTGTATGGCTTAAAGCAAGCTCCAAAACAATGGCATCAAAAGTTTGATCACGCCATGCTAGAGGGTGGATTCAAAATTAATGAATGCGACAAGTGTGTTTATGTCAAAGACACAAATAGTTGATATGTAATCTTGTGTCTTTATGTCGATGATATGCTTATCGTTGGCAGTAACGACAAGATGATCAAGTCTACTAAAGACATGTTGAAATCAAAGTTTGACATGAAAGATATGGGTTTGGCTGATGTGATCCTTGGAATAAAGATCATACAAACTCAAAGTGGACTTGCATTAAGTCAAGCACATTACGTGGACAAAATTCTTAATACTCATAATGCGGGGGATTCCGGCCTAGCTAGAACTCCAATTGACACCAGTTTGTATCTATCTAAAAATAGAGGCGCAGGTGTTGCCCAATTAGAGTATTCAAGAATTATTGGCATGTTAATGTATTTGATGACTTGTACCCGACCTGACTTAGCATATGTTGTTAGCAGGCTGAGTAGGTATACTAGTAATCCAAGTGAAGCACATTGGAAAGCTATGACTAGGGTAATTCATTATTTGAGATACAGTCGTGATTATGGACTGAATTATGTTAGATATCCAACGGTTATTGAAGGATACAGTGATGCAAATTGGATATCTGACATAAAGGATTCTAGATCAACTAGTGGATATGTGTTTGCACTGGGAGGGGCCGCTATATCTTGGAAGTCTTCCAAGCAAACTGTAATAGCTAAGTCCACGATGGAATCAGAATTTATCGCGTTAGATAAATGCGGAGAAGAGGCGGAATGGATACGTCAATTCGTAGAGGATATACCCAGGTGGCCTAAACCGGTAACGGCCATTAGTATACATTGTAATAGTCAATCGGCAATTGGCAGAGCTCATAGCACAATGTATAATGGAAAGTCTAGACATATCCGTCGTCGACATAATTCGGTACGACAACTACTCTCAACAGGAGTTATCTCAATTGACTATGTGAAGTCAAAGGATAACATTGCGGATCCGCTTACGAAAGGCTTAAGCAGAGAGTTAGTTAGTAAGTCATCTAAAGGAATGGGACTAAAGCCCTTGAAGGAACGAGTTTCTATGAAGGAAAACCTAACCCAGTTGACTGGAGATCCCAAGATCTGGATTCAATAGGACAACCTAATCATAGAAATGTAGGGGAAGTCATGTGAATGTAGGGGAGTTACTTGATACAGGAACTTTCCTAGTCCATTCCTAGAACAATGTGACTTGTTGAGAGTTTAAACATATGGCTTAATGATTCAGGATGAAATCATAAAGCATAATGATTCAAGATGAAATCATAAAACATATGTTTTTAATGACTCAAGAAGAAATCACCTATGTGAGAGAGAAGTAGGATCGCTTCAAAGGAAATTGTGGGGGCGCAATTTCTAAGAGCTCTTGCAGAACCAGGCGAGTGTTCATGACCATAACGAACACGACTATGAGGACTTGACAAGGTCAGGGAGAGTCTTGTGTGAGTGTGTATTGTCGTCTACGTAAACAGAGGCTGAGTTCAAGGACATCGCGTCTACTCAGATCTAGGAGACTAAGTGCATCTCACAAGGGAAGGTTCAAAGGGTTACACCTACCTATCCTATGCAGGACTTAACCGCAGAAATTTTGCCGAAACTTTCGTATGTTTTCGACCGATTCCCATTCATGTGGGGGATTGTTGGAAAATGTTTTGCAAAATATGGTTTTTGTAATACTTTGGACATAATTTTATATACGTATATGTTATATATATTCGTAATACTTAGTAGCTTTGCGTTCTCCTCGAAGAGAGCTTTGCAACGAGCTAAAGTATGTCCATTATGTAGTTAATATGAATGAGATATCGTGTCTCAAAGTGAGTCACGTGAAACACAATATTTGGAAAATATTTTGTCCCACATCGCTTGAAACATGAAGTGAAAACATGTTTATAAGGAAATCCTAGTTTCTACCCTACAATATTTATTTGTGGGTTTTTACTCCCATGCCTACGCGCGCAGGGTGGGGGGGGTGCAGAAAGTGAGATTTCTAGGCTAAAAACGGGTTCGAAGCTACTGAACTTGTGCACGAGCGCGCGACCTGCGGACACGAATGCAACTCCGAAAACTGGCTTGGGTGCGGGCAGATTTCAGTATCTTTTTTGCTGCAAATTTGATTCTTGTTTCCAGAAAATTATGTACATCTACTTAAGGAATAGATATAGACTTTCTTATTAAGTCATGACAGAATTTTCCTGTGTTTGTAAAATATATGCAAATCGTGTTTATTTTTAACAGATTTGTATGTCTGATTATTTTAGAAGCATATATTCTGTCTTGGTGACCAAGACATGAATTAGCTATAAAATAAACCATTCTCATTCAGTTTTCAAAATAAGAAAAAACGCAGCTTTTTCCTTACTCCATTATCAGACAGTTTTCCAGCAGCTCGTCGATCAGAAACACGCAAGGCTTCCATGATCTTTCAGGCAAGTTTGTTAAGTCCGGCTGTACAACAGCTTTGGACGCTGTACCCTGGGAAACAGACGGCGAATCTGTTTTAAAGGAAGCGTGTTAAACACGTGACTCGTCTTAGTTTTACTGCTTTCTTCATTACTGTTAATTACTTTCTGTCATTTAAATTCTGTCAATTTAATTTCTGTTATTTTATTATAAATTCGATTTTATAATAAAAGTATACACCGTTTCCTACAATTTTTACTTATAATATCTTAAAACCGTCAAATATCTGGCTACGTGTACTATCAAAATCTAATACAATCCAATGTTTAGAATTTGGTTCGTACTACAGAATTATAAGCAAAATAAACATCACAAATATAAATATAAACATTAAGAAAATACAAAACTACCTTAAATCACATTATAAATTTAGAATTTTAATAAAGATTATATATCTAAACCCCGTACATGCACGAGCATTATAACTAGTAAACATAGATGGCAAGACAAAAAATCTATATAAAACATCATATAATAAAAAAAGGAAAAAGTATTTGTTGATATAACTATTCATTTTTTTCCATCTAATGGTTTAAACTAGTTGACTTTTTAACTAAATTAAAAAAAATTACTTTCGTAAAAATAAATAAATATATTATCACGATAAGAATTAAATGATCTTTTATTATTTAATTATTTTTATATATTTTTGACGAACTTTTTTATAAATTTTCATACAAAAAAATCACATGTTATTATGTTAGAATCACACATGAATTTGTAAAATCACATACATTTTATGGACTTAAAAAATCACACGTGATTTATTACTTTAAATATACGTAAGTTTGTAAAATCACAAGCTATTTTTGAATCACACATGAATTTTAAAACAACAAATCACAGGTGATTTTAGCTTTTACAAATCATGTTTAATTTTTTTTGCCAAAAATGTTAACACTAAAAAATCTTTAAAAGTATATGAAAATGACCATATACTAAATAAAAAAATATTCTCCCTATTACTTTCAAATAACATGTAATTTTATAAAATTACATGTGATTTATATATATATATATATATTTTTAGTTTCGGGTTAAAAATTTTTTTCCTAAAAACTAAAACGATTGAGCTACTCAATAGGATCCAATGAGTTATGAATAGTAGTGTTATGATACATAGATCTACGAAAGTAATTTTCAATGTTTTTAATTAAAAAAGCTAACGGCATAACTTGTTACTCGTTTGACTTTAACTATTATTTAAATAATAATAAAAGTCATGAACCAAAGCTGTCTCCTTTGTGTCATCCGTATATGGTCATGGTGTCATCATAAGAGATGTCTGTAATATTCCCTGACGTGTTGCTCTCATCATGAACCAAAGCAGTCTCCTTTGTGTCATCTGTATGACCATTATCCTTGTACATCTGCATCTGATTTTCTTGCTTCCAATTATCATAATCAAGTTGAAGTCGTGATCTTTGTTGAAACATATGCGTAAGAGAATTCACGTATTTGAACAAGGTACCACGGAAGTCTTGAATCTCGGTATGCATGTCTTCAAGGAATGACTTGCATAGCCCTAAAATTTCTTTCTTGGCAACATAGAATTGAAAAAAATCGATAATTGTTTCACAAGAACTTGAAGTGCAGATACGGATTCAATGTGATTAAATTCTTCTTTGTCAAGTTTCTGGTGAAGAATATCCAAGTTTATCATCATATCCTCGATGAAGAAAGGAGCATCTTGACCAAAGACTGCCACAAAGGGTGGTCCGTACTCGAGCTTTGTAAGCTCGTCGAGATGACATTCAAATTGTCTAAATGAGATCTGGCATCTTTTTCTTGCTTCTTCTTTCATCTTCTGCAATTCTCCCTCTCGAGACGTTGAATTCAACGGTTCCACTGAAGTTCGATGAACACTAAAGGTAAGGATTACTTATCGATCGAGCAATGAAAGAAAGTAATTGTGTTTGTTGTTATCGAAAGAACAATACAGAGTTTTACAATTCGCGGAGAAACCGAAAAATAAATTCGCGGGATTTTACAAACCACCGAATAAACCGTAAATGTTCTTGATTCCTTGATAAGTGAAGAAAACTTGATTAAATCCCCTAAATATGTGTTCTTGAGAAACTAAAAATTCCAAGACCAAATAAATCACGATTTAAAAAATTTCAAAAGCACGTTTTTAAAAAATCTCGGAATATTTGTGAAGATTTCGCAATGTATAAGTCAATAATCTCGGAATAATTGATGAAGATTTCGGAATGTATCCTTATAAGATTTCAGAATACTCCCTTATAAGATTTCAGAATACACCCTTATGAGATTTCGGAATGTGCTCTTGAATTCGGAATACTTGATGAAGATTTCAGAATGTGCTCTTGAAAGATTTTGGGGTCCAAAATTCTGTTAATTCTGGAATAACGAACAAAGATTTCGCAATATACTCGTGAGAAATTTCGGAAACCAAGCTGTTAAAATACTACTTATGCAAACATTTCGGAATTCGTTATCAAGATTTCAGAATATGTTACGAAGATTTCGGAATCCGTTATCAAGATTTCGGAAAATGTTACGAAGATTTCGGAATCCGTTATCAAGATTTCGGAAAATGTTACCAAGATTTCGGAATCCGTGATCAAGATTTCGGAAAATGTTACCACGATTTCGGAATCCGTGATCAAGATTTTGGAATCAACAAAATTTCTGAATATGGTACTTTTGTGAGATTTTCGGAATAAATTTGATATCGGACGAAAGATGCAATTTTTTGAGTTTCTACACCAAAATCAAGCCAAAAGACCAAAAAAAATTTGCGTTTTTCACCAAAATAAGTAACCCAAATCCCTACCACGACTATGTAGAGGATATTGAGAAAGATTAAACCACAAAAACAAAAAAAAATTGGATCGAGGGTTTATAGATCAAAATATCACGAAAATCAGGATAACAAACACAGGAACGAACCAATCATCACATGGCTTTGATACCAATTGCAGGTCTACGTAATCCTTGGATTATCCTAAGCTTGGAATGATCTAAAGAGAGATAAGAGAGATATGAAGAACTAGAGAGATAAAGTAGAGAGAGGTTGGAGAGAAATAAGAGAATATTAGATTGATTAATATGAAATGTGAGAACCAATCCCTCCTAACATGCTAAGAGGGGTATATACAGTCCACCCTACATGTGGGCTTGATAGGTTATATTGTTTCATTACTAGATCACAGGCCCATACTAGATGTATCTCGTTGGAGTGACAAATCATTTCTAAATACGTAAAAACTTATTTCTAACAACCTCTGTACGTTCGACACGGACCTCTAACGCTATTCCCATATAGAACGATATATACCATCGAGTCCTTGTCTATACTACCCTACAACGGTTAGGTACATTGCCTAAATGGTCGTAAAACTTATGTTGGGAATTATTGTAAAGTACCAAGTACCGTTAGTGTAAGTACAAGTATTGTTAGTGTTAGCAAGTATTGTAAGTGTTAACACAATATATGCTAAGTACTGTTAGTGTTAATGTAATTACTACTAAATAGATAAAGACGAATATATCTTTAGTAAAGATATGTAATAGTTATAGTTAGAGTATATCTTGTGTGATATACTTAATAGATTAGAATATTGATAATATATCGTGTGTGATATACTTATCATTATATAATATTCTAGGGTTCCTTGTACTATAAAAGGAACATAGGTACAATGAGTTTGTATGTACCTTTGCCAAAGTTGATTAATAGAAGATCGAATAGTTAGAGTATTTTGTTGTTCTTCTTTGCTTTATAAGTTAGATTCCGCATAACTTATTAGGTTGAGTAAGAGTCTCTCAAGTGCTCTAGTTTGATTACAAGCTATTGTGCAATCCTTAACAGGATATAGATCTATTCAAAGGGATCAACAAGTGGTATTAGAGCTTGTTGAGAAACTCTAAATAAGAAGAACAAAACCCCAATCCCTCAATCACAAAAAGTCTCACACAATGTCTCAATCTGGTGAACACCCTCCTCATATGGAAGAAATTCCAATCCCTGATCCAGTACCACAAGAACAACCTCATATTGTGCAGCCTACACCAGTGGCTTCACAAACCACTCATGCTACAGCTACACAAACAACTACATCTTCTCCCCATACTCTATATGTTGTAAAACTCCCTATTCTCAAAAGTGATAACTATGAGACTTGGGCTTTGCAGATGGAACACTACATGAATCACATGGATCATACTTTGTGGCAAGTCATCAAGAATGAGAATACTCCCAAAAAGCTACATTTGCTGCCTGATGGTACATGTTATGCTTTGCCTGCGGTCACTGCTGAATAGGTACAAGCAGAGATCATAGAAAGAAAGGCCATAACTGCCTTAGCTATGGCACTCTCGTAAGACATTCTACCTAGCTTTCATCATTACAAAGATGCAAAAGCTATGTGGGAGGCTATCAAAGTTAGGTTTGGAGGCAATGACCAATCTAAGAAGATGAAGAAGATAGTTCTAAAACAAGAATTTGGTAACTTCTCAATTTATAGTTCAAGAGGAATCCATAATGGATATGGAAGGTTCAGTAAATTGCTTATTCAGCTAGCAGTTCATGGACTGATAATTCCTCATGAAGAAGCTAATCTTAAGTTCTTAAGAGGAGTTCCACAAGAGTGGAAAGTGATAGCTATGCACTTCATCACAAGAGATGATTTAGATGTTACTCCATTTGATAATATCTATAATAATCTCAGAGTTTATGAGATGGATGTTAAAGGTATTGAGCCAGCCAAAGCATCTGCACCAAAGCCTAACTTGGCTTTTGGGTCAGAAGGAAGCAACAATACTTACCATCAAAGTACCGCTGTGGAACAAGTAGTGGTACTTACTTTCAAAGTACTGCTGGTGGACCAGCTTACAATACTTACTTTCAAAGTGCTGAAAACAGTCCATCAATGACTCAAAATTCACAAGGAAGGTCTCCACTACTATTCAGTGAGAATGATGTCTTCTCATTCTTTGTTAGACAAGATAACAGACCAAGATTGACTCTTGATGATCTGTTCCAGATGGATGAAAGTCTTCCAAAGGGAGATAGCAGAAATCCATGGAGTCCAAATGGAACTAAAGCTTTGGCTACAATAGATGGAGTGGTGAACTGGACTGACACACATGAAGAAGAAGAAGAGCATGGTCTAATGGCTCTCTCTCATGAAGATACTGAGGTACATCCCTGTTCTAAAGATTGTGTTCTTAAGTTTAATAGTCTTAAAGTAGAACTTGAGGAAAAATTTCAAAAGGTAAACACATGTACTATAGAAGTAAATGCTTTAAAACAAGGTGTTGCTAAGTTAGAAGCAAATATAGTTTTGTATCAAAAGGGTCAGCAAAACTATGAAGAGAAAATTAGGATTTTAACTCTTCAAATGAGGGAAAAAGATGTGACTATCAAAGCTTTTGAAAAACAACTTGTGAAAGTTATAGCATAAAATGAGGTTTTAAAAGCTAGTTTGTTTAATGAAAGAGAAGTAATTAATCAATGGCAAAAATCTTCAAAAGGCATGGGTAAGCTAGCGGTACATTTGCAACCTAGCGGTACTTCATCTACACGTACTGCTAACATAATTTCTGCAAAATTTGTTGATTCACTAGAAGTTATTCTTTAAGAAATGGATAATGAAGATGCTTTTACTAGTCCAACGGAAGGAATCTTCTCAAAAGCTTCCTATGATGAGCAGGGTGCAGTGACTGATTTCAATAATTTGGAAACTGATATACTAGTCAGTCCTATTCCCACTCATAGAGTCAACAACAACCATCCTATAGCTCAAATCATTGGAGATCCAAAGTCTGTTGTGCAAACTAGAAGACAAGTTAAAGCTAGTGTTGAAACTCATGCACTTGTGAGTTATGTCAAACAACCGAGAACAAATCATAAAGATACGCAACATTGTTTGTTTGCCTGTTTCTTATCACAAGTAGAGCCTAAGAATATTTATCAAGCTCTTAAAGAAGAAAGTTGGGTAGATGCCATGCAAGAAGAGCTAATGCAATCTAAACTACAAAAGGTTTAGATTCTTGTGGATCTCCCTTATGGAAAGAGAGTCATTGATACTAGGTGGGTCTTCAGGAACAAAAAGGATGAAAGAGGTGTTGTTGTGAGGAACAAGGCTAGAGTTGTTGCTCAAGGATATAGACAGGAAGAAGGGATAGATTGTGATGAGTTTTTTGTACCAATGGCAAGGATAGAAGCCATTAGGTTATTTTTAGCCTTTGCATCATATATGGGATTTATAGTCTATCAGATGGATGTGAAAAGTGATTTTCTTTATGGCACTATTTCAGAGGAGGTATATGTCTCACAACCTCCAGGTTTTTTAGGTCCTAAGTTCCCCAACAGAGTTTACAAAGTTATTAAAGATCTTTATGGTCTTCATCAAGCTCCCAGAGCTTGGTATGCAACTCTGTCCAATTTTCTTTTGGAACATGGATATAGGAGAGGGACCATTGACAATACTCTTTTCATCAAGAAGAATGCTAAGGACATTATCTTAGTTTAGGTATATGTAGATGACATTATTTTTGGTTCAACCAAGAAGTCATGGTGTGAAGAGTTTGAGGCTTTAATGAAAGGAATATTTCAGATGAGTTCTATGGGAGAACTTACTTTCTTTTTAGGACTTCAAGTCAAACAAAGTAAGGATGGAATATTTATCAGTCAAGATAAGTATGTTGCTGAAATCTTGAAGAAATTTTCAAGTATGGATACAAGAAGTGCAAGTACACCTTTTGATGCCAAGAAGTCTATGTCAAAAGATGAACATGGTGAAAATATTGATCTTCATTTACATAGATCAATGATTGTTTCATTGATGTATCTTACTACTTCAAGGCTGTATATTATGTTTGATGTGTCTGCTTGTTCAAGGTTTTAAGTCAATCCAAAGGTTTCACATCTACATGCTGTGAAAAGTATTTTCAAGTATCTCAAATGACAGCCTAACTTGGGTTTATGGTATCCTAGAGATTCTACATTGGATTTGGAATCTTACTTAGACAATGATTATGCTGGAGCTAATTGTTATAGGAAATCCACAACATGAGGTTGTTAATTCCTAGGCAGGAGACTCATATCATGGCAGTGTAAGAAGCAAACTACTGTTTCTACTTCTACAACTAAAGCTGAATATGTAGCTGTTGCTCATTGCTGTAGGCAAGTACTTTGGATTCAAAATCAGTTGTTAGACTATGGTTTCAACTTTATTAATACCAAAATATACATTAATAATGAAAGTACTATCTACATTGTCAAAAATCCAGTCTTTCACTCCAAAACCAAGCATATTGAAGTAAGACATCACTTTAAGGGATGCTTATGACAAAAAGCTCATTCAGGTTTTGAAGATCTATACATACAACAATGTAGCTGATTTATTAACCAAGGCGTTTGAAACTAAGAGATTTGAGTTATTGGTAACACATATTGGTATGCTTAACCAATAACTGCTACATATGTTAAGGGGAGGTAACAACTGTACAATTCTTATGCTATTTTTTTATTATATGGTGTTTTTTTTATGTGATTACAGGTTATTAGATCAAGATAAAAGAGGTTACAATGATACTGGACTGCATGTATAGGTACCGTTTTGGAACCAAGTACCACTAGGTAGAATTGAAGTACCATTTATGTTCCATGTACCGCTATATAATCGTTGTACCGTTGAGGGTCTCTTTTGTAAAATTGGTGGTTTCTTCGCGCTTGGGTTTTCTTTCCATATAAATACCAACCCCGTTTGTATAATCGATTCACCTAATCTTTTATTTTTACACCTCGATTCTATAACCTTAATTCTTATCTTCATTAATAGAAAACAACAATGGCTGCTCTTCAAGTGATCTCTAAACACAATCAGGTTTCTAAGCTCATTTAGAACGATGATTCACTTGGTTTTCATGAGATTCTTGACTTTTTATTTCGAAGTCGCATGCAATATGCACTTACTGGTAAGTCCTACAGTCTCTATTCCTCTTGTTGAACAATTTTGGAATACTGTTATTGCTGGTACACGTCATAATCAACCCTGTATTAGGGCTAGGGTTAATCATACAAATATATATGTGACTGAAGTACTGGTTAGGGCATCTTTAAGGCTTAATGATGCAAATGGGACTAGTATGCTGACTAATACTGAAATACATGATGGCCTTGCAGCCATGGGATATCAGGGTGGTAGGGAGAGTCTTACTTTCTTTAAAGGTTTATTTTCACCATAATGGAAATTGCTTTTTCATACCATTATTCACTGTTTAAGCTCAAAAAGCACATCTTTTGATCAAATTCCTGCTGCTTTAGCATCAGCTGGTATTTGCTTGGCTAATAACAGAGTGTTTAACTTTTCAAGATTAATTTTTGAAGGTATGACTAGGGAAATTAGATGCCTCTAAGAAATTTTTGATGTATCCCAGATTTATTCAGGCTCTAATTCAAGACCAAATCCCAAACCTACCTGACTTGACAGACACATGGGATGTCCCTACTTTCTCTAAGAGAACTTTTTCTTTCTTATCAAAGAAAGGTAGTACTTTTACAAGCAATGTAACACCATTGTTTGCTCATATGTTAGCACAAGAAGTTAACACAGAGGGTGAGGATCCTAGTTCAGCTAGTGAACCTCAACAAACTCCCTTTCACCAAAGTCCCAACCCTCTGAAGAAGATCAATCTTCTTCCTCTCATCATGGTAATAATCAACCTATCTCTGATGAGATGATTCACACACCTGCTGCTTCACATGCTGCTAGTGGTTCTCCATAAGCTAGAGCAACAGAGGTGGTGGATATTGCACAATTAACTGCTTTGTGTACAAGCTTATCTATACAGGTTCAAGTTTTACAAGAAGCAAAGCTTGTACAAGATCAAAGAATTGCAGATCTAGAAGCCAAGCTCAAAAAACTTAGGAACAGGGCTAATCCTTGGATCAGGCACCACAGAGAAATTTAGAAGGCTCAACTTAAGAAGCAAAAGCAAAAAGCCTTCAAGAAAAAGCAACTGAATGCAACCAAATAGGGGAGGAATTTGGAGGAAGCAGGTCCTTCTTCTGATATTCCAACAACAACTTTTGGGGATGAACATAATTTTGAAGTTGATGATGGTCTTGGACATTATGTGGATAATACTAACATGAAGGATCAACCAGAGGATCAACCACAAAATCCATCATCTGCTGAAGCAGATGTGGTTATAATGCAACCACAGCCACAATCACCACCACTACAAGAAGCTAATTGGATTAGTTTTTATGAGAAGATTGAGGAGATAGACCAAACATTTCCTGCTACTACAACTCCACAACTACAAAAGAAATTTCAAAAGAAACAGTCAACCCAAGTACTGGAAAGTTCAAAGAAGAATGATGGGTCAGATAAGACTGAGGAGTTGGAGATTGAAAAGACAACTTCTAAAGAAGATAAGGTGTCTAGGGATACCTTTGTGATTGATGATAGAAATGTGTCTACTACTTGTGAAGTAAAAACTGCTGAAGACCCAAGTACCGTCAAGCCTAGTGCAAGTACCGCTCAGGTGCAGGTACCGCTAGTCAAAGATCTTCACTACCATCTTCCGAGGAAAGCCATACTCCATCTTTTGGATAGAATAAGACCTTAGCACATCTTTTGCTTGGTCTCAAAGAGAAAAGTTCAGCTGAAAAGTCTAGGTTAGTAGAAGAGGAAAAGAAGGCACACCAATCAAGTCTTGCCAGCAAAATTCAAGATAAAGGCAAGAAGGTGCAAACTTCAAATCCTGCTACAAAAGGTATTATTATACCAGGTCAACGACCTAATGAGAAAAAAGACAGAAGATCTTCAAGGTTAATTAAGAAGTTACCTAAAATTGACCCAAAAGACAAAGGCAAGAAGAAGTTGCAGTATGAATTAGAAAAGGAAGATGAAAGTGAATCAGATGATGATATCAACACAACCATAAATAAAGTTAATCAAATGGAGCATGATGAAGAAGTAGCTTATAGACTACAAGCAAGACTCCATGAAGAACAACAACAAAAAGAACTTACAGCTAAGAAAACATTACTTGAAGCACAAAGATTACAGCAGGAATGGAATATTGAAGAATATGACATAATTCAAGCTGAATTCAAGGCAAGTGAATTTCTAGTTGAATCTATAATAGCAGAAGAGAGAGAGGCTTATGATGGGGAAGAAAATGATAGATTGATTAATGATCTAGTCAGGGAGCAACAAAGATTCTTTGCTGAGAAGCGAAGAAGAGAAAGATTCAAGCCTCCAACTACTAATCAAATAAGGAATCAAATGATGTCCTATCTCAAGAAGGTGAAACATTTCACTCATGGACAACTAGTTAGAAAGAATTTTGATGAGATCAAGGCTTTGTATGAACAACAAAAAAGAAGCAAGTTAAACTTTGTTGAGATTGGATCTGAAAAGGATAAAAAGGACATTGAAGATGTCAGGAAACATATAGGACAACAACGGCAATTTGGAAGTACCCCCATGCTTGATGATGCAAGTACTGCTAGAAAAGAAGGAGGTTCCCCACCTATCAAGACCACATATGCTAGGAAAAACAAGAAGGTTAAGGAGACTCCAAAGGAAGCAAAGACTACTCAAGTATTAGATGAGGGAAATAAAGCTCAAGGTGTTGAAGAAACTGAAAATGTACAAGCAGTACATACTCAGTCAACAGTACATGAGGAAATGGTACATACTGATTTGGAGGAAGGATCTGTTGAATTAGAAGGAACCTCCAAGGGTATTAAAAGGAAAAGATCAACCAGGCAAAAGCAATTAGCAAAGAAAAAGGTAAAATCTACAACTGAAACTAATGAAGATAGTGATGATGATGATGAGAGCTGCAGAAAGTACTTGAAGATAGTAAAATTTGAAGATCAATGCATAGACATAGAAATTTTTGGAAAGAAATCATCCATTTTAAGATGGACATGTGCTACAGATCAAGGACTAGAAGCTCATGGAATAACCAGGTCAGATGGAACATTTAGGATGTTCAGGTTATTAGAAGACTGATAGGTGTGTAAACACCCATCCTTTTTACCACTTAATTACAATAATAATCGAGCCAAAACGTGTATTTTATGTCAATTATTT
This sequence comes from Glebionis coronaria, assembly GCA_025667525.1. Classification (NCBI taxonomy): domain Eukaryota; kingdom Viridiplantae; phylum Streptophyta; class Magnoliopsida; order Asterales; family Asteraceae; genus Glebionis; species Glebionis coronaria. The sequence goes on from CM046879.1 coordinate 165,124,836, forward strand.
TGGAATTATGCGTGGTTTGTGTTTTTGTTGTGATTTAGGACGAAAAGGTGAAAAATGGAGAAAACACGGGCATTCACGGGCTTTTATCGAAGAAAAAGACAAAAGACGAAGTCAAGAAATCAAGAGTGCAAAAAGAACGGAAGTCTAAGACCAATTCTGAAGATTTATCGAAGAAAAAGTCAAAAGACGGAAATTTACTAAAAGCCGAAGAACTCAAGTCTTATTTATGAAGAAATGTCAAGACGAGTTTAAAGAAATCCCGAGACAAAGTCATTAAAGTCCAAGATTTAAGAAGATTAAAAACTTAAGGACTTAATGGTGCAATTAAGGAAAGAAGAAAGAGGGGAGGAAGCTTCCTAAGCACCTCCCTAATCTCCCCTATAAATAGATTAGATTATCATTTCATTTTCTCTTGTTGGCTAGTTTGACAAACTATGATCTTCCACTTTAATTTTTGCACATTTAATTACATGTCATTTAATTAATTGTCTTGCACCTTAAATACATTTAATTTCAAGTAAGTTTCCTTTTAATTATTGTCAATCTTTACTTTTATTGTTTGATCTCCTATCTACCTTTCTTGTTTTATCTTAATCTTTATGTTTGTTTGTTCATGTTCATGTTCTTGAGTTTTTGTTAAATTGATTAAATTGGGTTTTGATTATTTTGATCATTATTGTGAGTTTTATTGTTTTGGTTTGATTGTTTATGATTAGTTGATTATTTGTTATTAGTTTGATTTAATCTTGTGGTTGATTTTGATCAGATTAGATTGGATTAGTGTATATTGTTCCTGCGTGTTCCTCGTTTCTGTTCCCAGGATTATTCCGGATCAAAGCCCAAAACATTCCGAGTGAAGATTGTTTGTTGATTATTCCGAATAAAGGGCGTTCATCCGGAATAAGTGACATATTCCGGATCAAGGCCATATTCCGGATCAGCAACATTCCGAATCATAGTTTGAGGATTTGTTCCGGATCAAGGAGATATTCCGGATCAAGGAGTTTTATTCGGAATAAGTAATTATTCCGGATCAAGGTCTTCATCCGGAATCTTCAACATTCCAGATCAAGGGGATTCATTCGGAAAACATTCCGAATCAGCAACATTCCGGATCAAGCTTAAGTTCCGAATCAAAGTTTTGTTTATTCGGAATAGTGAATATTCCGGATAAGTGACATATTCCGGATAAACCATTATTCCGAGTAAGAATTTTGTTCCGGATCAAGGGATTTGGTAAATATTCCGAGTGAAGAAGAATCATTCCGAACGAAGGTGACATTCCGGATGAGTGATTATTCCGAACGAAGGTTTATTCCGGATGAGCTGTTTTCAGGTTCTTTTTAATTTCAGTTTTTAACTTTCTGTTTTTAATTTTCAAGCTTTATTTTTCCCGCCTTTTTTTCTTAGTTGCACTTTAAGTTTAATTGCTTTAGATTTATTTTATTCTTGCCTTAGTTTAAGTTTTAGTTGCGTTTTAAGTTTGCCTTAGATAGATTTAAGTTTGCGTTATTTACTTTTAGTGCCTTTTAATTTCTCGTCACGCTTTTAAATACTTGCCTTTTATTTTAAATTAGAGTTAGATTTAAATTAACGTCATTTTCATTTACGTCTTGCACATTTATTTTAAAACAACCAAAAAATATTCTTTTTCACCAAAAACAATTGAGTCACATTTTGAACCGGAAATCAATTCGTTAAGATACCGAGAAAACGAATTTTTCAATAAGTAAAATCTAGTTATTAAAATGGCGCCGCTGCCGGCTCTTTTCGTGAAGATTAACGGTTTTCTGTGAGAGACGCGTTGCTTTTTGGGATCCGTTCACTCGTGAACATTATTTTTCGTGTCAAAAATTTTCAAAAAACCCCAAAAACATTTGAAAAATCATAAAAAGCATTTCTTTTTCAAAGTTTTGCACCAAAAATATTCCTCTTTATCCTCTATTATGTTTAATTCTTTTCTTTACCCCTCTTATTTATAATTCTTCATGGATTCGTCTTGCGTACAGTGTGGGAGACCATGGCATGGTTTTCAAACATGTCAATGGTGTACTTGTGAGCGGTGTGGTTTTGATATCGACGATACACAATTTGGATTTTGTCCATTTTGCAATTCAACAAATTCATACTTGTCCTCTTACAATACTTTCTCACCTTCTCCCGTCTATGACAATCCTTATCCTCAAGATGCACCGGGTTTTTCTCCATACCCGTGGTGCTATATTTGTGGGGGCCCTCACGATGCTTCTTCTTGTGATCCGTCGAAGGTCTTTGAGAAAGTTCTGTGCTATCATCCCAGTGTGTATAACTTTGAGCCCCCACGTCACACCGTCAATCATCAACCCTTTTGTGTACTTCCTCCTTAGCAAATGGCCATACTTTTTGACAACTTTCAAAAAGTTCAAGAAGCTTGCAACAAGATCATGGAGAAATGTCAAGCGGATCAGCAACAAGAGCAAGTATCTAACCTTAATGCTTATACTCCTCCTCTTGTGCCTCCATATTATTATGATAGTGATGACGATGAGAGTCCTATTTCGTGGAACGATGAGAATTCTATTCCTTCTCCCGACTTGCCGGCTCTGGAGCCTAAGGATTCAACCATCCTAAGGGATGAGGATATTAGCACAACTCCTGCAAAGGAATCCGGCGAATTCATAAAGTCTAGTGTTGATAACCTTGTCCCAATTCCAAGTGAATCTGAGTAGACATCCGACAGTGACGATGAGTATGATGCACTTTCTTCTGATAATGTTCCTTCCACCAACACTTTAGGAGAGGATTCTTTGGCTTTCTCTAATCCTCTTTTTGATCAAGATGATGATTTTACTTCTAGTGATGACGAGTCACTATCTGATGAAGACGTTCTGAAGGAAACTTTCAAGATTTATTCGAACCCTTTATTTGATTTTGATGATGCTTACATATCTAGTGAGGTGAATCCTCTCTTTGACGAAGGGATTGAGGACATTGATAGCTCTTATTCTCCTGCTATTACTGAACATACTTTGTTAGCCATGCCCCCTTCTATCGCAGAGGTGGAGAGTTCTGACTCTACTGGAAAGGTACCGCAGGTGGAAGGTAATTCTTCTCTTACTTCTCCTACTATATTTACCCCTCATCCCACTGAATGCACGCCCAAGCGGGTGATGTATCAATTTCACTCTCCGGGAAATGAGGATGAGTGCTTTGACCCGGGAGGTGAAAATGACCATTCTATGATTGATAACCTTACGGCTTTGCCAATTGGTCAACATCCATTGTCTTTGGAGGATGACAATGTGATTCCTTTACCCACCCCACCTCCCGTGGATCAAGACTTCACATACTTCTCGTATGTTGAATGGACCTTTCTACCGTTTAAGACTTATCCTCCCGCCTCCCCTTTGTTGATGTCAACCGGGAACGAGGACAAGGTCTTTGATCCCGATATTACATTTGAGGCTTCCCCATGGACCATTTAATTTGGGGACGAGTCAGGCTCGTAACTCGGTTAACAAAAACAAGCGCTTCTCGGGAGGCAACCCGACTATCTATCTATCTTTTTCTTTGTTTTTACCATAAGTGTAGGGGGGAGACCCGCTGGTGTTTGCTATTTCCTCTCATCTCTTATTCAGGGATTCGAGTGCTCAATGATCCACTCTTGATGATTCTTGACGACCCATGATTCCGTGTTCCCATTTTCCCGCTTCTATCCTAAACTCTTTTCGATTCACTATTTTATATTTCTCAATATTAAAATAGAAATCTCGTTAGTTGTCTTTTCCTTAGCAAGATTTAAACAACGTGCACAATGTCCTAAGTGTAGGGGAGTTTACTCCCACATTCTTAAACATTAAGGACAATGTTTATATTAAGTGTAGGGGGACTTCTATCGAAGTTAAGTGGCCTTTTCCTTGTATTTGTCCTCATTTTAACCGAAAAATCAATTTTTCGACATTTTTCAAAAATTTTGATCTATTTTGGCCTATTAGTTTTTCCCTTTGTATAGTTATTTTCTTTCTTTATTAGAATAAATTTTCAATAAAGTGGTTTTAATTTTCAAACGTTGTGAATCTTTTGACTCAACCCGAGTTTACTTATCTAAGTTTACTCTAGCTAGTATCCTTAACGTGTTTAAGTCAAGTTTTGCTAGGCTTTTATATAGGGAGCTATAAAACGCGAAAGTCTTAACTCTCACGGGTTAAGAACAAGAACTTTTCGCAAGTTCCTATAATTGATCCTAGAGAGTTGTTTATCAAGGGAACTTTAAAATGCGATTTCTAAACTTGAAAAAGTCTGAGAGTTTGCAAGATCCTATAGACGACTCGAAAACCCAAAACTTTGATTTAATAGGCTAAGCATCCACGAGTCTCATTACTTGAGATTTTAAACTGTGGAGAACGAGAGATGATAGAGTCAATTATAAGTTTGGTATTCTTTCGTGAATTTATGTGGGTTAATTATAAGCCTATTCTCCCATCGCTTGCTAATAAACTTATCTGCAATAAATAAGGTTGTACGATTTGAAAAGTTACTTAGCTTCTAGCCCAAGATTGTTTAAAAGTTGCTCGGTATGGATTAGAGTTCATAGCCAAGGCATAACTTATTGAATTGGGATGCGAAGATTGGCGAGTCCGAAAAGGCCCTGACAAGGCATGAGGGCTACATTTTGTTGCTAAAGATCCCAAGTGATGTGAAGAATCATTTATCAAAAATCAATATGAAGGATCGAGACACACGACGAAAAGCAAATACTCCCCAAAAATCATGGAGAAGTCTATCCGAAAAGGCCCTAACAAGGTATGAGGATAAATAGATCCAAGTCCAAAAAGGAGGCGGATCGTTGTATATCAAAATCCCAAGTAAAGATTGGAGAAAAATGAAGAAGTCGTGGTCCAAATATGAAGAATCTCTCAAAACTTCAAGTGAAGAAATTCCTATTATGAAGAGAAGACCATTATTTCATGAACGTCTCTCAAGATTTGAAGTATGAAGTCACTGACAAATATCGGTCCGAGAAAGGTCTCAAATCGCGAAGCGAGTTATGCCAAGATATGAACTTTTTGAGGTCCCGAGAAGCAGTTTTAAAAGATTTTGTCCTTTAGCTAACTATTGATTAAATCGTCCCACTTTATTTTCAGCCTAATAAACTATCGAAATAAGTCAACAATGCATCCTTGTGATCATTCAAGACAACAATAAAATATATACACCTAGGAATAAGGGAGTCTAAGTGAATAATTGGCTCACATGAGTTCGTGTTAGTTTGCTAACTTATAATAACAATGATCTCGTTTTTAAGCTTGGTTTGGAGAAAGTGAAAACTTGAGGATGATGATCATTCATAACATTTTCAAAACCCTAAGGTATGTTTTTGATTTCTTTACTTTGAATGTTTATAATTTTCTATCTCTTTAGTAAAGGCCAACGTGGATTGATTATGATGAAAAATGTAAACGTGCTTTGTAACTAATGCATTGCATGAGGACATTGCAATGGTCAAGTGTAGGGGATTTGATAGGTGTGTAAACACCCATCCTTTTTACCAATTAATTACAATAATAACCGAGCCAAAACGTGTATTTTATGTCAATTATTTCGGAATTATGCGTGGTTTGTGTTTTTGTTGTGATTTAGGATGAAAAGGTGAAAAGTGGAGAAAACACGGGCATTCACGGGCTTTTATCGAAGAAAAAGACAAAAGACGAAGTCAAGAAATAAAGAGTGCAAAAAGAACGGAAGTTCAAGACCAATTCTGAAGATTTATCGAAGAAAAAGTCAAAAGACGGAAGTTTACTAAAAGCCGAAGAACTCAAGTCTTATTTATGAAGAAATGTCAAGACGAGTTTAAAGAAATCCCGAGACAAAGTCATTAAAGTCTAAGATTTAAGAAGATTAAAGACTTAAGGACTTAATGGTGCAATTAAGGAAAGAAGAAAGAGGGGAGGAAGCTTCCTAAGCACCTCTCTAATCTCCCCTATAAATAGATTAGATTATCATTTCATTTTCTCTTGTTGGCTAGTTTGACAAACTATGATCTTCCACTTTAATTTTTGCACATTTAATTACATGTCATTTAATTAATTGTCTTGCACCTTAAATACATTTAATTTCAAGTAAGTTTCCTTTTAATTATTGTCAATCTTTACTTTTATTGTTTGATCTCCTATCTACCTTTCTTGTTTTATCTTAATCTTTATGTTTGTTTGTTCATGTTCATTTTCTTGAGTTTGTGTTAAATTGATTAAATTGGGTTTTGATTATTTTGATAATTATTGTTAGTTTTATTGTTTTGGTTTGATTGTTTATGATTAGTTGATTATTTGTTATTAGTTTGATTTAGTCTTGTGGTTGATTTTGATTAGATTAGATTGGATTAGTGTATATTGTTCCTGCGTGTTCTTCGTTTCTGTTCCCAGGATTATTCCGGATCAAAGCCCAAAACATTCCGAGTGAAGATTGTTTGTTGATTATTCCGAATAAAGGGCGTTCATCCGGAATAAGTGACATATTCCGGATCAAGGCCATATTCCAGATCAGCAACATTCCGAATCATAGTTTGAGGATTTATTCCGGATCAAGGAGATATTCCGGATCAAGGAGTTTTATTCGGAATAAGTAATTATTCCGGATCAAGGTCTTCATCCGGAATCTTCAACATTCCGGATCAAGGGGATTCATTCGGAAAACATTCCGGATCAGCAACATTCCGGATCAAGCTTAAGTTCCGAATCAAAGTTTTGTTTATTCGGAATAGTGAATATTCCGGATAAGTGACATATTCCGGATAAACCATTATTCTGAGTAAGCATTTTGTTCCGGATCAAGGGATTTGGTAAATATTCCGAGTGAAGAAGAATTATTCCGAACGAAGGTGACATTCCGGATGAGTGATTATTCCGAACGAAGGTTTATTCCGGATGAGTTGTTTTCAGGTTCTTTTTAGTTTCAGTTTTTAATTTTCAAGCTTTATTTTTCCCGCCTTTTTTTCTTAGTTGCACTTTAAGTTTAATTGCTTTAGATTTATTTTAGTCTTGCCTTAGTTTAAGTTTTAGTTGCGTTTTAAGTTTGCCTTAGATAGATTTAAGTTTGCGTTATTTACTTTTAGTGCCTTTTAATTTCTCGTCACGCTTTTAAATACTTGCCTTTTATTTTAAATTAGAGTTAGATTTAAATTAACGTCATTTTCATTTACGTCTTGCACATTTATTTTAAAACAACCAAAAAATATTCTTTTTCACCAAAAATAATTGAGTCACATTTTGAACCGAAAATCAATTCGTTAAGATACCGAGAAAATGAATTTTTCAATAAGTAAAATCTAGTTATTAAAGACATTCTTCATATACTTGATAGACAAGATATTCAAGATCTTCACATATATGTTCAAGGAGGCAGTGACAAAAGAGATGATGTCTCATTATTACTACATGAGTTTAAGTTTATATATGAGCCACATAACTGTGATCAAAGAATATTGAACGACTTAGAGAATCAGGTTCCTACTTACTAGAGTTATTATAGATCATGTGGAATACACACACTGGATGTAGATGATGTTACCTATTACATGCTTCAAGAGAAGAGATATCCTTTTGGAAAAAGGTTGCTAGAAAGAATGTTGGATATGAAACTAGAAATTTTAGAGGAGTCTAATGGTGCTTTAGAGTTGATCAGAATGATCAAACAACAGCTGAAGGATTTGGAGAGAGAAAAGGAAGTTGAAAAATAGCCTTAAGTGTTTGACTTTCAGTCACACTTCACAAATAGTTCTAAGTTCACCATGTCTAACAAACATGAGAACTGGCTAGTCCATAAGCAAACCGTTTATGGTAAAGACTTCTCAAATCCGTTGATAGCTGGTAGTTTGCTAAAAACAACATGGTCATTAACTCACCATGCTTAGAAGTGAAAAGTTAGCTAGTCCTATGGCAAACAGTTCTAGGTAAAGACTCTATCAAATCCGTTGAATGGTTGACAGTTTGTCAAAAAATGTAGGGTTATCAGTACATGTTGTCCCATATATTTAGATGATATAAGATAGAAAAAAAAAAGAAAATAAGATGGATTCTAGAGAGAGAAAGTAGTGAGAGAAAGTAAAGAGAAGGAGGTGATTAACTTGGTGAGATTAGATTAAGAATTATGAGAACATCCACCCTCCTAACATGCTAGGAGGGTGCTTATATAGTCCACCCACATGCGGGCTCTCTAATGGACTATATATCTATTTGGTCGGGCTTGAATAAATGCTTAGTACCTTGAATGAGGCCTTTTAAGCTAACCATCAAGCCCGTAATGTCACGACTATTTTAACTGACTATTACAACGTTCTAATAAATATTACAACTTAAACCTATGACCGAACATTCTTGTTTGACTCAATATTTTGAGGCTAACAATATTTTAAGCAAGTGGATTTGCAGTCTTTGCTATCCTTTCAGCTCGAAGTTCATTCGCCTCATTTTTAAATTGTTTCAAAATGTCAAAGAGCGTGTGATAGTTGACCTCGTCTAACTTACTTTGTTGTTTCACCAAAGTTACAAATCGTGTCCACTCTGGTTGAAGTTGCTGTAGAAATTGCACATTGACTAGCATGGTGGAGAGTTGCAAATTGTTTCTTGTCATGTCATTCATCATCTTGTAGAACCTTGAGTAATATGAATCAATTGATTCCCTATCCAATGAAGTAAACTTACCAAAGTTCTAGAACAAGTTAGTTTTGACATCTTGCTTGTTAAGTGATTCACCTTGTTGCAAACGTTCAATGGCAAACCACATCTCTTTAGCAGTAGAGCATGCATCAACCGTTGAGTAAATATCATCCCCAATCCCACTTAGAGTCAAATAGATTGCTTCTTTCTCTACATCAATCCAAGCACGTTTCTCTTTCGAAGTATTCTCATATGTTTCCTCAATTGTTTGCTCATCGGAACCAGTCATCGAGTCGGTTGCTGGAATTGCAGGAATGGTTATTGTAGTGGGAGTATAGGGTCCTTCTTTGATGCAACGTCAAAGAACATCACCATTGGGTTTGGTGTTAAGATATCGAAGGAATCGTGATTGCCATTGTGCATATCGACCAGTCACAAGCATTGGTGGTCTCTCTTTGTTACCCGCCACCATGATGTTGTTATTAGTAACACGGTATTAAGTAGTAGAATCCATCTCAAGAATAAAGTGAAGTGAATAGGATCTTAAGTAGATGATGTTGTGAGAAGATTGTGGTTGAAACTTCAAGATATGGTGTGAAAACCCTAAACAATGTCTTCGTAAGAAACTAAAAAATCGTAGGCGAAAAATCACACAATTCCACAATCTGAAAGTTTGTTAAAAAAATTCAAAATCACGTTTTTGAAAATTTTATAACAATTCGGAATAACTTTCCCTTATCTTATCCGGAATAACAAACACCACTTAATTCGGAATATTTAATTCTATGTCAAATCCAGAATCTGAATAAACCCTTATCCGGAATCTCGAAAAACTTCTAATCGAGAATGGTACTTTTGTTTCTTATCCGGAATCAACAATGTTGCTGTTATCCGGAATCAATTCCCACTGCTTATCCGGAATACTTATAAGAAACCTTATCCGGAATGTTTGGGTTTATCCGGAATCCGTGTACTTTAGCTTATCCGGGATAAATGATTCTTCAGCTTATCCGGAATCTATGTATTGTAGCTTATCCGGAATAAAAAAACACTCTTATCCGGAATCCCAAAAACACTCTTATCGGGAATGATGCTGAAGCTAATCCAGAATACACCTTTTCGTAACCTTATCCGGAATCTCACGTCTTGCCCTTATCCGGAATATGAAGCCTTCAAAGCTAATCCGGAATCGAGATCTACACCTTATCCGGAATCCAAAACTTCAATGTCTTATCCGGAATCCGTGTATGACTTCTTATCCGGAATACTAAGCTTCTATGTGTTATCCGGAATGTATATTCTATGTGTAATCCGGAATATATCTTGTATGTGTTATCCGGAATGTAGATACTTGATACTATCTGGAATACGTCTAAGTTGTTATTAGGAATGCGTCTTACCTCTTATCCGGAATACACTGCTATCTCTTATCCGGAATATACTGCTACTACTTATCCGGGATAACCTTCTAACCTCTTATTCCGAATAACAAAACCCTCATAACCCGGATAGTGAAACTTTCCAAAAAACTTGATTTTTCAAACTTATTCCCAAAAGTCAAACCAAAACCCTTATAATCCGGATAACAAATTTTTTTTTCGTACCTTGTAATTTACCAATAATCAAGCCAAAACTACCAGCAAAATTCGTGAAAATCAAGAAAATGACAAAACACAAATTCCTACCACAACTTTGTAGGCAATTTGTATAAAGATTTTGAGCTCGAAAACACAAAACTTTTTGAGACAAAATGATTTGAAGAATAAAATCACACAAATCAAAAATGATAACCACAAACTAAACACGAATCTTCCCCATGGCGATTGATACCAATTGTTGTCCCATATATTTAGATGATATAAGATAGAAATAAAGAAGAAAATAAGATGGATTCTAGATAGAGAAAGTAGTGAGAGAAAGTAGAGAGAAGGAGGTGATTAACTTGGTGAGATTAGATTAAGAATTATGAGAACATCCACCCTCCTAACATGATAGGAGGGTGCTTATATAGTCCACCCACATGCGGGCTCTCTAATGGACTATATATCTATTAGGTCGGGCTTGAATAAATGCTTAGTACCTTGAAAGAGGCCTTTTAAGCTAACCATCAAGCCCGTAATGTCACGACTATTTTAACTGACTATTACAACGTTCTAATAAATATTACAACTTAAACCTATGACCGAACATTCTTGTTTGACTCAATATTTTGAGGCTAACAGTACACCTTATTCTTGATGAATAAAGTATTGACTATTCCAGAGTGTACGGCTAACTGGTAAAGAATAAATCAAATCCGTTGATAACTGATGATTTGCTAAAATTCATGATGCCAATACAGATTAGTTTGTTGTTAACTGTTTTATTTCAGGTGAGAAGACACAAGCAGAATTGTTGTTACATTCAATGACATATTCAAAGAACTTCATATCAAGGGGTTTATGCAGAAGATTTTTGTCATTTTCAAATAGGGAAGTGGTCACTCAAGGGGAAATGATTATATATGAAGACAACATAGTTGCTGCAAAGAATTTTCAAAGACACAGAATATCACATTTTCAAGACAAAGATGAAATTAATGAAGACTTGAAGTTTATCATATCAGAAGAAGATCTACAAGAAGTGTTTGGATACATTCAATTGGTACACAAGATCAAGATTACCAAGTTCAATCCAAGTTTGAAATGAAGTTTGAAGACATGTATTTTTATACATTTAACACACAGAGAAACAAGAAGACAACAAGTTATCATTCTTGTTTAGGGGAGGATTGTTGGGAATTATTGTAAAGTACCAAGTACCGTTAGTATAAGTACAAATACTATTAGTGTTAACGCGGTATCTGCTAAGTACCGTTAGTGTTAATGTAAGTATTGCTAAATAGATAAAGACGAATATATCTTTAGTAAATAAATGTCATCGTTATAGTTAGAGTATATCTTATGTGATATACTTAATAGATTAGAATATTGATAATATATCATGTGTGATATACTTTTCATTATAGAATATTGTAGGGTTCCTTGCATTATAAAAGGAACATAGGTACAATAACTTTGTATGTACCTTTGCCAATGTCGATTAATAAAAGATCGAATAGTTAGAGTATTATGTTGTTCTTCTTTGCTTTATAAGTTAGATTCCGCATAACTTATTAGGTTGAGTAAGAGTCTCTCAAGTGCTCTAGTTTGATTACAAGCTATTGTGTAGTCCTTAACAGGATATAGATCTATTTAAAGGGATCAACAACTTATGTTTGCGACCACCACACATCAACAACAAACTATTTCTTGTTATATAGTAAAAGGTTGAATAATTAAGTGTGACAAATGTTGTTGATGAAACAAATGATTATGTAATTTTCTTCAAGAGTCTCCTATTTTTGCTCATATGTTATTTTATAATGATAGTCATGGCGATCCTAATAAAGAGACTCACTAGCCATTTATCATGTAAATTCTAATTTTTACTCGAAATACCTTTGTATGTGGTTAAAAGTTATGAAACAATGTTTACTCGAAAACTTTTATATTTGGTTAAAATTATGAAACAACTTATAGAAGTAATGGCCTTAATCGATGCATCAAAGCTGTTCAAGCTTAAACCAAAGTTAACACTTGCAAATTTTAGATATCAGATAAGTCATAGCAACTAGTAACCTTAATAAGCATATACTAGTACCCTCGTTATGAAAAAAAAATCAAACACTTAACACTCATACATATACAATTAATTTATTAGTTTCAAGTTTCAACTCCTATCTAAGTAAACATGATTCACCATCAACCATGTCTCAATTAGTTTTGCCCACTCACATGACACCAAACTAGAGAAGAATATCTAAAAGCAAAGTAAAATTTTTCATATTAAGAAAGGAAATATTCAAGTTTCGTAGTTGACTTGTTTATATATAAAGTTGTACCAAATCATCTTTCGCGCATATGATATTAACACTCACAAATTGATAAACGAAATAGTCGATATAATATTAAAACTCACGAATTAATACAAGAAAGAGGATATTGATATATTAGATAGACATGTACACATAATTTTATGGCAACAATAGATATGGGTAGATATCATCATACCAAATATGAGAAGCACATCAATCTTATTTTATATATATTATGTCTTGAGTTTTATACCTTTAATTCGTAAAAACCGACTATTTATAATGCTGAAGAACACGACCCTTTAATTAGTATGTCATCATGTTAGGTCTGTGACTTTTCTAGACTCGAAAACCATTGAGTGGAGCATAAACAATGATAAAGTATATATATTAACCATACTTTACACGAGAATCACATTTTCGACATTTAACGTCATAATATAAAATAAGTATGCACATCCTACGTGACTAGATTATATTATATACAAATACGCAAGCATAAGAATAATCGATACGATTAGAATCATTAAACATGAAAAACACAAACAACATACATCACTTTATCACTATACAAATTTTGTTCATTCTTAACAACCTTCAAACAAGCATGTCCATACCCAAATCTTGTCCGTTTAACCCAATTATCGATTTCGCGTACTAAAACACAACTAAGGAACCAGATGATGACTTATCGGAATCATATGAGGAACTTCAAACATCCTTAACTGAAAGGGATAAATTTTGATGAGATACATGGTTTGTATGATAAGTACAAAAAGAGCACTAAAGATTTCATTCATATTGGTTCAAAAAGGGATAAACATTCTCTTAAGGAGATGAATGAAAGAAGAAGGAGAAGTACCCCTATAGAAACACCAAGGGTACTTGAGGATCATAAAGGTACTTTGATTATATTTATCAACAAATGTTGAAAAGGCTACAGAGGTCAAAAAGACCAAGGATGATGAACCATAGGTACATGAGGGAGGTACTTCAAAGGAATCTACTTCAAAAGAATGGCATGCATCTAAGGAATGCATGTTGAAAAGAAAGGCACCATACAAAAAAAGCACAACAAGAAAAAGAGTCAATAGAGTGCCTGATGATGACAGTGATAATGAGCACATAAAGTACTTAAAATTGTTCCAAAATGATGATCAGTTTGTAAATACTGAGGTGATGCAAGGTAGATCTCCTATAGTTCGTTGGGAAGCTACTATGAACCAAGATCTGGAAACTCATATTTTCTATGGAGTTGATGGAACCTTCAATTATTTTAAATGGCTTGAAGATGTTTTACACTTATTTGATAGACAAGATATAAAGGACCTTTATGAAGCAATAAAGAGAGGACGTGGGAATAGACCAGAAAGGCTTGGAGTAATTCTTCTTAAATAATCAAAGGTTATGTTTGAAACTCCTAACAAGTACAATGATGACTTTTAGGATGGTCAAGAAACATGGATTCCTACTCAATGAAAGCTTTATCAATCATGTGGTATTCATACCATAGAGGTTGAGGAGGTCACTTATTATTTGTTGCAAGAAAGAACATATCCTTTGGATAAAGTATTGCTTGAAAGGTTATTGGACCTGTATTTGGAGGTTACTAAAGAATCCACCAGTGCTCTAGACTTAATCAGATTTGTGAAGCACCAGATAAAGGAGATTGAGAAGGATTAGAAGGCTGAAAAGGAACTATAAGTGACTGGATTACCAACCATACCGCAAATGGTAATCAGTTCACCATGTTTAACAAACATAAGAACTGGCTAGTCCATAAGCAAACGACTTTTGGTAAAGACTCCTTAAATCCATTGACAACTAATAGTTTGATAGAAACTATATGGTTCTCAGCTCACCATACTTAATTGTAAAGAGTTGGCTAGTCCAAGAGCAAACGGATCTAGGTAAAGACAACTCAAATCCGTTTATGGTTTATAGCTTACCAAAAACTTGTAGGGTAATCAATGCACCATATTTTTAATGAATAAAGCATTGACTATTCCATAGAAAACGACTAACTGGTAAAGAACTATCAAATCCGTTGATGGCCGTTGATTTGCCAAAAATCACAAAGCCAATTCAGATTGGATTATTGCTAAATGTCTTATAAAGATATTATTATAAAGGGGAAGAAGTTGATTGCTGTCAAATATATTGCTGAAAAGATGGTGCTGTAAAGATTCAAATATTCAAAAATAAAATATTGAAGACAAAGGTAAACTCAATACCGTTACAATCTCATAGTTCATCATACCAGAAAAAGAAAGTTTAGAAGAGTGTTTGAATACATTCCTCATATGTGCTCCATAAGCTAAATCTAAAGACATGAAGCTCAAGACAATTCAAGACAGAGAAACATGAAGTTAACAAGTGAACATTCATGTTTAGGGGAGGATTGTTGGGAAATATTAGTTTTGTACTTAGTACCATTAGTGTTATCGTAATACCGATAGTGGTGGTTTGTACTGCTAGTGTTAGAGAAGTATTTCTAATACCGTTAGTAGTTATAATAAGTACCGTGCATAAAATATGTACGAGATATATTAGGAATAAATATGCATAGAATGTACGAGAATAGTGTAAGCCCATTAGGGTTTTAGGATTCCTTGTGTATAACAGGAACCACAGGCTGTTGAGAACGATACAACTCAACAAGCCTTTTCATTAATAAATTCATAGTTAGTAAAATCTTTGCGTTCTTCTTAACTTTAGTAAGTTAGATTCCGCTTAACTTATTATTGTTTAATCGAGTTTCTCTAGTGCTTAGTTTGTTTATCAAGCTACTCACAATCCTTAACAGGCTATTAAGATTCAACAACCTCGATTGTA
Source organism: Glebionis coronaria (assembly GCA_025667525.1). NCBI lineage: Eukaryota > Viridiplantae > Streptophyta > Magnoliopsida > Asterales > Asteraceae > Glebionis > Glebionis coronaria. The sequence continues at coordinate 165,140,199 of CM046879.1, forward strand.
GGATCCATTCTATATGTCGTAGAATGGCTCAACCACGACCGTAGCATGCATTATTCCTCGACCGTTTATGGTTTGATTCATGCAAGTGTTTATAAATGCATTTGAAAAATGATTAGATCTCATAAATGTCTCCATAACAGCATGTTAGGTTTTATTGTTCACACATATATAGTCAAAACGTGTGTGTGAATAATTTAGGTCTAGTAAACGTGTTCGTACCACTATGATATATCTTTGTTGTTTGAATTTGATAGGTTTGGCTAATACAATTGATAAACATTTACACGTTTAATTATCAAAGGTGACGCCAATAATAATTAGTAGGAGCATTATAAAGAGTAGTATATGATTAGGTGAACATGTTTCAACATATTAATTTCACTTGCTTTTATAAAATAAAAAATACAAAAAGAATCATCATTCCCATCAATAGACCTTTGTACGTTCGACACGGACCTCCTACACTACTACCCTATAGAACGATATATACCATCGAGTTCTTGTCTATACTACCCTACAACGGTTAGGTACACTGCCTAAAGGGTCGTAAAACTTATGTTTGTGACCACCGCACATCAACAACAAACTATTTCTTGTTCCAGGGTAAAAGGTTGAATAGTTAAGTGTAACAAATGTTGTTGATGAAACAATTGATTATGTAATTTTCTTGGCGAGTCTCCTATTTCTACTAATATATTATTTTATAATAATAGTCATAGTGATCCTAATAAAGAGACTCACTAGCCATTTATCATGTAAATTCTACTGTTTACTCGAAATACTTTTGTATCTGGTTAAAAGTTATGAAACATTGTTTACTCGAAAAACTTTTATATTTGGTTATAATTACGAAACAACTTATAAAAGTAATGGCCTTAATCGATGCATAGAAAGTTGTACAAACTTAAACCAAAGTTAACACTTGCAAAGTTTAGGTATCATATAATTCATAACAACTAGTAACCTTAATAAGCATATAGTAGTACCTTCGTTATGAAAAAATATAATAAAAGACTTAACACTCATACATATATCATTTATTTATCAATTCTCAAATGCATAGTTTCAAGTTTCAACTCCTATCAAAGTAAACATGATTCATCATCAACCATGTCTCAATTAGTTTTGCCCACTCACATGACGTCAAACTGGAGAAGAATATCCAAAAGTAAAGTAAATTTTTTTCATATTAAGAAAGGAAATATTCAAGTATTCTTAGTTGACATGTTTATAGTATATAAAGTTGTACCAAATCATTTTTTGTGTTTATGATATTAACACTCACAAATTGATAAACAAAATAGTTGATATAATATTAACACTCACGAATTAATACACGAAAGAGGATATTTGATATATTAGATAGACATGTACACATCAATTTATGGCAACTATGGATAAGGATAGATATCATCATACCAAATATGAGAAGCACGTTAATATTATTTTGTATATATTATGTCTTTGAGTTTTATACCTTTAATTCGTAAAAACCGACTATTTCTAACGCTGAAGAAGGCGACCCTCTAGTTAGTACACCATCATGTTAGGCCCGTGACTTTTCTAGACTCGAAAACCACCGAAAGGAGCATAAAGAATGATAAAGTATACATATTAACCATACTTTACATGAGAATCACATTTTCGACATTTGACGTCATAATATAAACACTATGCTCATCTTGCGCGGTTAGGTTATATTAGATACACATATAGCATAAAATAATCAATGCGATTAGAATTAGTATCATTAAACACGTAAAACACAAACAAAATATATCACTTTATCACTATACAAATTTTGTTCATTCTTAGCAACCTTCAAACAAGCATGTCCATACCCAAATCTTGTCCGCTTAACCCAATTATCGATTTCACGTACTTGCAAGTTAACTCACTATCATCCCCAACTAAAAAATCAAAAATCAAAAACCAACACATTCTCTTTAAAACACTCAAAACCATCAACAATTCTCGAAACACCCCCTTTTGAACCAGTGCACAATCCAACTCAAATATCTCCCAAACGACATCGCCACACCCTTTGGGAAAACACTCGTTGGAAAGCTAACGTAATTACCTACACTTTGGAAAAAACCTCATAAAATTCCATCAAGTACATTTTAGGTTATTCACAAATGAATTACGCATAAAAACACACCAAAATATAAAGAGTCAATCCGAAATCTCACATTCAGCAAATTATAAACCATAGATTGGAGGCTAATCCAACGGATGAGATTCAAACTAGAATGAGCTACTCGATCCGTGTGACTAGTCTGTCAACCAATCACATCACTCCTTTCACATATCTCCTTCACTATTTAAACAACAAACACACACTTTCATTTTCAATCATTCACTCTCAACACAAACACAAATTCACATCTCTTTCTAATTCTAATCATCTTCTGTAAAATCAATGGCGACTGAAGACGTAGCTGTGGGGACCACTGAGACAGTGGAGGTTGTTCCGGTTGAAGCTCCGGCGACTGAAGAGAAAGGTGACGTCAGCAAGGTTGAGAAGGCAAAGAAACCTAAGAAGGTCACCAAGAGCAAGCCTAAGACTCCTGCTTTGCATCCTCCTTACTTTGAGGTATTATTTTCTTTCTTAGTTTATTTAATGTTAATTTTTGTATATAAATGTGATTGGATCTATGTAATAATAATTGAGTTAGATCTGTTTGTACGAGGTACTTATGTTAGTTAAATTGTGATTACAGATGATTAAGGAAGCAATTGTGTCGTTGAAAGAGAGGACTGGATCTAGTCAGTACGCGATTTCCAAGTTTATTGAGGAGAAGCAGAAGAATCTTCCAGCCAATTTTAAGAAAGTTTTGTTGACTCAATTGAAGAAGTTAGTTGCTGGTGGTAAGTTGGTTAAGGTTAAGGCGTCTTACAAGCTTCCTGCTGCCAAATCTCCCTCAGCTGCTGCTCCTGCTAAGGCCAAGAAGAAAGTCGCTGTTAAGGCGAAGACTAAGGTTGCTGCTAAGCCTAAGGCCAAGACTGCTGCTAAGAAGAAGGCTGTTGCTAAGCCTAAGGCTGCACCAAAGGCCAAAGCTGTAGCTAAGCCTAAGGCGGTTGTGAAAGCTAAGCCTGCTGCTAAGGCAAAGACTGTTGCCAAGCCGAAAGCTGCTGCTGCTGCTGCGAAATCCAAGGCTAAGACAAAGACGCCAACAAAGCCGGCTAAGGTAGCAAAGACTTCAACAAAGTCTACACCAGGGAAGAAGGCACCGGTGGCTAAGGCTATTGCAGCAAAGAAGGCACCTGTGAAGAAGGCATCTATAGCAAAGAAAGTGAAGGCAAAGAAGTGAGGGGAGTGTGAGATGATTAGTACATTGTAATGCTGTTAGGGTATCCTTGTGTAAAATACTAAAATGTAATTGCTTGTTACATCTTAGTTTAATCAATTAATCGAGTTGTTTAGTTTAATCAATTAACCGAGCTTTGTTTTATAAAAGTATGTCTTGATCTTGTGTCCCTTCTCTTTTTGTTTCTGCAAGTTCAGATAGTATTTGTTTGTATGCTTATTGTGATTCTATGGCGTTGGTTGGTTTGGTTGTATGATTGCACTAAATGGTTGAGGTTTGTGACTTTGTTCTATATTATACTGCATTATCTGGTTATCAGACTGTAATATGTCTGTATAATGCATTAAAATTTGGTTAATGTTGTTATGCAGGAAGAAAGAGATAACGAATAATGGCTGGTAAGCCTGCCTCTGAACACTTTTTGATATTCGATTATAATTTATTACTATGACACAATTCAATTATGGATGCTGCTTTGTTCCACTTTGAAAACTTTTTGATATTCGATTCCCAAAAACCATATTATTAGACTTCACATTTCATTGCACACTCTTTTTATGCTCACAAAGGGCCATTTGATGGATATTTCCTTGATAGAACTTGTAGGCTTGTAGCCACTGACTTGCACTTGTATATGAGAATGCTAATGACAAGTTCTTGATTTACAGTAATTCAATTATCCGTCAGGTAGATGGTGGAAACTTTAATTGCTGTAATTACTGTGTTTCCATTGTGGGAGTATTACAATATTGTGGCATCCTCTTATAGCTTCGCATAAATTCTGAAAACGTTGGAGTATCTCATTGTACCTGATCTGCTGTCAATTTTTTTATATGGATTGGTATATCATAAAAGTCTGTTCAAGTTAAATGCCTGAATCCTGATGACTTGAGTAAAATAAAATAGACTATTTCATAATGGAGAATTGATATATAAGTAGTTTCGCATATCAGGATTTCAAGCCTAAGATCCATTTGTTTTGGCATGACTTATATACAATAGATTAGACTAGGTTTAGTGTAGTTAACGGAAATCCAATATTTAGTTTAGGAAGCCAATATAAGTCTCAAACAAAGACTGGACCGGTTATTTATGATTAGAGAAGCACAGGTTAAATGTTGAATAAATTTGCCATATTACTTTCATCTTAAAGTCAGTGTTTGTTGAATTATGACCGTGTGCTTGTACCAAGTAAAGTTGTCCAATTTCTGAAACTATGATTATTACAGTATTAATTTTGTAAAGAATGTTCATAGAACGTGAAAAGTGAAATTCTGTTTGTGTAAAATTTTAGGCGCAAGTCTTATTTATCACTTTGCTAAGCCTTGTATCCAGCTTTCATAGAGTGAATCGCATGAAAATGGTGAATCGCATGAAAATGTTGACCTATAAATTACTCTTCTAGTTCTATGCTTGTGTATATCTGCTTATCTTTGAACAGCCAGAAGACTTGTTAGTTTGGAAGGTTAGTATTTTAAGATAGTTACTCGATACGAGTTCAAAATAATGTTTCAGTGTAAGCGATGCGAGTTCATTGTATCAGTTTAGAAGTAAAAATGCACCTATTGAAGTTTTTTCTTAATATTCAAAGGCAGATAATGTCATCTATTTGACTGAAAACTTGACTATTTATGTGAACTTTCTGAGCGGATCATATTCCTATAGATGCATTTCTTAGACAGTTTATTAGTAGTTGTCTTGAAGAGATTTGTATATCATTTTGGAGATTTCTGCAAGCGGCATAACTAATTTTGTAGTATGTCACTAGGGACATTTGATACTCCAATGTCCAATTGTCCATGAATATCCGTCTTTTTCGGTACAACACTATATTTTACCTGGTAATATCAAGTTGCAAGGCTACATATACATTTTATCTGCAGAAAACATTTCATAACAATTTTCTATTTTTCTAACAAGAACATACGAGTGCTATTGTTTTAAATGGTTAATTATTTTAAATGTCACACGATAAGTGGGATACTTAATTGTTGGCTAATGATTTGCACACTCTCAAATTTGATTGGGACACTCCAAACTGTGCATTAAATAGTTGTACTGTTGCTTTAGCAGATTGTATATTTGAGTGTCAGGACTCGAACATGTAGCTGGACACTTGTGAGGTAAATGGTTATTTGACTTATTTCTTTTTCGAGCAGCTGCAGTACTTAGGTTATGTTTTTACCTTCTGCACACTTGCACTTTTTTGGTTCAATTGGGCATCTAGATGTTTTCGCTTTTGGCATACTTGCAATTTTTTGATTAACTGGTTTCAGTCATTTTACAATGGTCAATACATGCAGTTTCAAATTTTGAACAAATAAAATTATTCTGCTTCCTTGACCTCCTTTCTATTACAAACTGTTATGGTAACCCAGGAAAAATCATCAGCACTCGATTAGATTACCTTTTAGCCGTATCAGACAATATGTGCTCTGCTTGGTTAACTTTAATGATAGTGTGTCTAGTAGAATTTAGAATAAACATGTCATTCCATAATTTTTTTTATCAGCTTTGGCGGAAAAGATTTCTCAAATGTGTCATTCCATTATCTAACAAAACACCCACCGCCTCAATCTTTTCATCCAGTCCGTGGTTTCCACCAAAGGCAATGTAACGGCGTACAATGACTTTATGAAGTTTTAGGTATGCTGTCAAGACTTGCAACATCCGTAGAATTTAGAATAAAACATGTCAATTTTATTGTCAAAGTTCATTTTCAGGACATTAACTTATGTATTATGTATTTAAAACTTCTGTAGTGAAAGAGGGTATGTAGCGTACGAGAAAAAAATGAAGGACCTGCAATTAAAAAAGTGAACGGGTATTATGCATTCTACTTCCAAGATATCCCTGACATGATCAGCAGGAAATACCCATGAAAATGAGCAAATCTGTTATGCTTTTTCAGATTTCAGTTATTATATGAATCACAAGCTCATGGAGAAGAAAGTAAAGCAGTATGTCGATGTGGGGGGCAAATTTTTTTTATTGAGAGCACCGAAGATGATCCTCGACTGGAATTCAATGTGTGAGTGGAGGGCGATCTTAGTTTCGAGTGGGGTGCATTTAAGAAAAACGATCAAAATTAATAATAAATACAATGTAATCTCGTCCTTTTGGTTTAGCCATTGACAGCCCCCCAATTCGTTCATGTTTTCTTCTACTACTAGTATATGTTTAGGAAAACATGAAGAGTTCGAGTTTTCTTTAAGCGTCTTTGGTTTTTCCGGCTTTAAACTGAGATGAAAGGTATTACTAATTTTAGCTCTAATTTGGTTTTCAGAGTTTGATTTTTGTGTACTCTGTAAGATAATTATTAATTCATATTTGGTGTTACAAGTAAGCATTTGGGTGTTTCGGGTTTATAAGCAAGTGGAATAAGTTAACTAATACTAGTACAGTAGTACGGAATAATATATAAGGGCATCGGATGTCTTAGTTAAGGGCATCGATGGCCTTAAAGATCGAATATGTATACAAACATGTTAGCATGCAATGTTTTGAAAACAGGTTTTTAAATTAACTCGGTCGAGTCATCGGGTCCAGGTCAACCCGGGTCAATCCGATTTAAAAAAATAATTTTTTTTAATATTTTTAACAAAAAAATTATATATAAAAATCATGAAAACTTTCGTATATTTAACATATAAACAATTTACCAATCAATATAATATGTAAAAATAAAATTTCGTCGCAAATACGTAAAATTTACATATATATTTAAAAAAAACCCGAAAAAAATCAAAATCCGATCGGGTCTCGAGAACCGGGTTGACCCGGGTTTCGAAAATATGAAACCCGAATCAATATGACCTGTTTTTTCGGCCGGAACCAGGTCAACCCGGGTCTGAATACACTGGTTTCATGAAGGATAATTGCACAACAAAGTTGGTAATGGAGATTACGCTCAATACTTTTATGCCTGCAATTAGCCGAAACCGCATAATGTTTTTGCACGGATGTAATGAGTCTATAATAACTTCATACAAGAAATAGCTACATGAACAAGTGGGTCCACTGTTTCAAGGAGGCCCATTATATAAGGGCCCGTTTGGTAAAGGGTTACCAGCCCTATTCTCCAGGTTTTGACTTATAATAAGATGTTTGGTTCTAAAGCTGGATTAGAAGGGCCCACCAAAACTCCATTTTTATTAAGGGTCTGTTTGGTTTAAAGTCGGGTTTTACTTTAAGTGTAAGTTTATAAAGTATGTGGTTTAGAATTAGATTTGAATTTGGGTTTTGAATATAATATTAATTGTTATATAAATAAATATAAATATTAACTTGTTATTATAAAATTAAAAAATAAATATTTTATCATGAAAAGAAGAAAGAGAAAGAGTAAACAGTGTGCTATGACCCACAAAAAGTTAAAAATGTCAGTAAGAGAAAGAGTAAACAGTGTGCTATGACCCACAAAAAGTTAAAAATGTCAGTAATGGAGGGTTAACATCCGAGATTTCAAAATGTTAATAAAAATGGGGTTTTGGTGGCCCCTTCTAATCCAGCTTTAGAACCAAACATCTAATTATAAGTCAAAACCTAGAGAATAGGGCTGGTAACCCTTTACCAAACGTGCCCTAACATTTTGAAATCCCGGATGTTAACCCTCTATTACTGACATTTTTAACTTTTTGTGGGTCATAGCACACTGTTTACTCTTTCTCTTTCTTCTTTTCATGATAAAATATTTATTTTTTAATTTTATAATAACAAGCTAATATATATATTTATTTATATAACAATTAATATTATATTCAAAACTCAAATTCAAATCTAATCCTAAACCACCTACTTTATAAACCTACACATAAAGTAAAACCCGACTTTAAACCAAACAGACCCTAATTACCCAACAAATACAGTCCATGTAACATCTTGTAGATCAGTAGATGTATTTAGCCAATCTTGTAAAGTATTCAATCAAGCAGTAAATATTTTTGAAAACTAAACAAAGCAACAAGAGAAATGATATATCTTGTATACAAGTTGTTCTTACTTATAACTTTTACTCATCGGATCTTGACAAGTTTTAAACTAACGTTCTAAATACAGAGAGGTAATGAATGAAAAAAGATATACAATATTATTGTGCGTATACAAAGATATATAAAAATATAATTGCAAAGACATATGGCTCATGCCACAATAATCTACCTATGTAACTATTAGCTGTAAGTGATTTATGTTTTTTTATATAACAGATTTGTGTGTATTCATGTATATCATTAAAGATATAAATAATGAGTTGTAACTTAATTGGTATTGGGCTAAAACTAATCCTTACTTTATATTGTAAATACTGATGATATCATATGGAATAAACATACAAAAACATTCTGTCATTCTATAATCTTTCATGGTATCGGAGAGTTACTAGAGCTCTAGGTACACAACCCACCACAAAAGAGTTATCCTCCGATCATCGGTTTTTTGCCGATGATTCGGAGGGATCCTGCTTAATTTTCTTCCGCTTTATTATTTTCATAAGTAAGCCTTTTTTTTAATAATAAACCCCAACATCATTGTCTCATCATCATAATTCTTGTTTTACTACCGAAAATTATTGTCATTTTTTTAAATTAGTTGGTCAAAAAATGCGGCTCCTACTTAAAGGCAAAGCAAGCCATGACGTAAAAAAAAACCATGCAAAGGAGGAAGTCGCAAGCAGCATCAACTATGCCGTCAAACGCAGTTATTCTTTCGTCTCAACAAACAAAGAAAATGATCAAAGAAGAGGTTTTCATCATATGTTCCAGTTTGTTCGTCAAGAAGCCTCCCGTTCAAACTGCGGGGAAATATTAGGTGTCAATGATTTGTGTTTCCTTATATAACAGATTTATGTGTATTCATGTATATCAATAAACTGCAACTTAATTGGTATTGAGCTAAAACCAATACTTACTTTGTATTATAAATATTGATGATATCATATGGAATAAACACACAAAAATATTCTGTCATTCTATAATCTTTCAGTAACTACAAGCATTTGATAAATGTTAGTCAATAATTAATTAGCTAAATAGAATATTCTTCATTCTTCATCTGTTAAAGATACTTGGTTAGGTTTAATATGAAATCAAAATCAGATTAAGTAGACGAATAAAACTATGCAACCAACAACCCTTTTATAGAAAATTTGATTAACAAAGTTTGAGGAATGGGGAATAAAACCATACAAGAGAATTAGGAGACCATAACATTTTGCCTTATAAGCATTTATTTTCACCAATTTTATATCATTAAACTCAAATAAAAGATTAGAAAATGAGATATCAACCGCTTATATACATCCCTATAACATTTTCAAATCTTATACATACGAGGCTTGTCGAGCCTGGGCGTTGCCCCGGTTGTATCACGAAGTTGTTAACGTAGCATTCTCTTAAATTAGGATTTCCTTAATATAGTTATAATTAGTGGGTTATATCGAGCGTGGTTTAATATAAATAAATAATTACATATTCGTGCTATATCGGGATACAATTATAACATGTACGCTAACGGGTTTAGACATTATGATATTTACCAAAAATATTCTGATAATATTTTTGATAATCGAAGGATTGTTATTGTAATATTAAGACTCTAAAGGGGGTATAATATTAATAGACAAACTACACCACTGCATTTGTCGTCAGTTTTTTGTAACAACACTAACTATTATTGCATGTAACCGATGGCTCTTCGGTGCATTGACCGATGGTTTACCACGACCAAAAACGACCCTTCAGTAGTATATATACTACTCGCTACAATCAATTTAACCTAATATACCACTATCTACATTCTAATCAGCCGTCATAAACCAATAATTCATCAATGGCATATTCTAGCAAACCAATCCTCAACAAAATCAAGGATATCACCGGAGAGACTGAGATAAGCAAGTGTGTTAGCTTCTATATTGATCAGATGAAAACTCAAGAACATATATTTGCTAATGTGTTGAGCACTCAGTTTGATAATCTCAAGGCTACAGTTGCAAATACTTGTATGTTTGTTGGTGAACTGGAACATGAGCTGGAGACTGATGAGGTGGTTGATGCTATTGAATCGTTGAAGGAGCTTCGTGAGATTAAAAGTAAGATGATGGCTTCAATTGGGGGATTCTGGCAAAGGCTAAACACTCAATAAGCCAGAAAGATGGGTACGTAAGCTTCATGGCTCTCCACGATGAATAGGTCTCTGGCAATGGGTTACTTTGTCTTTTGGGTTTTGTAAAATGGCAGATAATATGTCTTTTCTTTTAGTATCTTTATGTAATTGTGCACTAAATCTATGAAGCTTGTGATATGATGATGCAACATTATGTTTTGGGTATAATGAAATCAAAGTTATTATGAAGCTTTAATTAATATGACGTCTTTAAATTATTAGTTATCTAATATAGATTTGTGTGTTTGATTATCATATCAGATATTTTCTCATAGGTGCGATAATTATAACAATACAAAAACCGCCTAAACTGGTATTAGAACATATGTGGACTATTTGTAAGCAATTTATTTAAAAAGTTTTATTGAGGGTCAAGTTTATGCATAATGCATTACATTGAACAGCTGGTAATGCGATTAAATGTTTGCTACATGCCTACCCTTTATTTTTAGCATCAGTTTTCTTGACACACATAGCACGATTGGTAGCAACATCTCATCTGTTGGAGATACTGTCTGCAATAAGCAGGATGCTTGTGTATGTTAGCGCAAGTAACATTTGATATTTTTCCCATGAAAGTTGATGTTAGTTATCGTAACCCAGGAAAAATCATGAGCACTCGATAAGATTACCTTTTAGCCGTATCAGAAAATATGTGGGTTAACTTTAATGATAGCGTGTCTAGTAGAATTTAGAATAAACATGTCATTCCATAATTTTGTTTTTATCAGCTTTGGCGGGAAAAGATTTCTCAAATGTGTCATTCCACCGACTCATTATCTAACAAAACACCCACCGCCTCAATCTTTTCATCCAGTGCGTGGTTTCCACCAAAGGCAATGTAACGACGTACAATGACTTTATGTAGTTTTAGGTATGCTGTCAAGACTTGCAACATTCGTATAATTTAGAATAAACATGTCAAAAGTTCATTTTCAGGACATTAACTTATGTATTATGTATGTAAAACTTCTGTAGTGAAAAAGGGTAGCGTACGAGAAAAAAATGAAGGACCTGCAATTAAAAAAGTGAACGAGTATGATGCATTTTACTTCCAAGATATCCCTGACATGATCAGCATGAAAATGAAATACCCATGAAAATGAGCAAATCTGTTATGCTTTTTCAGATTCCAATTATTACATGAATCACAATCTCATGGAGAAGAAAGTAAAGCAGTATGTCGAAGTGGGGGGCAAATTTTTTTTATTGAGAGCACCGACGATGCTCCTTGACTGGAATTTAATGTGTGATGGGGGGCGATCTGATTTTCGAGTGGGATGCATTTAAAAAAACGCTGAAAAAGAACAAATACAATGTAATCTCAAAATTAAGAACAAATACTATATGTTTAGGAAAACATGAAGAGTTCGAGTTTTGTTTAAGCGTCTTTGGTGTTTCCGAATTTAAGTATTACTACATTTAGCTCTAATTCCAGAGTTTGGATTTGTGTACTCTGTAAGATAATCTTATTAGTTCATATTTGGTATTACAAGTAAGCAGTTTGGGTGTTTCGGGTTTATAAGCAAGTGGAATAAGTTAACTAATACTAACGGCATCGGATGTGTTAGGGCTTGTTTACTTTTTCAAGTGGGGTCATATTAGCCTTTTAATTACGCGTTTTTTATGGAACAAGTGGTTGAAAAATATTTGGGCTCACAACTCTTCCCGGGGCACAAAAAGAAAAAGAAACGTCCCTTTGTTAAGGGTATCGATGGCCTTGCCCTTAGGCTACCCGCAACGCACCGGGATCTTCTCGGTCGAGTCTCGGTCGCGACCGAGTCGCTGCGTTGCGGCGATCCGGTCGCCGGTCTTGGTCGGGGGAAAATCGACCCTGGTCACGATCTAATTCAAATGTGCGTTTGTGTTTGTGTAAAAAAAAAACGGGGTTTGTTTGTGTTTAAAAAAAAATTAATATAAAATTTATACTATATACAGTAAAAAGAAATGTAAAAATCTTGTATTCGAAAGTTAAAAATTTATTCAATACTAATAAAACTTGAAAATAATGAAATACAATAGGAAATTCAATACGATACTAAAAATAAAATTACATAATACGATTAGTCAGTTCCCGGATTCGAATCCGATAACCGACCACAAGGAAACTCCCAACGCAATGTTTCTTCTTCATCTTCTTCCGCCATAATTTGCGCCTCCAGCTCCCTTCTTTTCCTTTCTTCTTCTTCCTGAGTTTGTCTCAACACTTTTTGATCTAGGTATTCTTGATACACCTCATTGTCAGTCATTCTGCCATCTGTGTCGTTTGGAATTAGAAAGGGTAGATCGGGCGACTCATTTCTTCTTCGGTGTTGTTGCGACGAAGGACCGATATGAGTTGTTTGATATCGGGACGAAGAACCAAAGTTATTCAACCATTTAGTATTTTCTTCAATTCTAGTCTCCAATTTTGTCGACTTTCTACACAAAGATCTCCAGAGGCTGAAATCCAAATCAGCTTGCTTACTAAGATACGTGTCGATAAACTGACGCTCCTGTGGGGAGAGATCACGGCATTTCTTACATGCCGAGCTCAATTCCGTATTCTCTTCGGACACAACATCGAAATCATCACCTAACTTCGTAAGCTCCTCGTAACGGCGTTGTTGTTGAATTATTTGTCTCTTAATTATAGCCTTAATCTCGGCTTCGGTATGTGGGAATGAGCATGCCATTTTTGATTTCTGAATGTGTGTGTGAAAAAACAGAGTTGTGTGTTGAGTTGTGTGTGAAAAACTGTGTGTGAAAATGTGGTATTTATAAAGAGAAAATAATGATTTAAAAAAAAAAATATTTTTTTTACTAGGTCACACTAGGTCGCCGGGTTGTGGCAAATAGGTCGCACTAGGTCGCCGGCCGAAAAAACTAGGTCGCGACCTTCATGCGTTGTGGGTAGCCTTAAAGATAGAATATATAAACATGTTTCATGAAAGATAACTGTACAACAAAGTTGGTAATGGAGATTACGCTCAATACTTTTATGCATGCAATTTAGCTAAAACCGCATAATGTTTTTGCACGGATGTAATGAGTCCATAATTATACAAGAAATAGCTAGATGAACAAGTGGATCCACTGTTTCAAGGAGGCCCGTTATATAATTACCCAACAAATACAGTCCATGTAACATCTTGTAGATCAGTAGATGTATTTAGCCAATCTTGTAAAGTATTCAATCAAGCATAAATATTTTTGAAAACTAAACAAAGCAACAAGAGAAATGATATATCTTCAACTTGTTTATTCTTTGCTAGTCTTTTTAATCAAGTTTGATGCGTACGAGTAAAATGTAACTCAAACCAACCCATTAAGTGATGGGTCCAAATTTCGAACTATATTCAGATGACAATTGATTAGTTTCTGGGTCTGAGAATAGTGACATTTGTGTGGCAGGATGAGCATAATTCTTGCCCAATTTTTCGGCATGAATTACGAACTGAAACTGATGACCATGAATATGAAAGTCGAAAGGAAAGAGAGAAAGAAGGAGAAGAAGAGAGGAAAGGAGCTGCAAATGCAGTCCGCGAAGGCGAATATATGTATGTATAGGCTAAATAAAGTACCTGTGATTCTTTTCATATGAAACTATGTTACCTTTCATAGTTAAATATTGTTGGTTATACATACAAGGTTATATTTTCAGTTACAGTTCATGCTTGTGCTAGACATGTGTGTATGTTTTGTCGTTTCGTTTATGGGGATGTTGGTTTACCGCAAGAGTGTATGTATTTAGCTGTCATACCTCTACTGATATATTTTTCTACAAATATGATAGTTATGTCTCATGGATTAAACTTCTGATACACCCTTGTAACTGATACTTGGCTTGACATGAATGTGAAATTCGAGTTTAAAGTACAGTACCGTCATTTAGCAACATTAACCTGTTGAATGACATGTTCTGATTTTTATAAATACCGGTTTAGTTGCTTTAGATAGAATCATATACAGTTTGACATTAATGCTGCTGTTTGACGAGTTTATTGAGTAGTTAGGGTGAGCATCGGGTCAGAACCGACACGAACAGGCAAAAACCAAAATCGTCCCGAAAACCGAATTAAGGAAAATCTCTGACCGAGAACCGAATTGATTATACCTATATAAACCATAAACCGAAATCTAACCGGATAATTCGGTTCGGTTCGATTTATGTGCTTCGAACCAGCTAAGTGTGGGTTTTTATCCAAACTGATCAAACCGAAAAAATATCGAAAACTAAATATCAAACCGAATAAGCTCGGTATTCAACCATAAATCATGACATTTATAGTTGATCATATGAAAAACAAATCAAAGATTCCCGTATTTAAGAGTATGAAAAAGAATTATATAAATGACTAATGTAACTTCCCCTGGTTACTATCCAGCGAAACCACCGCCAAGGCAACAGGCTTGGCAGAATCAGCGGGGAAAGAAGACCCTGTTGAGCTTGACTCTAGTCCGACTTTGTGAAATGACTTGAGAGGTGTAGTATAAGTGGGAGCTCTCGGACGAAATTGAAATACCACTACTTTTAATGTTATTTTACTTATTCCGTGAATCGGAAGCGGGTCTATGCCCCTTTTTTGGTCCCAAGGCTCGCTTCGACGGGTCGATCCGGGCGGAAGACATTGTCAGATGGGGAGTTTGGCTGGGGCGGCACATCTGTTTTTATGAAATCAGAATCACATTAAGTAAACTATTAAACTATGCAACCAACAACCTCTTTATACAAAATTTGATTAACAAGGTTTCAGAAATTGGGAATTAAACTACACAAGAGAATTAGGACACCTGGCATTTTGCCTTCTAACTTCTAAGCATATGTTTCCACCAATTTTATATCATTAAACTCAAATAAACGATTAGAATATGAAGAAAATCCACCACTAAAATAAACGATTATAACATTTTCAATTCTCATACATATATAATGAAGAAAATCCACCACTAAAATATTAGCAAAATATATTTGTAGCAAAACCTCAAGTGAGATATTTGTCTTTCAAATCTTTCTTTTTTTAGTAATGTATAATTGAATTAAAATTTTAAATTTAAGTATTTTTAATTAAAAAAGTTTGAATATTTCCGAAATTAGAAAAAAAGAACGTAACTATCCGTTTTTGTTTTGTCAGAAAAAGAAATTGAACATGAAAGTATAAGTGTTTAAAATAAAAAGAAAAAAACTTGAAAAAAGTGGAAATATCTTCATAAAAATTAGTGTCAAATATGAAGAAAGAAAACTTCCTGCCTATTTTGTAAATAACAATTAACATATAGACTTTATGTAACAAAAACTTGATCCTTATTTGATTCCAAGTATAATTGAACCCAAATAATTATAAAAGACGTCTCAGAAATCAGCACCACTTTATATCTTATATGATATACATTGATCATCATCACAAACAAATCGAATCATCATGAACGTTCAATCTTCATTCTTTGACAAAAAAATATGAGAACCCAACATATGCTAAACCAAAAGAAGAATTTGAGATTTGGGTTATCATGGCGTCCGTGTTTGAAGATCCGGGGGATTAGGAGAAAAATGGGTTAGTGAGTTTGGATACGACTGCAATAGTGACACTTGCATCGAGGTTAAGATCTATTGTTAATCACTCACCTTTTTCTAAACTGTTTTATTGTTACTTATGTTATGTTGTTGTATTGTGTTTATTTTGATGTGAATCAGATTGGTTATGTATACTATAGTTGTAGTTAATTGTTAGTTTGAATCTATAGGCGACGTCAAGATTTGTTGATTTTTATTTGTTTTGATGTTGATGTGAAACCGATTGTGTTTGAGTTTAATGTGAAGCAAATTATACCCGATGATTCTTATGTTTTGTATCATCAAACTCATGTATCCATTTATTTTTTGAATAAATTTAAAGGCAAGTGTTTATGCTGTTTTATTTGCCGCACTAACCAAGTTGTTTGATGGCTTGATCTACCATGAGGTTATTAAATTGTTCTTTTTGGAACTGTACGCGTGGAGAATATAGCCATTTAGTTGCAATCATGATTGTATTAGGGTTAGGTATGTGCGCTTGTGACAAGTGATAGGCTGACAAGGGATAATTAATTTTTGAGAAAGATGGTGAAAGCACGTTAGAAATCAATATTGGTTAACCAATGTGGGGTAAAATTTGAGATTATATATCGCATATAAGATGTAGGCAGTAGCCAAGAAAATGCAACCCCAAAAGTATATATTTTCATACATATTAGAACCAACCTTGTTAGATGCCGTTGTGTGTTGCAATCGTAGCATAATATGAACCAACCTTTTGTACATCATGATAGCGTATTGTGAATTTATTATAGGTGATATTGTTGACATGTAGGGTTACATAGGACCAAATTGCCCAATTTCTAGGCGGTACAAGTAACCAATGCTTAATAAGTGCATCCAAGAATATGATCAGAGGTGAAACTTTAAGTGTAATATTTGATTTTTTTTAAGAAAACTACTTCATCATGTTTTCCAACTTCAGTCTTCAAGAATACCACTTAATTAAGCTATTCAATAATTAATAATGGGAAGCCCTCACACGACATCATGGTTTGCTCATCACGGCTTGGACAAAGGCAATTATATTTGCTGATCGTGAGTCGGTGATCATCGGGTGCAGTTTATCTTTTATATAATTGCGGAAGCATTGTTGATCACGGATTGCTAATTTAGTTGGAAAATTGTTTATGCATATGTGATGCTATGAAGCAATTTAAATTGATGCAAGTTCTTTTAGATAGGTAAATCTTTAAAACAACAATTTGGTAGTCATGTTCAAATAGTTGAAGATCTTTCTACTAATGAGGTTATGAAAAATCTGCTTATATGTTTGCATTGAAAATGACCAAATGAGAAGATATAAAGTTTCCACTAAAGGTCTCATTGCATCTTTTAAATGGTCCATGTATAATTACATTAGCCAGACTTTGATCTAACTTTATTACCAACATTACTCTTTTATAACGTCTCTATAAAAGTTTATTATTACTAAGATTCAGTTATTTCATTTTTTTTATTTTTTAATGCTTTAGTAAGATGGTTTAGTAATATTCACTGGAAGAAATATCTTTCATGATCCTAAAGAATTTGAAAGAGGTTGTTGAAGCATATCTTGCAACAAGTCACTAATGCAGTCATTATTGTTCCTGTCTTTTTTAGTGATAAACAAAGGCAGACAACAAAGGATGTTGGTACACTTGTTGGATTCCATTTCATGCGCTTAATTAACGAGCCAACATCAGCTGCAATTGCATATGGTCTAGACTAGAGTGCTGACACAATAGGTAGAAAAGAGAGAACTATTTTCATATTTTATTTTGGTGGTGGGACGTTTGATGCGTTTATTCTGAATATCAACAAGGAAGGAGCCACTAGTGTTAAAGTAGTAGGCGGTGACTACGTTTAATATATGGCTGAACATAGATTACTACGGGTGTCAGTCACGTCAACGTTTAACAAATTGACAACGGAATAGGTGTGTTATTGCCTACCTGTAGATATGGTATGTTGCTCTCGAATAATTGATACTTTTTGAAAATAAATAAGCACAAGGGGTGGCAAGGGCCGGGTGAAAATGGGTTATGTTCATTAGTTTTTATCAGGTGGTAACATTATAGGTTACAACATGGGGGGTTGGATATGTTGGTCATAGGACACTTTTGGTAATTATGGAATTTTGGATTTGAGTCTCCTAGAAACACTTGAAGTTCTTTTTATAAATATATGCGTGTCAAAAATACCAAATAGCATATTCTAATATTAAGACAGTTGATTTAAAAGGTATAATGCATTAAAAAAATTACACTTTGTTAACTTACAACAAGTTTGACCCATTAATATATATATTATACGTGGAAGGAAACGGCGTCATTTTAGTTTTCTCCTTGTCGTTTTGCTTTGTAGTATTTGTCGTTTAAAATAACAACCAAATAAAAGCAGTCAACTCCTAATACAGTACTACACGACCAGATTAAAATATATACTGTATTTTGAAAAAGTGACAGAGAGGTATCAGTTGGAAAATGAAGTTTCATTTTGTAGGGTTCATTTAGCATAATAATGTATTAATTACTATTATAGCCTTTTTATTTAACTTCAATTTGGCTCAACATTTTTCATAGTAGGTCTATTTTAGTCATATTACATGTTTAGTTGGATAATAATTTATTTTGACAAACACACAAAAAAAATATCTAATTATTGCATATTAAACACCATAATCAAATCCAAACACTATATTTTAAAATCACATTTTACAACCACTGATTATTTGATTATTCGTTTACAAAACGGATAATCTATTTTGAATAAACAACCCCAAACACCCCCTAAATCTAATCTTAAAAGACGTTATAAACCCCCACAAACTGTCGTTTTGTTCAATCCCATTTGTCGTTTGGAAACCCCAAAACGCATGGCCCATGATGTGAAAAAAAAACTATTAAAAAATTAACCCCTCACACTGTAACACCCCATTTTGATAAATGAAATGTCACGCGTGATTATGGCGTGTCATCAAAGCATACAAGAATAAATGTATAAAACATTACATGACCATAAAGGAAATACCGGAATCAAACATCGGTACCCCAAAAGTAGAACTCATCACACACAAACATACGTACTGTAAATGAAAGGACTAAACAATGTCCATGGAAATGAGTATCAAAGTATAAATAAATGCATAAAGTAAAGAAGGCTAGGAAGCTTCCAATCCATATGCACGTACGCTTAAAGTCTAGAGCGTCCCTGAGTACCTGCCATTTTGGGAACATGAAAAGGAAAACGGCTGAGCATAACGCTCAGTGCACGGATATACAAGTAAAGCATGAATAATATAAGCATATAAGCATGAAGCAACGGAAAAGACTAAGTCCTGGATAACCTGGTTATATCTTAGTAAAACTGGTTATATCTTAAAATTCTTTCTAGGAATTCAAGTTCACAAATCCCCAAGTGGTATCTTTATTAACCAAGCTAAGTATTGTCAAGAGATAATCAAAAAGCATGGTATGACCTCATGTGGCCACGTTAGGACACCTTTATCAACCACATCCCTAGATGTTAATTTTGAGGGAGATGCCATAGATCAAACGAAATATCGTTCTATGATAGGCTCCCTCATGTACTTAGTAGCAAGCCGACCAGATATATCACATGCTACGTGTTATTGTGTACGATATCAAGCACGACCCACTAAAAAGCACCTCAAGGAGGTTAAACGGATCTTTCGGTGCCTCAAGAATACCATTCATTTGGGACTCTGGTATCCGAGGGAAACCGGTTGCTTTCTAACGGCCTATTCAGATTCTGATCATGCAGGGTGTCTTGATGCACGAAAAAGTACTTTTGGTGGTGCACAATTTCTAGGTCAAGATAAGCTCATGGGATGGTCTTCCAAGAAGCAGGATTGCACGCCACTGTCATCAGCCGAAACGGAGTTTGTGTCTCTTTCTTCGTGTTGTGCTCAAGTTCTTTGGATGAGAACACAACTCACGGATTATGGCTTCCACTTTGATAAAGTACCTATGTACTGTGACTCAAAGTCCGCAATAGCCATCTCCTACAATCCGGTACAGCATTCCCGCACGGAGCACATTGATGTCAGATATCACTTCATCAAGGAACAAGTTAAAAGGGGTATTGTTGAATTATACTTTGTTGGAACTGATTACCAATTAGCTGTCTTGTTTACAAAAGCTCTTTCGAAAGAGAGGTTTGCGTATCTAGTTAGGTAAATTGGTATGAGATGTTTGACTCTAGCAGAACTGGAGATTCTGGCAAAGAAGCCTGCTTGATTCATCTATCAAACATCTACATATAAATATTAATGAAAAAGCAAAATACAAAATTAAAAATCTTTGAAAATCCAAAATATTCTTCTCGACATGTCTTTCAGTATCGATAATATGAACGTGCCTAGAAATGTCGCTCAATAATGACACGGGTGTGTACATAAAGCTCGAATGAAAGTTGTAAATATTTTTCAAAACATGTCATTTCTATTTTTTAATAAAGGAAAATGTCTACTTTGGACAACTTTTCCTACAACGGGTAGAGCAATCTATCTTGGGTTGAGCTTGTCCCAAAACATTCAACGTTTTGAGCTCAACACAATGGCTTGTAATCACTTTCAGATTGCAACCCGGTTCTATATTCACGGGGGAGTGTGGGATTTAGTGCTCTTACCCTCAGCAAAAGAAGAGAAATATTCTTACACTTGAGTGGATTTGTCAAGACATTCAAAGTCTATGAACTCAAGTTTATGCTTTATAAAATTAGCTGGATTATTAAGCTAATTTTATAAGCTCAAGTGTTTACTGATTAATATCCTAAGTCATGTAATTAAATAGTATAGTTTATTATTTATTTCATGTAAATTAAATAAACTATAGGTTAAAATATTTAATTAAATATAACATGATTTAACTAAATAAAGGTAAAAATACTTAGGTTAAAACATGTATTATTATCTATTAATAATATAACCTAAGTCATGCAAATTAATTAATTATAAGTCATGATTTTAATAATTAATTAATTATATAATCTAATTAAATGATAAATTACTTAGGTTAAAATTCATGTATTAATAATAATATTAATAACCTAAGTCATGTATAAATTAAATTAATCATGTACATGTTTTAATTAATTTAATTTAACTCTTGTTAAAATAAACTTGTAAAAATAATTAACCTTGTAAAAACAACCCATGAACCGAACCCGTGTTTTAATCTAAACATGTGTGAACCGGACCGGTTTTAACCCGTGAACTGGCAACCAACGCACCCTTGACTTGGCTAGCCGCCGGCTAGCATGAGTTCCCACCGGTTAGTCGGTGTTCCCCCTGCTGCCGTGGCCTTCGTTCCCCCTGCTTTCCTTATTTAGCCACCGGCTTAGGCCGGTGGTGGTTCTTTGTTTTAGCTGAGACCCACCCGACAACAACCATACCCCGACCAAGGTCGGGGTCCCTTTTCTCCTGCTGCTGAGACACAAGACCACCACACCGAGACCTTGAGGTCTCGGTTGGTGCGAATCAGATCAAGCCGAGACCACCTTGGGGCTCGGTTTCTTGCGTCGGCCACAAACAAACACCCCTTA
This sequence comes from Glebionis coronaria, assembly GCA_025667525.1. Lineage (NCBI taxonomy): Eukaryota > Viridiplantae > Streptophyta > Magnoliopsida > Asterales > Asteraceae > Glebionis > Glebionis coronaria. The sequence continues at coordinate 165,161,775 of CM046879.1, forward strand.
AACCCTTAATTAATTTTACCCCCATTATTAATTAATAATTTTTGTTATTATGAAACTAAGTTTTCCCTTTTTCCTTGTTTAGTAAAATTTGCATGGGCTTGGCCCTTGTTTCTTGTCTTGTTCGTGTTTTACGTGATTAAATAGTTATCGTTCGTGTATTATTATATTTATTCTTGATCGTAATAAATATACATAAATACGTAATACCAAGCTCGTGATTATTTACGTTCATAATTTCATGTTCGTATGTTTGTGATTATAGTTATTATTAAAATAATTATCGTGTCTTAATACGTAATAAATACTTATCGTGTTATAACACGTACGTAATACTTGTAATTCTTGTTCGTGAAACGTAAACATGCTATAAAAGGAAAGTTCTAATCATGTACGTACGATCATAAGGGTACTATTCATGGTAAAAGCATGCGAGTTTTACAACTCTTCCCCCTAAAAGAATAATGTGTCCCCGAATTATAGATAAAGTAAACTGGAAAAGAAGAACATACCCGAATTCAAAATATGAAATGAGGGTAAGAAGCCCGGATAGACTCCTCTGTTTCCCAAGTGGCTTCCTGCTCGGTATGATCCCTCCAAAGGATTTTGGTGAATGGAATCTTCTTCCTTCTCATGACTCGTTCTTGTCTGTCAAGAACTCGTTCGGGTTCTTCTATGAAAGTGAGATCTTCACGAATCTGTTCCAGTGGATACTGAACCATGTGAAGGGGATGATACTTGTACACTCTGAGTAAGGACACATGAAACACATCGTGAACATGAGAAAGCTGTGGAGGTAACGCTAAACGGTAAGATACTTCACCGACTCGTTCAATGACATCAAACGGTCCGATAAATCGAGGATTGAGCTTCCCTTTTATTCCAAAACGTCTAACACCACGTGCCGGAGAAACTTTAAGGAAAACGTGATCTCCTACGTTAAAATGTAAGTCCTTACGGTGCTTGTCTGCATAACTCTTCTGACGTGACTGTGCTTCTTGCAGTTTCTGCTTAGCTACTGTGACCTTCTCATTAGTCAGATCTATCATTTCTGGTCCTTCAAGTGTTCGCTCACCAACCTGATCCCAGCAGATTGGGGCGCGACACTTTCTGCCATACAACATCTCGAAAGGAGCACACTTGATACTTGCGTGCCAACTGTTGTTGTATGCAAACTCCAGCAAACAGATATAATCGTCCCAATCACCCGTCCATTCCAACGCACATGACCTCAACATGTCTTCCAATGTCTGAATTGTACGCTCTGACTACCCGTCTGTTTGAGGATGAAAAGCCGTGCTAAGCTTAAGTTGTGTACCCCAAGCTTTCTTCAGACTTCTCCAGAATCGCGAAGTAAAACGAGGATCTCTGTCTGAGACGATGCTGAATGGAGCACCGTGAAGTCTCATGATCTCCCTTCTATAAGTATCAGCGAGTTTACTGACCGAATCTTCCTTGCGAATCGGTAAGAAATGAGCTAATTTGGTAAGTCGATCAACGATAACCCAAATTGCATCATGCTTCTTCTTTCTCGGCGGAAGACCAGTAACAAAATCCATGGTGATTTTGTCCCACTTCCACTCTAGAATATCTAACGGTTGAAGCAGAACGCCAGATCACTGATGCTCGATCTTAACCTACTGGCAGGTAAGACATTTGGAGACGTACGTAGCAACATCATGTTTCATACCACTTCACCAAAAATACTGCTTGATGTCATGGTACATCTTGGTCGAACCAGGATGAATAGAGAATGGGGAGCTATGAGCCTCAGCTAAAAATGATTCCCGGAGTTCTTGATCATCAGGAACACAAAGTCTCGTGCCCTGCCATAAGATACCATCTGCATCTACTCGAAATTCTGTCTGCTTCTCCAAATTCTGAATTGTCGCCCAGATTTCTCCATCATCTTTCTGAGCTTCCTTGATCTTAGAGAGTAACCCGGGTTCCACTCTAAGATTAGCCCAGTAACCGTGTTTTCCACGTACCATGATCTCTATGTCTAGTCGCTCCAAGTCTCTTATGATTTCCTCCTCAATTTTAATGCCGTTTATCATTCCGGACTTTCTGCTAAGTGCATCTGCCACTACATTCGCCTTGCCGGGATGATATTACAGATTAATGTCATAATCCTTCAACAGCCCTAACCATCTCCTCTATCTCATGTTCAATTCACGCTGAATGAAGATATACTTCAAGCTCTTGTGGTCCGTGAAAATGTCACATGATTCTCCATACAAGTAGTGCCTCCATATCTTCATTGCAAACACGACTACTGTAAGTTCCAAGTCGTGCGTAGGGTAATTTTCCTCATAAGGCTTAAGCTGCCATGAAGCGTACGCGATCACTTTCCCATTTTGCATGAGAACACAGCCAAGTCCCTTCCCCGATGCATCACTGTAGATCTGAAATCCACTTGTACCAGATGGGAGAGTAAGAATCGGTGCAGATACTAACTTCTACTTTTGGTCTTCAAAGCTCTTCTCTCGTTCTTCAGTCCAGACGAATTTCTCCCCTTTCCGCATCAGTTTGGTCAATGGTAGTGCTAAGCGGGAAAAGTTCTCCACGAACCTACGGTAATAACCAGCTAATCCTAGGAAACTGCGGACTTCAGTCGCTGATGTCGGCCTTGGCCACTTGGTAATAGCCTCAACCTTCGCTGGATCCATCGTGATTCCTTCTGCTGATACAATGTGACCTAAGAATGCCACCTTGTCTAACCAGAACTCACACTTGGAGAATTTAGCATACAACTGCTTCTAGCAAAGAATCTATAGTACTGTACGAAGATGGTCTTCGTGTTCCTCCTTGGACTTAGAGAAAACCAGGATGTCGTCAATAAAGACAATGACGAACTTGTCCAGAAATTCATGGAAGATTCTGTTCAACAAATCCATGAACACTGCTGGAGCATTGGTAAGGCCAAATGGCATGAATACAAATTCGTAGTGGTCATAGCGTGTACGGAAAGCAGTCTTGGCGATGTCCTGCTCCTTAACCCGTAGCAAATGACAGCCCGACCTAAGATCAATCTTGGAGAAATGTTTGTCCCCTTGGAGTTGGTCAAACAGATCATCTATACGTGGTAGTGGATACCTATTCCTGATGGTAATCTTGTTGAGCTCGCGATAGTCTATGCAAAGACGCATACTGTCGTCCTTCTTCTTAACGAATAAGACCGGTGCGCCCCATGGAGATGTGCTCGGTCGAATAAAGCCTCATTCCAGAAGTTCTTGCAATTGATCCTCCAGCTCCTTCAACTCTATGGGAGCCATGCGATAAGGAGCCTTGGAAATCGGCTCAGCTCCTGGGATGAGCTCAATATTAAATTCTACTTCACGTGCAGGTGGTATGCCCGGAAGTTCTTCTGGAAACACATCTGGAAATTCTGACACTATCGGCTGATTCTAAATTGATGGGGATTCAGTATCCATGTCATGAACAATAGCTAGATAACCCTCACAACCATGTGAAAGTAATGCACGTGCTTGCAGGGTTGATATGATTTATACAGACCTTCCGGGTACGAACCCGTTGTGAATGTACTCTGGCGCATTAACATCACCGAAGATGACTCGATATGAATGGCAGTATATGGTAGCATGATGCTTGGATAACCAATCCATGCCTAAAATCATGTCAAAATCATTCATATCCAGCGGAAGTGCGTCAACAGGACGAACCTTGTCGTCAAACTTTAGGGGAAGGCTCTTGTACACATGGGTTATGCGTACAGAGTCTCTCAAAGGCGTGGAAATACTTAGTATATTCTCTAGTGGCATGGGGAGTATCCTAACATTCTTGGCATAAGCAGTATAAATGACCGAGTGAGTAGCACCCGTATCAAACAGAACACATGCAGCTTGACCATACATATACAAGATTCCAGTGATGGTACCTATAGACTTGTTGGCCTGATCACGAGATGTCGTGTAAACGCGTCCACTGGTAGGAGGCGGCTTGGTATCAACATGTCTCGATGTACCCTCCATCTCGCCCTTGCGGAAATCCTTCATGCGATGGCCAGGAAGACCACACTTGTAGAATGCGTCGCTGTCGCGGCGACATGGCCATGGGTGCCTATGATGGCAAGTAGAGCAAAGAGGATGAGTATATCCTCCAACAGGTGTCCTGACTGGCTGAGAGCCTGATAAAACAATATACATGAGACATGATAATAGGTACAAAGGACAATGCGGATAATCGTAAGATTGAATACCAGTGATAGCTGGACGGTTAGGCTGTGAACCTCTCAGGTTTTGGTCCCTCCTGTTACCATGATTCCTGGTAGAAGATTTGCTAATGTGTCAGAATTAAGAATTATAACATGTAATCATAAGAAAATAAGTAAGTATAAGGACCTGCTGTTGTTGGAGTGTCCAGCGTTGTTACGGTAATTATCATTACCCGCCACGCCTATCCGTAGCAGAACGGTCGTGAGTCTGACCGTTTCCCTTGGGCTGATTAGGTTGTTTCTGAGTAGCCGGCTGAGACCGGTCCCTAGTCTTCTGCCTGGAAGATACCATTTAAAGAGATGAAATATTGACATATACTGAAAGAATACGGATTGGTCACCGTTTGAATACGAATGTTTACCTCTTATCGGGTCTCTCTGCTTCCCTGAACTCATCTCTTTCCTGCAGCATTTCCAGCTTACGTGCTGCATCGGCCACTTGTGCTACCATGTTGAACGTACCACACACCAAGTTGTTTGCGACCGATGTACGAAGAGCCCACCTGAAATGGTGTGCTTGCTCTTCAGGAGTACATGCTGCTGCACCAAGGAAACCAGCCAAGTGAAGAAAGCGCTGCATGAACTCGTTGCTATTCTCCCCAGCTCTCTGTCAGATCCCATGGTACTCTCTCTTCAGCTTGTCCTGCTCAGCCTTGGGAAAGAAATGTTCCATTACCCTATCCTTGAACTGAGCCCAAGTCAAACCAGCCACCCAATCATCACCTCCCTCAGACTGCTTCAGTGCTATCCACCATGCTAACACATCACCTTCGAACCGGTAGCATGCCAATCTCGACTTGAAGACGGGGTCACAGCCCATAGCATCGAAGATCTTCTCAATGTGAGCCAACCAGCCTTCAGCTTCACTGGGCTATCTGTTCTCTCGAAAGCTCGAGGTGGAGCTTATTGAATCTCTCCAGCCATGTGACCAATGTTGCTGGAGGAGGAGGAGGTACTGCGTGTTGTTGTTGGTTGTTGGCAGCTTGAACCTCAGCCCTGATTTCGTTCCTCAGCTGAGGAAGCATAGCTTGCATTGCAGCTTGGATTGCTGCATTGAGTTGTTCCTGCTCGCGTGTGAGAACCATCTGACAGTATAACATAAAATACATGATTAAACTGATTAAAACATAAACTATATACATGAAAAAAAATTATACCAATAAATCATGAGAAAAAATTTATGCAGGAAAAACTAGTACATGAATGCATGATGCAGTTTTATGAAAACCTTTGTATGCGCGAGAGTGAACGCCTATGGTCAGTTCACTCAAAACAAAAGACATGGCGAGGGGACGCCAATGGGTCGGTCCCAAATTTAAAAGTTTCGATAAAACACATGCGACTAAATAGGGCCAGTCCTGTACCAACCATTACTTAGTCATAAACCTGCAACCATGACATATATATGTATGCATGAAAATGATGAATGCATGAAAACCGACTGTCAGTTTTAGGAAGACCATAGTGACTACCCACTAATCACAGGTCGTGTTTTGAGAGCCTACAGGTCGAAGCCTTGGGCTCTGATACCATAATTGTAACACCCCATTTTGATAAATGGAATGTCACGTGTGATTATGGCGTGTCATCAAAGCATACAAGGATAAATGTATAAAACATTATATGACCATAAAGGAAATACCGGAATCAAACATCGGTACCCCAAAAGTAGAACTCATCACACACAAACATACGTACTGTAAATGAAAGGACTAAACAATGTCCATAGAAATGAGTATCAAAGTATAATGAAATGCATAAAGTAAAGAAGGCTAGGAAGCTTCCAATCCATTGCACGTACGCTTAAAGTCTACGAGCGTCCCTAAGTACCTGCCATTTTGGGAACATGAAAAGGAAAACGGCTGAGCATAACGCTCAGTGCACGGATATACAAGTAAAGCATGAATAATATAAGCATATAAGCATGAAGCAGCGGAAAAGACTAAGTCCTGGATAACTTGGTTATATCTTAGTAAAACTGGTTTTATAGTTTGAAAAGCCTTATGTTTATCTTGTAAAAACTGTTTAACATATTTACCATTAGCCAATACAGGTCATGAATTATCCACGTACATGAATACTTGGAGGGGTGACCTCCTCATGCAAATTAGAGGGGTTGCCTCTAATTTAATATACTGGTTTTGGGTAGGAGGGATCAGCTCCTTGTGAAGGATGCAAGGCACACACCACATTCACCTGAATAATCTGCTGAAAACATGTAAACTAGGATGCACCCATACGCCCCACCTGATAATAATAATATGGCCAAAAGCTGAAAGGGACGCCACGAGCTATCACTCCGTCGTGGTGGAGTCATAACACTGGTGCCTCTAGTGTTATGGTTATGGTACCTCCATAACTAGGTGAAACTGGTCATGCATGTATATGGATTTAGGTATTCTAATTAAACATAAGCAATTCAAAAACATATAAAACATATACTAGGGAAAACAGTTGGCTGCATACGCGGAATCCTTATAAGGAAGAATGTCCATACTGAAAGGACGGAGAATCCGTACCTTGTGTCCAGTGAACGAAGAAGACGAACGGAAGAGAGTCCTACTTCGGTATCACTAATGCTACATAAATACATACGTGTATAAGTATCTGATTACTGAGTACGTAACTGGTTTTATATCATGTCTTAGCTTGTTTTATACGTTCATGTCATGTTTTACTGATTTAAGCTTTATACTGTGTTTATCATGTATTCTGTCTATTCTGTTTAAGTATTTCTTGTATTTCATGTATTATTATACATTTTGTGTAATAATAAGCAACTTTCTAAAAATAGCAGGTTTTCTAAAATAGAAAGTTTCGAAAAATAGAAAGTTTCCAAAAATAGATTTACTGCTTAAAATAGATAAGTTTCTAAAAATAGAAAGTTTCCATAAATAGATTAGCTGCCTTAATTAAATAAGTTTCTAAAAATAGAAAGTTTTCATAAATAGAAATAAGCTGGATTATTAAGCTAATTATATAAGCTTAAGTGTTTAATGATTAATATCCTAAGTCAAGTAATTAAATAGTATTGTTTATTATTTATTTCATATAAATTAAATAAACTATAGGTTAAAGTATTTAATTAAATATAACATGATTTAATTAAATAAAGGTAAAAATACTTAGGTTAAAACATGTATTATTATCTATTAATAATATAACCTAAGTCATGCAAATTAATTAATTATAAGTCATGATTTTAATAATTAATTAATTATATAATCTAATTAAATGATAAATTACTTAGGTTAAAATTCATGTATTAATAATAATATTAATAACCTAAGTCATGTATAAATTAAATTAATCATGTACATGTTTTAATTAATTTAATTTAACTCTTGTAAAAATAAACTTGTAAAAATAATTAACCTTGTAAAAACAACCCATGAACCGAACCCGTGTTTTAATCTAAACATGTGTGAACTGGACCGGTTTTAACCCGTGAACCGGCAACCAACGCACCCTTGACTTGGCTAGCCGCCGGCTAGCATGAGTTCCCACCGGCTAGCCGGTGTTCCCCCTGCTGTCGTGGCCTTCGTTCCCCCTACTTTCCTTATTTAGCCACCGGCTTAGGCCGGTGGTGGTTCTTTGTTTTAGCCGAGACCCACCCGACAACAACCATACCCCGACCAAGGTCGGGGTCCCTTTTCTCCTGCTGCCGAGACACAAGACCACCACACCGAGACCTTGAGGTCTCGGTTGGTGCGAATCAAATCAAGCCGAGATCCCCTTGGGGCTCGGTTTCTTGCGTAGGCCACAAACAAACACCCCTTAAACCCATAATTAATATTACCCCCATGATTAATTAACATGTGTTTACTTGTTTTTAAAACATTCATGATTTCATGTGATTAATTAATCAAGATCATAAAAAGAAAAAAGGTTTAGGGTTTACCGATTACGTGAATCAAAGGAGGATGAACACACTAACAACCTTGCAATAAATCAACACCAAAAATCAACCAAACACACCTTGTGTGTGTGTTCTACCCGGCAGCCAAGGAAAGGAAGAAAATATATTAGGGTTTTTCTTGATTTCTAATTTTTGTTATTATGAAACTCTGTTTTCCCTTTTTCCTTGTTTAGTAAAATTTGCATGGGCTTGGCCCTTGTTTCTTGTCTTGTCCGCGGGTAAGGGGGCCCGCAAGGGGTAACCCGAATGTTTTTCCGTGTCTAATATTTAGTGTGTTCTCGTGTTCGTATTTTACGTGATTAAATAGTTATCGTTCGTGTATTATTATATTTATTCATGATCTAATAAATATACATAAATTCATAATACCAAGTTCGTGATTATTTACGTTCAAGATTTCATGTTCGTATGTTCGTGATTATAATTATTGAAATAATTATCGTGTCTTAATAGGTAATAAATACTTATCGTGTTATAACACGTACGTAATACTTGTAATTCTTGTTCGTGAAACGTAAACATGCTATAAAAGGAAAGTTCTAATCATGTACGTACGATCATAAGGGTACTATTCATGGTAAAAGCTTGCGGGTTTTACACACACTATATGACATATTATAAAAATGACCTCAAACTTTTAATTATATACACATTTTTAGTGTCACAAATTTTATTTATCAAATATAGAGCTTAAATCTATCGATTCTTTTAGGAAAAAAATACCGCTTAAAAGATCGTCGAATCGCGAATCAAACGAGCCAATATTACAATGCTTTCGAAATACATATAATTTTATACAAAATTTAAAACTTAATACACATTTTAAATATTTTTTTCCGAAATAATCTTAGAACTTATTCGCTCTTTGAAAAGTTCGTCATTGATGCGAATAATCTTTCACATTATCAGTCCACTTCAAATATTAGTTTTGCACTCCCCGTCGCGTAGCGCGGGTTACATATCTCGTTCACTTTAAGCTTAATGTTTTCATATACCTATTTTACCCATTAAAAATAAATGTATGTGCAGAGAGACTCAAAAGGATAAGGTCCGGTGAAGAACCATCTATAATTGTTTAACAAAGCCCACCAGTGTCACCAGAAAGTGTCATAGTCGAGTCGTATAATAAGTCGCTTGCTTTGCATTATGCAGTCGAAAGTTTCTTCTGTCTGCAAACACAACGTCAACCGCAACGGCAGTGGATTACAACAAAAAAGAGAAGGGATACACAAGCTTAAATAGAAAACCAAACAAAAAGATAGTTATCATCATACTCCTGTATTTCAAAAGCAGAAAGTTGAGAGCAAAGTCATGAACAATGGAACAGGAGATGGCGTTGTGAATCAATAAAATAGTAAACGTGAGGGGACGCCAGGGTTTACGGTTTATGTGAATAAGGGACCAACGAGTATGTCGAAAGTTATTTTAAATCTTAAAGCTCAGTTCATGATCATTGTTGTTTCAACTAAAGAGCTTTCGGTTATACTAGAAGCTAACAAGGACGAGTATGCATCAACATCACATAAACTAACAAGATCGACGTCTGAATAGATACATAATGTTAAGATTCAGCTACAGTATGTCATGGCCTGGAGTAAACAGAGGCGTATGAGACAAAAAGAATATAAATATGCTCTTAGAACATTTAAGGAAGCTTTGCTATTTGATCCCAACAACAAATTGACACTAGGTTAGACTCTGTTATTTATGAAGTTCCAGATTGTTATGTGATTACGGAAATATGTTATAGCCATTGAACTTGATTAATATTCCTAAACCAAGAGAAAAGTGAATATAATTTCAATCTAGATTTTGTTTAACTCTTAAAATATGGAAGTACTAGACCAGGATCACTATTGCAAAAAATGAAACTTTTATGATCAGGCTTTGATCTATTTCTGTTAGGATGTAGGCTCTTGAGTTGCTTGAGTGTCCTATTTCATTTAGAGGAAATGTAGTTCTAACTTTTTGTTAACATGTGCACATGCCGATCTTGATTTTTGCCAGTCTAATTTATAAATTGATGTAAAACCCGTTGCGGGTTTTTGCAACTATAAATGAGGGCTTTTGCTTTGATGAGTGTAACATATTCTAAATAAAAATTAACGTAAAAAGATTTGTGATGGAAAGACACTATTAATAACATTGATCAATGTCATTATTCCTGACTTAAATAGGCCTTTTTATTAATTCTTTATAAATAATAAGAATGTGCAACATACTTGAAAACTTGAAATATATAAACTACTACTGTGCATCCAATCAAAATTTTGTTCATTCCTTTTCAAAAATTTAAGCAAAATATAACCTTAAAACACATGCAATAGTGATAATATTTTTGTTGGAAAATGTTTTGCAAAATATGGTTTTTGCAATACTTTGGACATAATTTTATATATGTATATGTTATATATATATTCGTAGTACTTAGTAGTTTTGCGTTCTCCTTGAAGAGAGCTTCGCAACGAGCTAAAGTATGTCCAATATGGAGTTAATATGAATGAGATATCGTGTCTCAGGTGGAACCTCCTAAAGAAGGTGTACCCGAAAATCAACAAGCCGTGCAGGCTGTTGAGGCATGGAAACATTCAGACTTCTTGTGTCACAATTACATTCTGAATGGTTTGGTGGACTCTTTGTACAATGTGTACTGCAAGACTAAGACTGCCAAAGAATTATGGGAGTCGTTGGAACGCAAGTACAAAACTAAGGATGTTGATACAAAGAAGTTCGTGGTAGCTCGTTTTTTGGATTACAAGATGGTTGATTCAAAGAGTGTGATAACTCAGGTTCAAGATCTGCAGATTTGCTACGCGACATTCATGTTGAGGGTATGACTTCGAGTGAAACTTTTCAAGTTGCTGCTATCATTGAAAAGTTACCTCCAAGCTGGGTAGAATTTAAAAACTACTTGAAGCATAAGCGAAAGGAGATGACTGTTGAAGACTTGGTTTTTCGTCTTTGTATTGAAGAGGACAACAAGTTGGCTCAGAAAAACACTTATACACCTGATTCTGACAAGGCAAATATGGTTAAGCATCGTTCTTCTTCTTCAAAGTCTAAAGGCAAGAGCTTTGGCAAAGGGAAGAATGACAAGAAGAGCAAAGGGAAGTCTGAGTACCTTGCTCCTAAAGGTGGAATTGCAAATCAGAAGTTCCAAGGAAATTGCTTCAACTGTGACAAGCCAGGTCATCGTGCTGCTAATTGCAAAGCGCCAAAGCGGGTGACTCCACGCGAGGCTAATATGGTGAATGATAATGTGGACATGATTGCTATGGTGTCTGATGTCGTTACCATGATCTCTGAAGTTAACCTGGTAGGTTCTAATAATAATGATTGGTGGGTTGATACTGGGGCAACTCGTCATGTGTGTGCTGACAAGAGTATGTTTCACTCTTTCAGAGCGGTTGACAATGGAGAGAAGCTGTACATGGGCAACTATGCAACTGCTGATATCAAGGGCGAATGAGATGTTATTTTGAAGATGACATCCGAGAAAGAGCTCAAGTTGACTAAAGTCTTGTATGTTCCAGAGATTCGCAAGAATCTTGTGTCCGGATGGCTTTTGAATAAGTTTGGTTTTCGTCTTATTTTTTAGTCTGATAAAGTTGTACTTTCTAAGAATCAAATGTATGTTGGTAAGGGGTATGCCCTGAATGGTATGTTTAAGCTCAATGTAATAGTTGTTAAGAATGCTATCAATAAAATGAATTCTTCTGCCTACTTGATTGAGTCTTCTAATGTGTGGCATGGTCGTCTTGGACATGTTAATTTTTATTCAATGCGTCGTTTGATTAAATTTAATGGCATACCAAATTTTCATATTGATTCAAATTATAAGTGTGAAACTTGTGTCGAAGCCAAACTTACAAGATCATCTTTCAAATCGATTGACCAAAAAACCGAACCACTTGATATGATAAACACAAACATATGTGATTTGAAATCACTACCCACAAAAGGCGGCAATAAGTACTTCATCACGTTTATTGATGATTGCACAAAGTACTGCTACGTTTACTTGTTGAAAAGTAAAGATGAAGCTATAGACAAGTTTGTTCTATACAAAACCGAAGTTGAGAATCAACTTGGTAGGAAAATCAAGGTTGTACGAAGTGATAGAGGAGGTCAATATGTGTCTCCTTTTGTTGATCTATGTGCGAAACATGGAATTAGACACGATTTTTCTACTCCTTATTCACCTCAGCAAAACGGTATTGCCGAAAGGAAGAACCGTACCTTGAAAGAAATGGTTAATGCCATGTTGTTAAGTTCTGATTTGAGCCGGGACATGTGGGGGGAAGCCATTCTAACGGCTACTTATCTTTTAAACAAGATACCTCGTAAGGGTAAAGAGGAAACCCCATATGAACTGTGGATGAGAAGAAAACCATCATACCATTACTTACGAGTGTGGGGTGTCTAGCCAAGGTAGCTGTGCCGACACCTTAGGCCCAAACGATTGGACCTAAATCTGTGGATTGTATATTTATTGGATATGCTAAGAATAGCAGTGTGTATCATTTCATTGTACATGATTCGAAAAATCCAGATATACACAAGAACACAGTTACGGAATCAAGGAATGCGTCTGTAAAACCCGCATGCTTTTACCATGAATAGTACCCTTTAGATCGTACGTACTAGATTAAAACTTTCCTTTTATAGTATGATTAAGTTCACGTGTTAGAATATTAAGTATTAAGTACGTGTTAGAACACGATAAGTATTTATTACGTATGAACACACAATAATTATTCAAACAATAATTAATCACGAATATGCGATCATGAAATCATGAACGTAAATTAATCACGAGCTAATATTAATTACGTATATATATTTATTACGAGCACGAATAAATATATTAAGTCACGGTTAATAATTAACTAGAACACATAAAACACGAACACGATAAAACACGAATGAACACTAAAATAATTAGACTTAGAAAAAGGTACGGGTACCCCATGTGGGGCCCCCTACCCGCGGCTACACCAAGAGGATGGGCCAAGCCCATCAAACTTTTACTAACAAGGGGTTATGGTAAAATCTTGTAGTCATTTTTCACATTACAGTAAAATAACAAAAACCCTAAAAAGATTTTCTCCTTCTCCTTGCTCTCTCTTTGGCCGCCGGATATAAAGACACAAAAGGGGGTGTTCGATTGATTTTTGATCTTGAATTTTGTGCAAGCATTCGTGTGTGTTCATCCTCGTTTGATCCACGCATTCGGTATACCTTTTTAATCCTTTTCTTTTATGTTTTGATTTAATAAATTAAATAAGATCTTGATGTTTTAAAAAGCTAATTAAAAACATTAATTAAACATGTAAATGGTTACGGGGTAAATCAAAACAAGGGATTTAGGGGTGTTTGATGTGGCCGACGCCTAAACCGAACCCCCAAGGGGTCTCGGTTTGGCTTATGAACCACCACCGGAGACCTCATGGTCTCGGTTTGGTGGTATGGGTCCCACGGCAGCAGCAAACAGGGGGAAACCCCGAAGTGGTTCGGGGTATGGTGTTGATTACGGGTCCGGTTCATGGTTTCTAGTCACGATTCGCTTCATTGTTTATGTTATGGTTTATGATTTTAATAGTTATATGTTAAAGATTAAATTAATAAAACATGACATAATTAATTTAATAAACATGACTTAGGTTATAATTTAATTATTAGACCATAGATTTTTAACCTAAGTATTTATATGTTCTAGACTTTATAATTAATTAATTATTAAAACCATGACTATAATTAATTAATTAACATGACTTAGGTTATATTATTAATAATTAATAATACATGTTTTAACCTAAGTATTTAACTTTATTTAATTAAAAACATGATATATTTAATTAAATACTTTTAACCTATAGTTTATTTAAATTACATGTAATAATTAATAAACTATACCTTATATTAATATGACTTAGAATAATAATCAGAAAACACTTAAGCTTATATAATTAGCTTATTTAGCCAGCTTATATCTAACTATGGAAACTTTCTATTTTTAGAAACTTATTTAATTAAGGCAGCTAATCTATTTATGGAAACTTTCTATTTTTAGAAACTTATCTATTTTAAGCAGTAATTCTATTTTTGGAAACTCTCTGTTTTTGGAAACTTTCTATTTTGGAAACTTTCTATTTTTGGAAACTTTCTATTTTTGGAAACTTTCTATTTTTTGTAACTTTCTATTTTTGGAAACTTTCTATTTTAGGAAACCTGCTATTTTTAGAAACTTACTTATTATTACGCAGTAAGTATAATAATACATGAAATAGAAGTAATACTTAATCAGAATAGACAGAATATAAGATAAACACAGTTTAAAGCTTAAAATAGTAAAACATGACATGAACGTATAAAATAAGCTAAGACATGACATAAAACCAGTTACGTATTTAGTAATCAGATACTTATACACGTATGTATTTATGTAGCATTAGTGATACTGAAGTAGGACTCTCTTCAGTTCGTCTTCTTCGTTCACTGGACATAAGGTACGGATTCCCGTCCTTTCAGTATGGACATTCTTTCCTTATTAGGATCTCCCGTATGCAGCCAACTGTTTTCCCGTAGTATAATTTATATGTTTGATTTGCTTATGTTTAATTTAGAATACCTATAGCCATATATATGCATGACCAGTTTCACCTAGTTATGGAGGTACCATAACCATAACACTAGAGGCACTGGTGTTATGACTTCCCCACGGCGGAGTGATTGCTCGTGGCGTCCCTTCAGCTTTTGACCATATTATTATATTTATCATGTGGGGTGTATGGGTGCATCCTAGTTACATGTTTTCAAGCAGATTACTCAGTGTGAATGTGGTTTGTGTCTTGCATCCTTCACAAGGAGCTGATCCCTCCTACCCAAACCAGTATATTTAAATTAGAGGCAGCCCCTCTAATTTGCATGATGAGGTCACCCCTCCAAATATTCATGCACGGTGGATTTTCATGACCTATATTGGCTAATGGTAGATTATGTTAAACAGTTTTTATAAGATAAACATAAGGCTTTTCAAACTATAAAACCAGTTTTACCAAGACTTAACCGGGTTATTCAGGACTTAGTTTCTTCCGCTGTTATATGCTAATATGCTTATATTGTTCATGCTTTATTGTACATCCGTGCACTTAGCGTATTGCTCAGCCGTTTTCCTTTTCTATGTTCCCAAAACGGCAGGTACTCAGGGACGCTTGTAGACTTTAAGCGTACGTGCATATGGACTGGAAGCTTTCTAGCCTTTCTTTACTTTATGCATTATCTTTACATTGATACCCTTGCCATGGACATTGTTTAGTCCTTTCATTTACAGTACTTATGTTTTTGTGTGATGAGCTTTACTTTTGGACTACCGATGTTTGATTCCGGTATTTTCCTTTTATGGTCATGTGATGTTTTAGACATTTATCCTTGTATGCTTTGATGACACGCCATAATTACGCGTGACATTCCATTATCAAAATGGGGTGTTACAATTATGGTATCAGAGCCAAGGCTTCAACCTGTAGGCTCTCAAAATATGACATGTGATTAGTGGGTAGTCACTATGTTCTTCCTAGAACTGACAGTCGTTTTCATGCATTCATCATTTTTATGCATACATATATATGTCATTGTCGCAGGTTTATGACTAAGTAATGGTTGGTACAGGACTAGCCCTATTTAGTCGCATGTGTTTTATCGAAACTTTTAAATTTGGGACCGACCCATAGGCGTCCCCTCGCCATGTATTTTATTTTGGGTGAACTGACCATAGGCGTTCACTCTTGAGCATACAAAAGTTTTCATAAAACTGCATCATGCATTCATACACAAATTTTCTTGCATAAAATTTTTCTCTGGATTTATTGGTATAATTTTTTTTTCATGTATATATATTTTATGTTTTGATCTATTTAATCATATGTTTTATGTTATACTGTCAGATGGTTCTCACACGTGAACAGGAACAACTCAATGCAGCAATCCAAGCTACAATGCAAGCTTTGCTTCCTCAACTGAGGAATGACATCAGGGCTGAGGTTCAAGCTGCCAACAATCAGCAGCATAACCAAGCACCTCCTCCTCCTCCTCCAGTGACATTGGCAGTATGGCTGGAGAGATTCAACAAGCTCCGTCCTCGAGCTTTCGAGAAAACAGATAGCCCTAGTGACGCTGAAAGTTGGTTGCCTCACATCGAGAAAATTTTCAATGCTATGGGTTGTTACCCGTGTTCAAGGCGAGGTTGGCATGCTACCGGTTTGAAGGCAATGTGTTAAATTGGTGGTTAGCATTGATGCAGTCTAAGGGAGGTGACGATTGGGTGGCTGGTTTGACATGGGCTCAGTTCAAAGATAGGGTGATGGAGCAGTTCTTTCCCAAGGTTGAGCAAGACAAGCTCAAGAGGGAGTACCATGGGATCCGGCAGAGGGCTGGGGAGAATAGCAATGAGTTTATGCAGCGCTTTCTTCGCTTAGCCGGTTTCCTTGGTGCAGCAGCAGGTACTCCTAAAGAGCAGGCACACCACTTTAGGTGGGCTCTTCGCACATCGGTCGCAAACAATCTGGTGTGTGCTACGTTCAACACTGTAGCACAAGTGGCCGATGCGGCACGTAAGCTGGAGATGCTGCATGAGAGAGATGAGTTCGGGGAAGCTGAGAAACCCGACAAGAGGTAAACATTCGTATTCAAGCGGTGACCAATCCGTATTCTTTCTATATATGTCAATTATTCATCTCTTAAACTGTATCTTCCAGGCAGAAAACTGGGGACCGGTCTCAGCCGGCTACTCAACAGCAGCCTCATCAGCCCAAGGGAAACGATCAGACTAACGACCGTTCTGCTATGGATAGGCGTGGCGGTAATGATAATTACCGTAACAACGCTGGACACTCCAACGGCAGCAGGTCCTAATACTTACGCATTTTCTTATGATTTCATGTTATAACTCATATTCTGACACTCTAGCAAATCTTCTACCAGGAACCATGGAAATGGTAGGGACCAGAACCAGAGAGGTTCACAGCCTAGCCGTCCAGCTATCACTGGTATTCAATCTTACGATTATTCGCATTGTCCTTTGTACCCTATTATCATGTCTTATGAAAAATGTTTTATCAGGTCCTCAGCCAGCCAGAGCACCTGCTGGAGGATATACTCATCCTCTTTGCTCTACTTGCCACCGTAGGCACCCAGGGCCATGTCGTCGTAACACTAACGCATGCTTCAAGTGTGGTCTTCCTGGCCATATCATGAAGGATTGCCGTAAGGGCGAGATGGAGGGCACATCGGGACATGCTGATACCAAGCCGCCTCCTACCACTGGACGTGTATACACGACATCTCGAGACCAGGCCAACAAGTCTACAGGTACCATCACTGGAATCTTGTATATGTATGGTCAAGCTGCGTGTGTTCTTTTCGATAAGGGTGCTACTCACTCGGTCATTTCTACTGCCTATGCTAAGAACATTAGGATGCTCCCCACACCACGAGAGAATAGACTTACTATTTCCACGCCTTTGAGGGACTCTGTATTAATCACTCATGTATACAAGAGTCTTCCCCTAGATTTTTACGATAAGGTTCGTCCTGTTGACGCACTTCCGCTGGACATGAATGACTTTGACATGATTTTAGGCATGGATTGGCTATCCAAGCATCATGCTACCATAGACTGCCATTCATATCGAGTTATCTTCGGTGATGTTAATACACCAGACTACATTCATAACGGGTTCGTACCCGGACGGTCTGTACAAATCATATCTACCTTGCGAGCGCGTGCACTACTGTCACATGGCTGCGAGGGTTATCTAGCTACGGTTCACGACATGGATGTTGAATCCCCATCAATTCAGGATCAACCAATAGTGTCGGAATTCCAAGATGTTTTTCCAGCAGAACTTCCGGGCATACCACCTGCACGAGAAGTGGAATTCAATATCGAGCTTATTCCAGGAGCTGAACCGATCTCCAAAGCTCCTTATCGCATGGCTCTCGTAGAGTTAAAGGAGCTGAAGGATCAACTGCAAGAACTTCTAGAACGAGGTTTCATTCGACCGAGCGCATCTCCATGGGGCGCACCGGTCTTATTTGGTAAGAAGAAGGACGGCAGTATGCGTCTTTGCATAGACTATCGCGAGCTAAACAAGATTACTATCCGGAATAGGTATCCATTGTTGCATATAGACGATCTGTTTGACCAACTCCAAGGGGACAAAAACTTCTCCAAGATTGATCTTAGGTCAGGCTATCATCAGCTACGGGTTAAGGAGCAGGACATCACCAAGACTGCTTTTCGTACCCGCTATGGCCACTACGAATTTGTAGTTATGCCATTCGGCCTGACAAATGCTCCAGCAGTGTTCATGGACTTGATGAACAGAATCTTCCATGAATTTCTGGATAAGTTCGTCATTGTCTTCATCGATGACATCCTAATTTTCTCAAAGTCCAAGGAGGAACACGAAGACCATCTTCGTACAGTACTACAGATTCTTCGCCAGAAGCAGCTGTATGCTAAATTCTCCAAATGTGAGTTTTGGTTAGACAATGTGGTATTCTTAGGTCACATTGTATCAGCAGAAGTAATCACTATGGATCCAGCAAAGGTTGAGGCCATTACTAAGTGGCCGAGGCCGACATCAGCGACGGAAGTCCGCAGTTTCTTAGTCTTAGCTGGCTATTACCGTAGGTTCGTGGAGAACTTTTCCCGCTTAGCACTACCATTGACCAAACTGATGCGGAAAGGGGAGAAATTCGTCTGGACTGAAGAACGAGAGAAGAGCTTTGAAGACCTGAAGCAGAAGCTAGTATCTGCACCTATTCTTACTCCCCCATCTGGTACGGGTGGATTTCAAATCTACAGTGATGCATCGGGGAAGGGACTTGGCTGTGTTCTCATGCAACATGGGAAAGTGATCGCGTACGCTTCACGGCAGCTTAAGCCTTATGAAGAAAATTACCCTACGCATGACTTGGAACTTGCTACAATCGTGTTTGCATTGAAGATATGGAGGCACTACTTATATGGAGAATCATGTGATATTTTCACGGACTACAAGAGCTTGAAGTATATCTTCACTCAACGTGAATTGAACATGAGGCAGAGGAGATGGTTAGAGCTGTTGAAGGATTATGACATTAATCTATAGTATCATCCCGGAAAGGCAAATGTAGTAGCAGATGCTCTTAGCAGGAAGTCCGGAATGATCAACGGCATTAAAATTGAGGAGGAAATCATAAGAGACTTAGAGCGACTAGACATCGAGATCATGGTAGGAAGCTTAGAAAGATGATGGAGAAATCTGGGCGATAGTTCAGAATTTGGAGAAACAGACGGAATTCAGAGTAGATGCAGATGGTATCGTATGGCAGGGCACGAGACTTTGTGTTCCTGATGACCAAGAACTCCGGGAAGCCTTGTTAGCTGAAGCTCATAGCTCCCCATTCTCTATACATCCTGGTTCGACTAAGATGTACCATGACATCAAGCAGTACTTTTGATGGAGTGGTATGAAACAGGATGTGGCCACTTACGTCTCCAAATGTCTTACCTGCCAGCAGGTTAAGATGGAGCATCAGCGATCTGGCGTCTCCTTCAACCGTTAGATATCCCAGAGTGGAAGTGGGACAAAATCACCATGGATTTTTTTACTAGTCTTCCACCTACCAAGAGGAAGCACGATGCAATTTGGGTTATCGTAGATCGACTTACCAAATCAGCTCATTTCTTACCGATCCGCAAGGAAGATCCGGTAAGTAAACTCGCCGATACGTATAGAAGAGAGATCATGAGACTCCATGGTGCTCCATCAGCATCGTCTCAGACAGAGATCCTCGATTCACATCGCGATTTTGGAAGAGTCTGCAGAAAGCTTAGGGTACACAACTTAAGCTTAGCACGGCTTTTCATCCTCAAACGGACGGGCAGTCGGAGTGAACGATTCAGACATTGGAGGACATGTTGAGGTCATGTGCATTGGAATGGACGGGTGATTGGGACGATTACATCTGTTTGGTGGAGTTTGCATACAACAACAGTTGGCACGCAAGTATCAAGTGTGCTCCTTTCGAGATGTTGTATGGCAGAAAGTGTCGCGCCCCAATCTGCTGGGATCAAGTTGGCGAGCGAACACTTGAAGGACCAGAAATCATAGAGATGACCAATGAAAGGATCGCAGTAGCTAAGCAGAAACTTCAGGAAGCACGGTCACGTCAGAAGAGTTACGCCGATAAGCATCGTAGGGACATACATTTTAACGTAGGAGATCACGTCTTCCTTAAGGTTTCACCAGCACGTGGTGTTAGACGCTTCGGGATTAAAGGGAAGCTCAGTCCTCGTTTCATCAGACCGTTTGATATCAATGAACGAGTCGGTGAAGTATCTTACCGGTTAGCGTTACCTCTGCAGCTTTCGCATGTACATAATGTGTTTCATGTGTCCTTACTCAGAGGGTACCGGTATCATCCCCTTCACATGGTTCAGTATCAACTGGAACAGATACGTGAAGATCTCACCTTCTTAGAAGAACCCGAACGAGTTCTTGACAGACAAGAACAAGTCATGAGAAGGAAGACGATTCTATTCGTCAAAATCCTTTGGAGGGATCATACCGAGCAGGAAGCCACTTGGGAAACAGAGGAGTCTATCCGGGCTTCTTACCCTTATTTCATATTTTGAATTCGGGTATGTTCTTCTTCTTCAGTTTACTTTATCTATAATTCGGGGACGAATTATTCTTTTTAGGGGGGAAGAGTTGTAAAACCCGCATGCTTTTACCATGAATAGTACCCTTTAGATCGTACGTACTAGATTAAAACTTTCCTTTTATAGTATGATTACGTTCACGTGTTAGAATTTTAAGTATTACGTACGTGTTAGAACACGATAAGTATTTATTACGTATGAACACACAATAATTATTCAAACAATAATTAATCACGAACATGCGATAATGAAATCATGAACGTAAATTAATCACAAGCTAATATTAATTACGTATATATATTTATTACGAGCACGAATAAATATATTAAGTCACGGTTAATAATTAACTAGAACACATAAAACACGAACACGATAAAACACGAACGAACACTAAAATAATTAGACTCGGAAAAAGGTACGGGTGCCCCATGTGGGGCCCCCTACCCGCGGCTACACCAAGAGGATGGGCCAAGCCCCTCAAACTTTTACTAACAAGGGGTTATGGTAAAATCTTGTAGTCATTTTTCACATTACAGTAAAATAACAAAAACCCTAAAAAGATTTTCTCCTTCTCCTTGCTCTCTCTTTGGCCGGCGGATATAAAGACACAAAAGGGGGTGTTCGATTGATTTTTGATCTTGAATTTTGTGCAAGCATTCGTGTGTGTTCATCCTCGTTTGATCCACGCATTCGGTATACCTTTTTAATCCTTTTCTTTTATGTTTTGATTTAATAAATTAAATAAGATCATGATGTTTTTAAAAGCTAATTAAAAACATTAATTAAACATGTAAATGGTTATGGGGTAAATCAAAACAAGGGATTTAGGGGTGTTTGATGTGGCCGACGCCTAAACCGAACCCCCAAGGGGTCTCGGTTTGGCTTATGAACCACCACCGAGACCTCATGGTCTCGGTTTGGTGGTGTGGGTCCCACGGCAACAACAAACAGGGGGAAACCCCGAAGTGGTTCAGGGTATGGTGTTGATTACGGGTCCGGTTCATGGTTTCTAGTCACGATCCGGTTCATTGTTTATGTTAAGGTTTATGATTTTAATAGTTATATGTTAAAGATTAAATTAATAAAACATGACATAATTAATTTAATAAACATGACTAGGTTATAATTTAATTATTAGATCATGGATTTTTAACCTAAGTATTTATATTTTCTAGACTTTATAATTAATTAATTATTAAAACCATGACTATAATTAATTAATTAACATGAGTTAGGTTATATTATTAATAATTAATAATACATGTTTTAACCTAAGTATTTAACTTTATTTAATTAAAAACATGATATATTTAATTAAATACTTTTAACCTATAGTTTATTTAAATTACATGTAATAATTAATAAACTATACCTTATATCAATATAACTTAGAATAATAATCAGAAAACACTTAAGCTTATATAATTAGCTTATTTAACCAGCTTATATCTAATTATGGAAACTTTCTATTTTTAGAAACTTATTTAATTAAGGCAACTAATCTATTTATGGAAACTTTCTATTTTTAGAAACTTATCTATTTTAAGCAGTAATTCTATTTTTGAAAACTTTCTATTTTTGGAACTTTCTATTTTTGGAACTTTCTATTTTTGGTAACTTTCTATTTTTAGAAACTTTATATTTTAGGAAACCTGTTATTTTTAGAAAGTTGCTTATTGTTATGCAGTAAGTATAATAATACATGAAATACAAGTAATACTTAATTAGAATATAAGATAAACACAGTATAAAGCTTAAATAGTAAAACATGACATGAACGTATAAAATAAGCTAAGACATGACATAAAACCAGTTACGTATTTAGTAATCAGATACTTATACACGTATTTATTTATGTAGCATTAGTGATACCGAAGTAGGAATCTCTTCAGTTCGTCTTCTTCGTTCACTGGACATAAGGTACGGATTCCCGTCCTTTCAGTATGGACATTCTTTCCTTATTAGGATCTCTCGTATGCAGCCAACTGTTTTCCCGTAGTATAAGTTTATATGTTTGATTTGCTTATGTTTAATTTAGAATACCTATAGCCATATACATGCATGACGAGTTTCACCTAGTTATGGAGGTACCATAACCATAACACTAGAGTCACTGGTGTTATGACTTCCCCACGGCGGAGTGATTGCTCCTGGCGTCCCTTCAGCTTTTGGCCATATTATTATATTTATCATGTGGGCGTATGGGTGCATCCTAGTTACATATTTTCAAGCAGATTACTCAGTGTGAATGTGGTGTGTGCCTTGCATCCTTCACAAGGAGCTGATCCCTCCTACCTAAACTAGTATATTTAAATTAGAGGCAGCCCCTCTAATTTACATGATGAGGTCACCCCTCCAAATATTCATGCACGGTGGATTTTCATGACCTATATTGGCTAATGGTAGATTATGTTAAACAGTTTTTGTAAGATAAACATAAGGCTTTTCAAACTATAAAACCAGTTTTACCAAGACTTAATCGGGTTATTCGGGACTTAGTTTCTTCCGCTGTTATATGCTTATATGCTTATATTGTTCATGCTTTATTGTACATCCGTGCACTGAGTGTATTGCTTAGCCGTTTTCCTTTTCTATGCTCCCAAAATGGCAGGTACTCAGGGACGCTCGTAGACTTTAAGCGTACGTGCATATGGACTGGAAGCTTTCTATCCTTTCTTTTCTTTATGCATTATCTTTACTTTGATACTCTTGCCATGGACATTGTTTAGTCCTTTCATTTACAGTACTTATGTTTGTGTGTGATGAGCTTTACTTTTGGACTACCGATGTTTGATTCCGGTATTTTCCTTTTATGGTCATGTGATGTTTTAGACATTTATCCTTGTATGCTTTGATGACACGCCATAATTACGCGTGACATTCCATTATCAAAATGGGGTGTTACAGCGTCCTTCTTTGAAAACATATTTCCTTGTTTAAAGAAGGAAAGTGGAAGCACATCCAGAATAGATGATGCAGTTGTCCAAGATAAGAGACAACGAGATGATAATGATCTCCAAGATGAGAGACAAGATCAACCTGAGGAAGAAGAGGTTGAACCTAGAAGAAGCAAACGGGCGAGAACCGAGAAATCATTTGGACATGATTTTGTCTCTTTTATGGTAGAAAATGAACCCACTTCTTATCAAGAAGCTGTAAATTCCTCGGAAAGGCCTCGATGGAAAGAAGCGATTAATAGTGAAATAGAGTCTATTTTACAAAATCATACTTGGGAGCTCGTGGATTTACCTCCTGGTTGTAAACCACTAGCCTATAAATGGATCTTCAAGAAGAAGATGAAGCTGATGGCACCATTGATAAATACAAAGCAAGATTGGTGATCAAAGGTTTTAGACAACGCGAAGGTCTAGATTACTGTGATACTTATTCGCCTGTTACGCGAATAACTTCTATTAGGATGATTCTTGCTATTGCCGCATTAAGAAATTTAGAAGTTCACCAAATGGATGTGAAAACGGCTTTTCTAAATGGAGATTTAGAAGAAGAAATATACATGAACTAACCCGAGGGTTTCATGGATCCCGGACAAGAGAGCAAAGTTTGTAGGCTTGTTAAGTCATTGTATGGCTTAAAGCAAGCTCCAAAACAATGGCATCAAAAGTTTGATCACGCCATGCTAGAGGGTGGATTCAAAATTAATGAATGCGACAAGTGTGTTTATGTCAAAGACACAAATAGTTGATATGTAATCTTGTGTCTTTATGTCGATGATATGGTTATCGTTGGCAGCAACGACAAGATGATCAAGTCTACTAAAGACATGTTGAAATTAAAGTTTGACATGAAAGATATGGGTTTGGCTGATGTGATCCTTGGAATAAAGATCATACAAACTCAAAGTGGACTTGCATTAAGTCAAGCACATTACGTGGACAAAATTCTTAATACTCATAATGCGGGGGATTCCGGCCTAGCTAGAACTCCAATTGACACCAGTTTGCATCTATCTAAAAAATAGAGGCGCATGTGTTGCCCAATTAGAGTATTCAAGAATTATTGGCATGTTAATGTATTTGATGACTTGTACCCGACCTGACTTAGCATATGTTGTTAGCAGGCTGAGTAGGTATACTAGTAATCCAAGTGAAGCACATTGGAAAGCTATGACTAGGGTACTTCATTATTTGAGATACAGTCGTGATTATGGACTGAATTATGTTAGATATCCAACGGTTATTGAAGGATACAGTGATGCAAATTGGATATCTGACATAAAGGATTCTAGATCAACCAGTGGATATGTGTTTACACTGGGAGGGGCCGCTATATCCTGGAAGTCTTCCAAGCAAACTGTAATAGCTAAGTCCACGATGGAATCAGAATTTATCGCGTTAGATAAATGCGGAGAAGAGGCGGAATGGATACGTCAATTCGTAGAGGATACACCCAGGTGGCCTAAACCGGTAACAGCCATTAGTATACATTGTAATAGTCAATCGGCAATTGGAAGAGCTCATAGCACAATGTATAATGGAAAGTATAAACATATCCGTCGTCGACATAATTCGGTACGACAACTACTCTCAACAGGAGTTATCTCAATTGACTATGTGAAGTCAAAGGATAACATTGCGGATCCGCTTACGAAAGGCTTAAGCAGAGAGTTAGTTAGTAAGTCGTCTAAAGGAATGGGACTAAAGCCCTTGAAGGAACGAGTTTTATGAAGGAAAACCTAACCCAGTTGACTGAAGATCCCAAGATCTGGATTCAATAGGACAACCTAATCATAGAAATGTAGGGGAAGTCACGTGAATGTAGGGGAGTTACTTGATACAGGAACTTTCCTAGTCCATTCCTAGAACAATGTGACTTGTTGAGAGGTTAAACATATGGCTTAATGATTCAGGATGAAATCATAAAGCATAATGATTCAAGATGAAATCATAAAACATATGTTTTTAATGATTCAAGAAGAAATCACCTATGTGAGAGAGAAGTAGGGTCGCTTCAAAGGAAATTGTAGGGGCGCAATTTCTAAGAGCTCTTGCAGAACCAGGCGAGTGTTCATGACCATAACGAACACGACTATGAGGACTTGACAAGGTCAGGGAGAGTCTTGTGTGAGTGTGTATTGTCGTCTACGTAAACAGAGGTTGAGTTCAAGGACATCGCGTCTACTCGGATCTAGGAGACTAAGTGCATCTCACAAGGGAAGGTTCAAAGGGTTACACCTACCTATCCTATGCAGGACTTAACCGCAGAAATTTTGCCGAAACTTTCGTGTGTTTTCGACCGATTCCCATTCATGTGGGGGATTGTTGGAAAATGTTTTGCAAAATATGGTTTTTGTAATACTTTGGACATAATTTTATATACGTATATGTTATATATATTCGTAATACTTAGTAGCTTTGCGTTCTCCTCGAAGAGAGCTTTGCAACGAGCTAAAGTATGTCCATTATGTAGTTAATATGAATGAGATATCGTGTCTCAAAGTGAGTCACGTGAAACACAATATTTGGAAAATATTTTGTCCCACGTCGCTTGAAACATGAAGTGAAAACATGTTTATAAGGAAATCCTAGTTTCTACCCTACAATATTTATTTGTGGGTTTTTACTCCCATGCCTACGCGCGCAGGGTGGGGGGTGCAGAAAGTGAGATTTCTAGGCTAAAAACGGGTTCGAAGCTACTGAACTTGTGCACGAGCGCGTGACCTGCGGACACGAATGCAACTCCGAAAACTGGCTTGGGTGCGGGCAGATTTCGGTATCTTTTTTGCTGCAAATTTGATTCTTGTTTCCAGAAAATTATGTACATCTACTTAAGGAATAGATATAGACTTTCTTATTAAGTCATGACAGAATTTTCCTGTGTTTGTAAAATATATGCAAATCGTGTTTATTTTTAACAGATTTGTATGTCTGATTATTTTAGAAGCATATATTCTGTCTTGGTGACCAAGACATGAATTAGCTATAAAATAAACCATTCTCATTCAGTTTTCAAAATAAGAAAAAACACAGCTTTTTCCTTACTCCATTATCAGACAGTTTTCCAGCAGCTCGTCGATCAGAAACACGCAAGGCTTCAGTGATCTTTCAGGCAAGTTTGTTAAGTCTGGCTGTACAACAGCTTTGGACGTTGTACCCTGGGAAACAGACGGCGAATCTATTTTAAGGGAAGCGTGTTAAACACGTGACTCGTCTTAGTTTTACTACTTTCTTCATTACTGTTAATTACTTTCTGTCATTTAAATTCTGTCAATTTAATTTCTGTTATTTTATTGTAAATTCGATTTTATAATAAAAGTATACACCTTTTCCTACAATTTTTACTTATAATATCTTAAAACCGTCAAATATCTGGCTACGTGTACTATCAAAATCTAATACAATCCAATGTTTAGAATTTGGTTCGTACTACAGAATTATAAGCAAAATAAACATCACAAATATAAATATAAACATTAAGAGAATACAAAACTACCTTAAATCACATTATAAATTTAGTATTTTAATAAAGATTATATATCTAAACCCCGTACATGCACGAGTATTATAACTAGTAAACATAGATGGCAAGACAAAAAAATCTATATAAAACATCATATAATAAAAAAAGGAAAAAATATTTGTTGATATAACTATTCATTTTTTTCCATCTAATGGTTTAAACTAATTGACTTTTTAACTAAATTAAAAAAAATATACTTTCGTAAAAATAAATAAATATATTATCACGATAAGAATTAAATGATCTTTTATTATTTAATTATTTTTATATATTTTTGACGAACTTTTTTATAAATTTTCATACAAAAAATCACATGTTATTATGTTAGAATCACACGTGAATTTGTAAAATCACATACATTTTATGGACTTAAAAAATCACACGTGATTTATTACTTTAAATATACGTAAGTTTGTAAAATCACAAGCTATTTTTGAATCACAAGTGAATTTTAAAACAACAAATCACAGGTGATTTTAGCTTTTACAAATCACGTTTAATTTTTTTTGCCAAAAATTTTAACACTAAAAAATCTTTAAAAGTATATGAAAATGACCATATACTAAATAAAAAAATATTCTCCCTATTACTTTCAAATAACATGTAATTTTATAAAATTACATGTGATTTATATATATATATATATATTTTTAATTTCGGGTTAAATTTTTTTTTCCTAAAAACTAAAACGATTGAGCTACTCAATAGGATCCAATGAGTTATGAACAGTAGTGTTATGATACATAGATCTACGAAAGTAATTTTCAATATTTTTAATTAAAAAAGCTAACGGCATAACTTGTTACTCGTTTGACTTGAACTATTATTTAAATAATAATAAAAGTCATGAACCAAAGCTGTCTCCTTTGTGTCATCCGTATATGGTCATGGTGTCATCATAAGAGATGTCTGTAATATTCCCTGACGTGCTGCTCTCATCATGAACCAAAGCAGTCTCCTTTGTGTCATCTGTATGACCATTATCCTTGTACATCTGCATCTAATTTTCTTGCTTCCAATTATCATAATCAAGTTGAAGTCGTGATCTTTGTTGAAACAAATGCGTAAGAGAATTCACGTATTTGAACAAGGTACCACGAAAGTCTTGAATCTCGGTATGCATGTCTTCAAGGAATGACTTGCATAGCCCTAAAATTTCTTTCTTGGCAACATAGAATTGAAAAAAATCGATAATTGTTTCAAAAGAACTTAAAGTGCAGATACGGATTCAATGTGATTAAATTCTTCTTTGTCAAGTTTCTGCTGAACAATATCCAAGTTTATCATCATATCCTCGATGAAGAAAGGATCATCTTGACCAAAGACTGCCACAAAGGGTGGTCCGTACTCGAGCTTTGTAAGCTCGTCGAGATGACATTCAAATTGTCTAAATGAGAGCTGGCATCTTTTTCTTGCTTCTTCTTTCATCTTCTGCAATTCTCCCTCTCGAGACGTTGAATTCAACGGTTCCACTGAAGTTCGATGAACACTGAAGGTAAGGATTACTTATCGATCGAGCAATGAAAGAAAGTAATTGTGTTTGTTGTTGTCGAAAGAACAATACAGAGTTTTACAATTCGCGGAGAAACCGAAAAATAAATTCGCGGGATTTTACAAACCACCGAATAAACCGTAAATGTTCTTGATTCCTTGATAAGTGAAGAAAACTTGATTAAATCCCCTAAATATGTGTTCTTGAGAAACTAAAAATTCCAGGACCAAATAACTCACGATTTAAAAGATTTCAAAATCACGTTTTTAAAAAATCTCAGAATATTTGTGAAGATTTCGCAATGTATAAGTCAATAATCTCGGAATAATTGATGAAGATTTCGGAATGTATCCTTATAAGATTTCAGAATACTCCCTTATAAGATTTCAGAATACACCCTTATGAGATTTCGGAATGTGCTCTTGAATTCGGAATACTTGATGAAGATTTCAGAATGTGCTCTTGAAAGATTTCGGGGTCCAAAATTCTGTTAATTTCGGAATAACGAACATATATTTCGCAATATACTCGTGAGAAATTTCGGAATCCAAGCTGTTAAAATACTACTTATGCAAACATTTCGGAATTCGTTATCAAGATTTCAGAATATGTTACGAAGATTTCGGAATCCGTTATCAAGATTTCGGAAAATGTTACGAAGATTTCGGAATCCGTTATCAAGATTTCGGAAAATGTTACCAAGATTTCGGAATCCGTGATCAAGATTTCGGAAAATGTTACCACGATTTCGGAATCCGTGATCAAGATTTCGGAATCAACAAGATTTCTGAATATGGTACTTTTGTGAGATTTTCGGAATAAATTTGATATCGGACGAAAGATACAATTTTTCGAGTTTCTACACCAAAATCAAGCCAAAAGACCAAAAAAAATTTGCGTTTTTCACCAAAATAAGTAACCCAAATCCCTACCACGACTATGTAGAGGATATTGAGAAAGATTAAACCACAAAAAACAAAAAAAAATGGATCGAGGGTTTATAGATCAAAATATCACGAAAATCAGGATAACAAACACAGGAACAAACCAATCATCACATGGCTTTGATACCAATTGCAGGTCTACGTAATCCTTGGATTATCCTAAGCTTGGAATGATCTAAAGAGAGAGAGAAGAGAGATATGAATAACTAGAGAGATAAAGTAGAGAGAGGTTGGAGAGAAATAAGAGAATATTAGATTGATTAATATGAACTGTGAGAACCAATCCCTCCTAACATGCTAAGAGGGGTATATACCGTCCACCCTACATGTGGGCTTGATGGGTTATATTGTTTCATTACTAGATCACAGACCCATACTAGATGTATCTCGTTGGAGTGACAAATCATTTCTAAATACGTAAAAACTTATTTCTAACAACCTCTGTACGTTCGACACGGACCTCTGACGCTATTCCCATATAGAACGATATATACCATCGAGTTCTTGTCTATACTACCCTACAACGGTTAGGTACATTGCCTAAATGGTCGTAAAACTTATGTTGGGAATTATTGTAAAGTATCAAGTACCGTTAGTGTAAGTACAAGTACTGTTAGTATTAGCAAGTATTGTAAGTGTTAACACAGTATATGCTAAGTACCGTTAGTGTTAATGTAATTACTACTAAATAGATAAAGACGAATATATCTTTAGTAAAGATATGTAATAGTTATAGTTAGAGTATATCTTGTGTGATATACTTAATAGATTAGAATATTGATAATATATCGTGTGTGATATACTTATCATTATATAATATTCGAGGGTTCCTTGTACTATAAAAGGAACATAGGTACAATGAGTTTGTATGTACCTTTGCCAAAGTTGATTAATAGAAGATCGAATAGTTAGAGTATTTTGTTGTTCTTCTTTGCTTTATAAGTTAGATTCCGCATAACTTATTAGGTTGAGTAAGAGTCTCTCAAGTGCTCTAGTTTGATTACAAGCTATTGTGCAATCCTTAACAGGATATAGATCTATTCAAAGGGATCAACAAGTGGTATCAGAGCTTGTTGAGAAACTCTAAATAAGAAGAACAAAACCCCAATCCCTCAATCACAAAAAGTCTCACACAATGTCTCAATCTGGTGAACACCCTCCTCATATGGAAGAAATTCCAATCCCTGATCCAGTACCACAAGAACAACCTCATATTGTGCAGCCTACACCAGTGGCTTCACAAACCACTCATGCTACAGCTACACAAACAACTACATCTTCTCCCCATACTCTATATGTTGTAAAACTCCCTATTCTCAAAAGTGATAACTATGAGACTTGGGCTTTGCAGATGGAACACTACATGAATCACATAGATCATACTTTGTGGCAAGTCATCAAGAATGGGAATACTCCAAAAAAGCTACACTTGCTGCCTGATGGTACATGTTATGCTTTGCCTGCGGTCACTGTTGAATAGGTACAAGCAGAGATCATAGAAAGAAAGGCCATAATTGCCTTAGCTATGGCACTCTCGTAAGACATTCTACCTAGCTTTCATAATTACAAAGATGCAAAAGCTATGTGGGAGGCTATCAAAGTTAGGTTTGGAGGCAATGACCAATCTAAGAAGATGAAGAAGATAGTTCTAAAACAAGAATTTGGTAACTTCTCAATTTCTAGTTCAAGAGGAATCCATAATGGATATGGAAGGTTCAGTAAATTTCTTATTCAACTAGCAGTTCATGGACTGATAATTCCTCATGAAGAAGCTAATCTTAAGTTCTTAAGAGGAGTTCCACAAGAGTGGAAAGTGATAGCTATGCACTTCATCACAAGAGATGATTTAGATGTTACTCCATTTGATAATCTCTATAATAATCTCATAGTTTATGAGATGGATGTTAAAGGTATTGAGCCAGCCAAAGCATCTGCACCAAAGCCTAACTTGGCTTTTGTGTCAGAAGGAAGCAACAGTACTTACCATCAAAGTACCGCTGTGGAACAAGTAGTGGTACTTACTTTCAAAGTACTGCTGGTGGACCAGCTTACAATACTTACTTTCAAAGTGCTGAAAACAATCCATCAATGACTCAAAATTCACAAGGAAGGTCTCCACTACTATTCAGTGAGAATGATGTCTTCTCATTCTTTGTTAGACAAGATAACAGACCAAGATTGACTCTTGATGATCTGTTCCAGATGGATGAAAGTCTTCCAAAGGGAGATAGCAGAAATCCATGGAGTCCAAATGGAACTAAAGCTTTGGCTACAATAGATGGAGTGGTGAACTGGACTGACACACATGAAGATGAAGAAGAGCATGGTCTAATGGCTCTCTCTCATGAAGATACTGAGGTACATCCCTGTTCTAAAGATTGTGTTCTTAAGTTTAATAGTCTTAAAGTAGAACTTGAGGAAAAATTTCAAAAGGTAAACACATGTACAGTAGAAGTAAATGCTTTAAAACAAGGTGTTGCTAAGTTAGAAGCAAATATAGTTTTGTATCAAAAGGGTCAGCAAAACTATGAAGAGAAAATTAGGATTTTAACTCTTCAAATGAGGGAAAAAGATGTGACTATCAAAGCTTTCGAAAAACAGCTTGTGAAAGTTATAGCATAAAATGAGGTTTTAAAAGCTAGTTTGTTTAATGAAAGAAAAGTAATTAATCAATGGCAAAAATCTTCAAAAGGCATGGGTAAGCTAGCGGTACATTTGCAACCTAGCGGTACTTCATCTACACGTACTTCTAACATAATTTCTGCAAAATCTGTTGATTCACTAGAAGATATTCTTTAAGAAATGGATAATGAAGATGCTTTTACTAGTCCAACGGAAGGAATCTTCTCAAAAGCTTCCTATGATGAGCAGGGTGCAGTGACTGATTTCAATAATTTGGAAACTGATATACTAGTCAGTCCTATTCCCACTCATAGAGTCAACAACAACCATCCTATAGCTCAAATCATTGGAGATCCAAAGTCTGTTGTGCAAACTAGAAGACAAGTTAAAGCTAGTGCTGAAACTCATGCACTTGTGAGTTATGTCAAACAACCGAGAACAAATCATAAAGATACTCAACATTGTTTGTTTGCCTGTTTCTTATCATAAGTAGAGCCTAAGAATATTTATCAAGCTCTTGAAGAAGAAAGTTGGGTAGATGCCATGCAAGAAGAGCTAATGCAATCTAAACTACAAAAGGTTTAGATTCTTGTGGATCTCCCTTATGGAAAGAGAGTCATTGATACTAGGTGGGTCTTCAGGAACAAAAAGGATGAAAGAGGTGTTGTTGTGAGGAACAAGGCTAGAGTTGTTGCTCAAGGATATAGACAGGAAGAAGGGATAGATTGTGATGAGTTTTTTGCACCAATGGCAAGGATAGAATCCATTAGGTTATTTTTAGCCTTTGCATCATATATGGGATTTATAGTCTATCAGATGGATGTGAAAAGTGATTTTCTTTATGGCACTATTTCAGAGGAGGTATATGTCTCACAACCTCCAGGTTTTTTAGGTCCTAAGTTCCCCAACAGAGTTTACAAAGTTATTAAAGCTCTTTATGGTCTTCATTAAGCTCCCAGAGCTTGGTATGCAACTCTGTCCAACTTTCTTTTGGAAAATGGATATAGGAGAGGGACTATTGACAATACTCTTTTCATCAAGAAGAATGCTAAGGACATTATCTTAGTTCAGGTATATGTAGATGACATTATTTTTGGTTCAACCAAGAAGTCATGGTGTGAAGAGTTTGAGGCTTTAATGAAAGGAATATTTCAGATGAGTTCTATGGGAGAACTTACTTTCTTTTTAGGACTTCAAGTCAAACAAAGTAAGGATGCAATATTTATCAGTCAAGATAAGTATGTTGCTGAAATCTTGAAGAAATTTTCAAGTATGGATACAAGAAGTGCAAGTACACCTTTTGATGCCAAGAAGTCTATGTCAAAAGATGAACATGGTGAAAATGTTGATCTTCATTGATGTATCTTACTACTTCAAGGCTAGATATTATGTTTGCTGTGTCTGCTTGTTCAAGGTTTTAAGTCAATCCAAAGGTTTCACATCTACATGCTGTGAAAAGTATTTTCAAGTATCTCAAATGACAGCCTAACTTGGGTTTATGGTATCCTAGAGATTCTACATTAGATTTGGAATCTTACTTAGACAATGATTATGTTGGAGCTAATCGTTATTGGAAATCCACAACATGAGGTTGTTAATTTCTAGGCAGAAGACTCATATCATGGCAGTGTAAGAAGCAAACTACTGTTGCTACTTCTACAACTAAAGCTGAATATGTAGCTGTTGCTCATTGCTGTAGGCAAGTACTTTGGATTCAAAATCAGTTGTTAGACTATGGTTTCAACTTTATTAATACCAAAATATACATTGATAATGAAAGTACTATCTACATTGTCAAAAATCCAGTCTTTCACTCCAAAACCAAGCATATTGAAGTAAGACATCACTTTAAGGGATGCTTATGACAAAAATCTCATTCAGGTTTTGAAGATCCATACATACAACAATGTAGCTGATTTATTAACCAAGGCGTTTGAAACTAAGAGATTTGAGTTATTGGTAACACATATTGGTATGCTTAACCAATAACTGCTACATATGTTAAGGGGAGGTAACAACTGTACAATTCTTATGCTATTTTTTTATTGTATGGTGTTTTTTTTATGTGATTACCGGTTATTAGATCAAGATAACAGAGGTTACAATGATACTGGACTGCATGTATAGGTACCGTTTTGGAACCAAGTACCACTAGGTAGAATTGAAGTACCATTTATGTTCCATGTACCGCTATATAATCGTTGTACCGTTGAGGGTCTCTTTTGTAAAATTGGTGGTTTCTTCGCGCTTGGGTTTGCTTTCCATATAAATACCAACCCCATTTGTATAATCGATTCACCTAATCTTTTATTTTTACACCTCGATTCTATAACCTTAATTCTTATCTTCATTAATAAAAAACAACAATGGCTGCTCTTCAAGTGATCTCTAAACACAATCAGGTTTCTAAGCTCATTTAGAACGATGATTCACTTGGTTTTCATGAGATTCTTGACTTTTTATTTCGAAGTCGCATACAATATGCACTTACTGGTAAGTCCTACAGTCTCTATTCCTCTTGTTGAACAATTCTGGAATACTGTTATTGCTGGTACACGTCATAATCAACCCTATATTAGGGCTAGGGTTAATCATACAAATATATATGTGACTGAAGTACTGGTTAGGGCATCTTTAAGGCTTAATGATGCAAATGGGACTAGTATGCTGACTAATATTGAAATACATGATGGCCTTGCAACCATGGGATATCAGGGTGGTAGGGAGAGTCTTGCTTTCTTTAAAGGTTTATTTTCACCACAATGGAAATTGCTTTTTCATACCATTATTCACTGTTTAAGCTCAAAAAGCACATCTTTTGATCAAATTCCTGCTGCTTTAGCATCAGCTGGTATTTGCTTGGCTAATAACAGAGTGTTTAACTTTTCAAGATTAATTTTTGAAGGTATGACTAGGGAAATTAGATGCCTCTAAGAAATTTTTGATGTATCCCAGATTTATTCAGGCTCTAATTCAAGACCAAATCCCAAACCTACCTGACTTGACAGACACATAGGATGTCCCTACTTTCTCTAAGAGAACTTTTTCTTTTTTATCAAAGAAAGGTAGTACTTTCACAGGCAATGTAACACCATTGTTTGCTCATATGTTAGCACGAGAAGTTAACACAGAGGGTGAGGATCCTAGTTCAGCTAGTGAACCTCAGCAAACTCCCTTTCACCAAAGTCCCAACCCTCTGAAGAAGATCAATCTTCTTCCTCTCATCATGGTAATAATCAACCTATCTCTGATGAGATGATTCACACACCTGCTGCTTCACATGCTGCTAGTGGTTCTCCATACGCTAGAGCAACAGAGGTGGTGGATATTGCACAATTAACTGCTTTGTGTACAAGCTTATCTATACAGGTTCAGGTTTTACAAGAAGCAAAGCTTGTACAAGATCAAAGAATTGCAGATCTAGAAGCCAAGCTCAAAAAACTTAGGAACAAGGCTAATCCTTGGATCAGGCACCACAGAGAAATTTAGAAGGCTCAACTTAAGAAGCAAAAGCAAAAAGCCTTCAAGAAAAAGCAACTGAATGCAACCAAATAGGGGAGGAATTTGGAGGAAGCAGGTCCTTCTTCTGATATTCCAACAACAACTTTTGGGGATGAACATAATTTTGAAGTTGATGATGGTCTTGGACATTATGTGGATAATACTAACATGAAGGATCAACCAGAGGATCAACCACAAAATCCATCATCTGCTGAAGCAGATGTGGTTATAATGCAACCACAGCCACATTCACCACCACTACAAGAAGCTAATTGGATTAGTTTTTATGAGAAGATTGAGGAGATAGACCAAACATTTCCTGCTACTACAACTCCACAACTACAAAAGAAATTTCAAAAGAAACAGTCAACCCAAGTACTGGAAAGTTTAAAGAAGAATGATGGGTCAGATAAGACTGAGGAGTTGGAGATTGAAAAGACAGCTTCTAAAGAAGATAAGGTGTCTAGGGATACCTTTGTGATTGATGATAGAAATGTGTCTACTACTGGTGAAGTAAAAACTGCTGAAGACCCAAGTACCGTCAAGCCTAGTGCAAGTACCGCTCAGGTGCAGGTACCGCTAGTCAAAGATCTTCACTACCATCTTCCGAGGAAAGCCATACTCCATCTTTTGGATAGAACAAGACCTTAGCACATCTTTTGCTTGGTCTCAAAGAGAAAAGTTCAGCTGAAAAGTCTAGGTTAGTAGAAGAGGAAAAGAAGGCACACCAATCAAGTCTTGCCAGCAAAATTCAAGATAAAGGCAAGAAGGTGCAAACTTCAAATCCTGCTACAAAAGGTATTATTATACCAGGTCAACGACCTAATGAGAAAGAAGACAGAAGATCTTCAAGGTTAATTAAGAAATTACCTAAAATTGACCCAAAAGACAAAGGCAAGAAGAAGTTGCAGTATGAATTAGAAAAGGAAGATGAAAGTGATTCAGATGATGATATCAACACAACCATAAATAAAGTTAATCAAATGGAGCATGATGAAGAAGTAGCTTATAGACTACAAGCAAGACTCCATGAAGAACAACAAGAAAAAGAACTTACAGCTAAGAAAACATTGCTTGAAGCACAAAGATTACAGCAGGAATGGAATATTGAAGAATATGACATAATTCAAGTTGAATTCAAGGCAAGTGAATTTCTAGTTGAATCTATAATAGTTGAAGAGAGAGAGGCTTATGATGGGGAAAAAATGATAGATTGATTAATGATCTAGTCAGGGAGCAACAAAGATTCTTTGCTGAGAAGCGAAGAAGAAAAAGATTCAAGCCTCCAACTACTAATCAAATAAGGAATCAAATGATGTCCTATCTCAAGAAGGTGAAACATTTCACTCATGGACAACTAGTTAGAAAGAATTTTGATGAGATCAAGGCTTTGTATGAACAACAAAAAAGAAGCAAGTTAAACTTTGTTGAGATTGGATCTGAAAAGGATAAAAAGGACATTGAAGATGTCAGGAAACATATAGGACAACAACGGCAATTTGGAAGTACCCCCATGCTTGATGATGCAAGTACTGCTAGAAAAGAAGGAGGTTCCCCACCTATCAAGACCACATATGCTAGGAAAAACAATAAGGTTAAGGAGACTCCAAAGGAAGCAAAGACTACTCAAGTATTAGATGAGGGAAATAAAGCTCAAGGTGTTGAAGAAACTAAAAATGTACAAGCAATACATACTCAGTCAACAGTACATGAGGAAATGGTACATACTGATTTGGAGGAAGGATATGTTGAATTAGAAGGAACCTCCAAGGGTATTAAAAGGAAAAGATCAACCAGGCAAAAGCAATTAGCAAAGAAAAAGGTAAAATCTACAACTGAAACTAATGATGATAGTGATGATGATGATGAGAGCTGCAGAAAGTACTTGAAGATAGTAAAATTTGAAGATCAATGCATAGACATAGAAATTTTTGGAAAGAAATCATCCATTTTAAGATGGACATGTGCTACAGATCAAGGACTAGAAGCTCATGGAATAACCAGGTCAGATGGAACATTTAGGATGTTCAGGTTATTAGAAGACTGATAGGTGTGTAAACACCCATCCTTTTTACCACTTAATTACAATAATAACCGAGCCAAAACGTGTATTTTATGTCAATTATTTTGGAATTATGCGTGGTTTGTGTTTTTGTTGTGATTTAGGACGAAAAGGTGAAAAGTGGAGAAAACACGGGCATTCACGGGCTTTTATCGAAGAAAAAGACAAAAGACGAAGTCAAGAAATCAAGAGTGCAAAAAGAACGGAAGTCCAAGACCAATTCTGAAGATTTATCGAAGAAAAAGTCAAAAGACGGAAATTTACTAAAAGCCGAAGAACTCAAGTCTTATTTATGAAGAAATGTCAAGAGGAGTTTAAAAAAATCCCGAGACAAAGTCATTAAAGTCCAAGATTTAAGAAGATTAAAAACTTAAGGACTTAATGGTGCAATTAAGGAAAGAAGAAAGAGGGGAGGAAGCTTCCTAAGCACCTCCCTAATCTCCCCTATAAATAGATTAGATTATCATTTCATTTTCTCTTGTTGGCTAGTTTGACAAACTATGATCTTCCACTTTAATTTTTGCACATTTAATTACACGTCATTTAATTAATTGTCTTGCACCTTAAATACATTTAATTTCAAGTAAGTTTCCTTTTAATTATTGTCAATCTTTACTTTTATTGTTTGATCTCCTATCTACCTTTCTTGTTTTATTTTAATCTTTATGTTTGTTTGTTCATGTTCATGTTCTTGAGTTTGTGTTAAATTGATTAAAGTGGGTTTTGATTATTTTGATCATTATTGTTAGTTTTATTGTTTTGGTTTGATTGTTTATGATTAGTTGATTATTTGTTATTAGTTTGATTTAATCTTGTGGTTGATTTTGATCAGATTAGATTGGATTAGTGTATATTGTTCCTGCGTGTTCTTCGTTTCTGTTCCCAGGATTATTTCGGATCAAAGCCCAAAACATTCCGAGTGAAGATTGTTTGTTGATTATTCCGAATAAAGGACGTTCATCCGGAATAAGTGACATATTCCGGATCAAGGCCATATTCCGGATCAGCAACATTCCGAATCATAGTTTGAGGATTTGTTCTGGGTCAAGGAGAAATTCCGGATCAAGGAG
The DNA here is from genome assembly GCA_025667525.1 of Glebionis coronaria. Lineage (NCBI taxonomy): Eukaryota > Viridiplantae > Streptophyta > Magnoliopsida > Asterales > Asteraceae > Glebionis > Glebionis coronaria. Next base: position 165,200,805 of record CM046879.1, read on the forward strand.
TTTTATTCGGAATAAGTAATTATTCCGGATCAAGGTCTTCATCCGGAATCTTCAACATTCCGGATCAAGGGGATTCATTCGGAAAACATTCCGGATCAGCAACATTCCAGATCAAGCTTAAGTTCCGAATCAAAGTTTTGTTTATTCGGAATAGTGAATATTCCGGATAAGTGACATATTCCGGATAAACCATTATTCCGAGTAAGCATTTTGTTCCGGATCAAGGGATTTGGTAAATATTCCGAGTGAAGAAGAATCATTCCGAACGAAGGTGACATTCCGTATGAGTGATTATTCCGAACGAAGGTTTATTCCGGATGAGCTGTTTTCAGGTTCTTTTTAATTTCAGTTTTTAACTTTCTGTTTTTAATTTTCAAGCTTTATTTTTCCCGCCTTTTTTTCTTAGTTGCACTTTAAGTTTAATTGCTTTAGATTTATTTTATTCTTGCCTTAGTTTAAAATTTAGTTGCGTTTTAAGTTTGCCTTAGATAGATTTAAGTTTGCGTTATTTAGTTTTAGTGCCTTTTAATTTCTCGTCACGCTTTTAAATACTTGCCTTTTATTTTAAATTAGAGTTAGATTTAAATTAACGTCATTTTCATTTACGTCTTGCACATTTATTTTAAAACAACCAAAAAATATTCTTTTTCACCAAAAACAATTGAGTCACATTTTGAACCGGAAATCAATTCGTTAAGATACCGAGAAAACGGATTTTTTAATAAGTAAAATCTAGTTATTAAAATGGCGCCGCTGCCGGCTCTTTTCGTGAAGATTAACGGTTTTCTGTGAGAGACGCGTTGCTTTTTGGGATCCGTTCACTCGTGAACATTATTTTTCGTGTCAAAAATTTTCAAAAAATCCCAAAAACATTTGAAAAATCATAAAAAGCATTTCTTTTTCAAAGTTTTGCACCAAAATATTCCTCTTTATCCTCTATTATGTTTAATTCTTTTCTTTACCCCTCTTATTTATAATTCTTCATGGATTCGTCTTGCGTACGGTGTGGGAGACCATGGCATGGTTTTCAAACATGTCAATGGTGTACTTGTGAGCGGTGTGGTTTTGATATCGACGATACACAATTTGGATTTTTTCCATTTTGCAATTCAACAAATTCATACTTGTCCTCTTACAATACTTTCTCACCTTCTCCCGTCTATGACAATCCTTATCCTAAAGATGCACCGGGTTTTTCTCCATACCCGTGGTGCTATATTTGTGGGGGGCCTCACGATGCTTCTTCTTGTGATCCGTCGAAGGTCTTTGAGAAAGTTCTGTGCTATCATCCCAGTGTGTATAACTTTGAGCCCCCACGTCACACCGTCAATCATCAACCCTTTTGTGCACTTCCTCCTGAGCAACTGGCCACACTTTTTGACAACTTTCAAAAAGTTCAAGAAGCTTACAACAAGATCATGGAGAAATGTCAAGCAGATCAGCAACAAGAGCAAGTATCTAACCTTAATGCTTATACTCCTCCTCTTGTGCCTTCATATTATTATGATAGTGATGACGATAAGAGTCCTATTTCGTGGAACGATGAGAATTCTATTCCTTCTCCCGACTTGCCGGCTCTGGAGCCTAAGGATTCAATCACCCTAAGGGATGAGGATATTAGCACAATTCCTGCAAAGGAATCCGACGAATTCATAAAGTCTAGTGCTGATAACCTTGTCCCAATTCCAAGTGAATCTGAGTAGACATCCGACAGTGACGATGATTATGATGCACTTTCTTCTGATAATGTTCCTTCCACCAACACTTTGGGAGAGGATTCTTTGGCTTTCTCTAATCCTCTTTTTGATCAAGATGATGATTTTACTTCTAGTGATGACGACTCACTATCTGATGAAGACGTTTTGAAGGAAACTTTCAAGATTTATTCGAACCCTTTATTTGATTTTGATGACGCTTACATATCTAGTGAGCTGAATCCTCTCTTTGACGAAGGGATTGAGGACATTGATAGCTCTTATTCTCCTGCTATTACTGAACATACTTTGTTAGCCATGCCCCCTTCTATCGCAGAGGTGGAGAGTTCTGACTCTATTGGAAAGGTACCGCAGGTGGAAGGTGATTCTTCTCTTACTTCTCCTACTATATTTCTCCCTCATCCCACTGAATGCACGCCCAAGCGGGTGATGTATCAATTTCACTCTCCGGGAAATGAGGATGAGTGCTTTGACCCGGGAGGTGAAATGACCATTCTATGATTGATAACCTTACGGCTTTGCCAATTGGTCAGCATCCATTGTCTTTGGAGGATGACAATGTGATTCCTTTACCCACCCCACCTCCCGTGGATCAACACTTCACATACTTCTCGTATGTTGAATGGACCTTTCTACCGTTTAAGACTTATCCTCCCGCCTCCCCTTTGTTGATGTCAACCGGGAACGAGGACAAGGTCTTTGATCCCGATATTACATTCGAGGCTTCCCCATGGACCATTTAATTCGGGGACGAGTCAGGCTCGTGACTCGGTTAACAAAAACAAGCGCTTCTCGGGAGGCAACCCGACTATCTATCTATCTTTTTCTTTGTTTTTACCATAAGTGTAGGAGGAGACCGCTGGTGTTTGCTATTTCCTCTCCTCTCTTATTCAGGGATTCGAGCGCTCAATGATCCACTCTTGATGATTCTTGACGACCCGTGATTCCGTGTTCCCATTTTCCCGGTTCTATCCTAAACTCTTTTCGATTCACTATTTTATATTTCTCAATATTAAAATAGGAATCTCGTTAGTTGTCTTTTCCTTAGCAAGATTTAAACAACGTGCACAATGTCCTAAGTGTAGGGGAGTTTACTCCCACATGCTTAAACATTGAGGACAATGTTTATATTAAGTGTAGGGGGACTTCTATCGAAGTTAAGTGGCATTTTCCTTGTATTTGTCCTCATTTTAACCAGAAAATCAATTTTTCAACATTTTTCAAAATTTTTGATCTATTTTGGCCTATTAGTTTTTCCCTTTGTATAGTTATTTTCTTTCTTTATTAGAATAAATTTTCAATAAAGTGGTTTTAATTTTCAAACGTTGTGAATCTTTTGACTCAACCCGAGTTTACTTATCTAAGTTTACTCTAGCTAGTATCCTTAACGTGTTTAAGTCAAGTTTTGCTAGGCTTTTATATAGGGAGCTATAAAACGCGAAAGTCTTAACTCTCACGGGTTAAGAACAAGAACTTTTCGCAAGTTCCTATAATTGATCCTAGAGAGTTGTTTATCAAGGGCAACTTTAAAATGCGATTTCTAAACTTGAAAAAGTCTAAGAGTTTGCAAGATCCTATAGACGACTCGAAAACCCAAAACTTTGATTTAATAGGCTAAGCATCCACGAGTCTCATTACTTGAGATTTTAAACTGTGGAGAACGAGAGATGATAGAGTCAATTATAAGTTTGGTATTCTTTCGTGAATTTATGTGAGTTAATTATAAGCCTATTCTCCCATCGCTTGCTAATAAACTTATCTGCAATAAATAAGGTTGTACGATTTGAGAAGTTACTTAGCTTCTAGCCCAAGATTGTTTAAAAGTTGCTCGGTATGGATTAGAGTTCATAGCCAAGGCATAACTTATTGAATTGGGATGCGAAGATTGGCGAGTCCGAAAAGGCCCTAACAAGGCATGAGGGCTACATTTTGTTGCTAAAGATCCCAAGTGATGTGAAGAATCATTTATCAAAAATCAATATGAAGGATCGAGACACACGACGAAAAGCAAATACTCCCCAAAAGTCATGGAGAAGTCTATCCGAAAAGGCCCTAACAAGGTATGAGGATAAATAGATCCAAGTCCAAAAAGGAGGCGCATCGTTGTATATCAAAATCCCAAGTAAAGATTGGAGAAAAATGAAGAAGTCGTGGTCCAAATATGAAGAATCTCTCAAAACTTCAAGTGAAGAAATTCCTATTATGAAGAGAAGACCATTATTTCATGAACGTCTCTCAAGATTTGAAGTATGAAGTCACTGACAAATATCGGTCCGAGAAAGGTCTCAAATCGCGAAGCGAGTTATGCCAAGATATGAACTTTTTGAGGTCCCTAGAAGCAGTTTTAAAAGATTTTGTCCTTTAGCTAACTATTGATTAAATCGTCCCACTTTATTTTCAGCCTAATAAACTATCGAAATAAGTCAACAATGCATCTTTGTGATCATTCAAGACAACAATAAAATATATACACCTAGGAATAAGGGAGTCTAAGTGAATAATTGGCCCACATGAGTTCGTGTCAGTTTGCTAACTTATAATAACAATGATCTCGTTTTTAAGCTTGGTTTGGAGAAAGTGAAAACTTGAGGATGATGATCATTCATAACATTTTCAAAACCCTAAGGTATGTTTTTGATTTCTTTACTTTGAATGTTTATAATTTTCTATCTCTTTAATAAAGGCCAACGTGGATTGATTATGATGAAAAATGTAAACGTGCTTTGTAACTAATGCATTGCATGAGGACATTGCAATGGTCAAGTGTAGGGGATTTGATAGGTGTGTAAACACCCATCCTTTTTACCACTTAATTACAATAATAACCGAGCCAAAACGTGTATTTTATGTCAATTATTTCAGAATTATGCGTGGTTTGTGTTTTTGTTGTGATTTAGGACGAAAAGGTGAAAAGTGGAGAAAACACGGGCTTTTATCGAAGAAAAGGACAAAAGACGAAGTCAAGAAATCAAGAGTGCAAAAAGAACGGAAGTTCAAGACCAATTCTGAAGATTTATTGAAGAAAAAGTCAAAAGACGAAAGTTTACTAAAAGCCGAAGAACTCAAGTCTTATTTATGAAGAAATGTCAAGACGAGTTTAAAGAAATCCTGAGACAAAGTCATTAAAGTCTAAGATTTAAGAAGATTAAAGACTTAAGGACTTAATGGTGCAATTAAGGAAAGAAGAAAGAGGGGAGGAAGCTTCCTAAGCACCTCCCTAATCTCCCCTATAAATAGATTAGATTATCATTTCATTTTCTCTTGTTGGCTAGTTTGACAAACTATGCTCTTCCACTTTAATTTTTGCACATTTAATTACATGTCATTTAATTAATTGTCTTGCACCTTAAATACATTTAATTTCAAGTAAGTTTCCTTTTAATTATTGTCAATCTTTACTTTTATTGTTTGATCTCCTATCTACCTTTCTTGTTTTATCTTAATCTTTATGTTTGTTTGTTCATGTTCATGTTCTTGAGTTTTTGTTAAATTGATTAAAGTGGGTTTTGATTATTTTGATCATTATTGTTAGTTTTATTGTTTTGGTTTGATTGTTTATGATTAGTTGATTATTTGTTATTAGTTTGATTTAATCTTGTGGTTGATTTCGATTAGATTAGATTGGATTAGTGTATATTGTTCCTGCGTGTTCTTCGTTTCTGTTCCCAGGATTATTCCGGATCAAAGCCCAAAACATTCCGAGTGAAGATTGTTTGTTGATTATTCCGAATAAAGGGCGTTCATCCGGAATAAGTGACATATTCCGGATCAAGGCCATATTCCGCATCAGCAACATTCCGAATCATAGTTTGAGGATCTATTCCGGATCAAGGAGATATTCCAGATCAAGGAGTTTTATTCGGAATAAGTAATTATTCCGGATCAAGGTCTTCATCCGGAATCTTCAACATTCCGGATCAAGGGGATTCATTCGGAAAAAATTCCGGATCAGCAACATTCCGGATCAAGCTTAAGCTCCGAATCAAAGTTTTGTTTATTCGGAATAGTGAATATTCCGGATAAGTGACATATTCCGGATAAACCATTATTCTGAGTAAGCATTTTGTTCCGGATCAAGGGATTTGGTAAATATTCCGAGTGAAGAAGAATCATTCCGAACGAATGTGACATTCCGGATGAGTGATTATTCCGAACGAAGGTTTATTCCGGATGAGTTGTTTTCAGGTTCTTTTTAATTTCAGTTTTTAACTTTCTGTTTTTAATTTTCAAGCTTTATTTTTCCCGCCTTTTTTTCTTAGTTGCACTTTAAGTTTAATTGCTTTAGATTTATTTTAGTCTTGCCTTAGTTTAAGTTTTAGTTGCGTTTTAAGTTTGCCTTAGATAGATTTAAGTTTGCGTTATTTACTTTTAGTGCCTTTTAATTTCTCGTCACACTTTTAAATACTTGCCTGTTAATTTAAATCTCCTTTTATTTTAAATTAGAGTTAGATTTAAATTAACGTCATTTTCATTTACGTCTTGCACATTTATTTTAAAACAACCAAAAAATATTCTTTTTCACCAAAAACAATTGAGTCACATTTTGAACCAAAAATCAATTCGTTAAGATACCGAGAAAATGAATTTTTCAATAAGTAAAATCTAGTTACTAAAGACATTCTTCATATACTTGATAGACAAGATATTCAAGATCTTCACATATATGTTCAAGGAGGCAGTGACAAAAGAGATGATGTCTCATTATTACTACATGAGTTTAAGTTTATATATGAGCCACATAACTGTGATCAAAGAATATTGAACGACTTAGAGAATCAGGTTCCTACTTACTAGAGTTATTATAGATCATGTGGAATACACACACTGGATGTAGATGATGTTACCTATTACATGCTTCAAGAGAAGAGATATCCTTTTGGAAAAAGGTTTCTAGAAAGAATGTTGGATATGAAACTAGATGTTTTAGAGGAGTCTAATGGTGCTTTAGAGTTGATCAGAATGATCAAACAACAGCTGAAGGATTTGGAGAGAGAAAAGGAAGTTGAAAAATAGCCTTAAGTGTTTGACTTTCAATCACACTTCACAAATAGTTCTAAGTTCACCATGTCTAACAAACATGAGAACTGGCTAGTCCATAAGCAAACCGTTTATGGTAAAGACTTCTCAAATCCGTTGATAGCTGGTAGTTTGCTAAAAATAACATGGTCATTAACTCACCATGCTTAGAAGTGAAAAGTTAGCTAGTCCTATGGCAAACAGTTCTAGGTAAAGACTCTATCAAATCCGTTGAATGGTTGACAGTTTATCAAAAATTGTAGGGTTATCAGTACATGTTGTCCCATATATTTAGATGATATAAGATAGAAATAAAGAAGAAAATAAGATGGATTCTAGAGAGAGAAAGTAGTGAGAGAAAGTAAAGAGAAGGAGGTGATTAACTTGGTGAGATTAGATTAAGAATTATGAGAACATCCACCCTCCTAACATGCTAGGAGGGTGCTTATATAGTCCACCCACATGCGGGCTCTCTAATAGACTATATATCTATTAGGTCGGGCTTGAATAAATGCTTAGTACCTTGAATGAAGCCTTTTAAGCTAACCATCAAGCCCGTAATGTCACGACTATTTTAACTGACTATTACAACGTTCTAATAAATATTACAACTTAAACCTATGACCGAACATTCTTGTTTGACTCAATATTTTGAGGCTAACAATATTTTAAGCAAGTGGATTTGCAGTCTTTGCTATCCTTTCAGCTCGAAGTTCATTCGCCTCATTTTGAAATTGTTTCAAAATGTCAAAGAGCGTGTGATAGTTGACCTCGTCTAACTTACTTTGTTGTTTCACCAAAGTTACAAATTGTGTCCACTCTGGTTGAAGTTGCTGTAGAAATTGCACATTGACTAGCATGGTGGAGAGTTGCAAATTGTTTCTTGTCATGTCATTCATCATCTTGTAGAACCTTGAGTAATATGAATCAATTGATTCCCTATCCAATGAAGTAAACTTACCAAAGTTCCAGAACAAGTTAGTTTTGACATCTTGCTTGTTAAGTGATTCACCTTGTTGCAAACGTTCAATGGCAAACCACATCTCTTTAGCAGTAGAGCATGCATCAACCGTTGAGTAAATATCATCCCCAATCCCACTTAGAATCAAATAGATTGCTTTTTTCTCTACATCAATCCAAGCACGTTTCTCTTTCGAAGTATTCTCATATGTTTCCTCAATTGTTTGCTCATCGGAACCAGTCGTCGAGTCGGTTGCTGGAATTGCAGGAATGGTTATTGTAGTGGGAGTATAGGGTCCTTCTTTGATGCAACGTCGAAGAACATCACCATTGGGTTTGGTGTCAAGATATCGAAGGAATCGTGATTGCCATTGTGCATATCGACCAGTCACAAGCATTGGCGGTCTCTCTTTGTTACCCGCCACCATGATGTTGTTATTAGTAACACGATATTAAGTAGTAGAATCCATCTCAAGAATAAAGTGAAGTGAATAGGATCTTAAGTAGATGATGTTGTGAGAAGATTGTGGTTGAAACTTCAAGATATGGTGTGAAAACCCTAAACAATGTCTTCGTAAGAAACCAAAAAATCGTAGGCGAAAAATCACACAGTTTCACAATCTGAAAGTTTGTTAAAAAATTTCAAAATCACGTTTTTGAAAATTTTATAACAATTCGGAATAACTTTCCTTTATCTTATCCGGAATAACAAACACCACTTAATTCGGAATATTTAATTCTATGTCAAATCCGGAATCTGAATAAACCCTTATCCGGAATCTCGAAAAACTTCTAATCGAGAATGTTACTTTTGTTTCTTATCCGGAATCAACAATGTTGCTGTTATCCGGAATCAATTCCCACTGCTTATCCGGAATACTTATAAGAAACCTTATCCGGAATGTTTGGGTTTATCCGGAATCCGTGTACTTTAGCTTATCCGGGATAAATGATTCTTCAGCTTATCCGGAATCTATGTATTGTAGCTTATCCGGAATAAAAAAACACTCTTATCCGGAATCCCAAAAACACTCTTATCCGGAATGATGCTGAAGCTAATCCAGAATACACCTTTTCGTAACCTTATCCGGAATCTCACGTCTTGCCCTTATCCGGAATATGAAGCCTTCAAAGCTAATCCGGAATCGAGATCTGCACCTTATCCGAAATCCAAAACTTCAATGTCTTATCCGGAATCCGTGTATGACTTCTTATCCGGAATTTTAAGCTTCTATGTGTTATCCGGAATGTATATTCTATGTGTAATCCGGAATATATCTTGTATGTGTTATCCGGAATGTAGATACTTGATACTATCCGGAATACGTCTAAGTTGTTATTAGGAATGCGTCTTACCTCTTATCCGGAATACACTGCTATCTCTTATCCGGAATATACTGCTACTACTTATCCGGGATAACCTTCTAACCTCTTATTCGGAATAACAAAACCCTCATAACCCGGATAGTGAAACTTTCCAAAAAACTTGATTTTTCAAACTTATTCCCAAAAATCAAACCAAAACCCTTATAATCCGGATAACAAACAAAATTTTCGTACCTTGTAATTTACCAATAATCAAGCCAAAACTACCAGCAAAATTCGTGAAAATCAAGAAAATGACAAAACACAAATTCCTACCACAACTTTGTAGGCAATTTGTATAAAGATTTTGAGCTCGAAAACACAAAACTTTTTGAGACAAGATGATTTGAAGAATAAAATCACGCAAATCAAAAATGATAACCACAAACTAAACACGAATCTTCCCCATGGCGATTGATACCAATTGTTATCCCATATATTTAGATGATATAAGATAGAAATAAAGAAGAAAATAAGATGGATTCTAGAGAGAGAAAGTAGTGAGAGAAAGTAGAGAGAAGGAGGTGATTAACTTGGTGAGATTAGATTAAGAATTATGAGAGAAAGTAGAGAGAAGGAGGTGATTAACTTGGTGAGATTAGATTAAGAATTATGAGAACATCCACCCTCCTAACATGATAGGAGGGTGCTTATATAGTCCACCCACATGCGGGCTCTCTAATGGACTATATATCTATTAGGCGGGGCTTGAATAAATGCTTAGTACCTTGAAAGAGGACTTTTAAGCTAACCATCAAGCCCGTAATGTCACGACTATTTTAACTGACTATTACAACGTTCTAATAAATATTACAACTTAAACCTATGACCGAACATTCTTATTTGACTCAATATTTTGAGGCTAACAGTACACCTTATTCTTGATGAATAAAGTATTGACTATTACAGAGTGTACGGCTAACTGGTAAAGAATAAATCAAATCCGTTGATAGCTGATGATTTGCTAAAATTCATGATGCCAATACAGATTAGTTTGTTGTTAACTGTTTTATTTCAGGTGAGAAGACATAAGCAGAATTGTTGTTACATTCAATGACATATTCAAAGAACTTCATATCAAGGGGTTTATGCAGAAGATTTTTGTCATTTTCAAATAGGGAAGTGGTCACTCAAGGGGAAATGATTATATATGAAGACAACATAGTTGCTGCAAAGAATTTTCAAAGACACAGAATATCACATTTTCAAGACAAAGATGAAATTAATGAAGACTTGAAGTTTATCATATCAGAAGAAGATCTACAAGAAGTGTTTGGATACATTCAATTGGTACACAAGATCAAGATTACCAAGTTCAATCCAAGTTTGAAATGAAGTTTGAAGACATGTATTTTTATACATTTAACACACAGAGAAACAAGAAGACAACAAGTTATCATTCTTGTTTAGGGGAGGATTGTTGGGAATTATTGTAAAGTACCAAGTACCGTTAGTATAAGTACAAATACTATTAGTGTTAACGCGGTATATGCTAAGTACCGTTAGTGTTAATGTAAGTATTGCTAAATAGATAAAGACGAACATATCTTTAGTAAATAAATGTCAGAGTTATAGTTAGAGTATATCTTATGTGATATACTTAATAGATTAGAATATTGATAATATATCATGTGTGATATACTTTTCATTATAGAATTTTGTAGGGTTCCTTGCATTATAAAAGGAACATAGGTACAATAACTTTGTATGTACCTTTGCCAAAGTCGATTAATAAAAGATCGAATAGTTAGAGTATTATGTTGTTCTTCTTTGCTTTATAAGTTAGATTCCGCATAACTTATTAGGTTGAGTAAGAGTCTCTCAAGTGCTCTAGTTTGATTACAAGCTATTGTGCAGTCCTTAACAGGATATAGATCTATTTAAAGGGATCAACAACTTATGTTTGCGACCACCACACATCAACAACAAACTATTTCTTGTTATATAGTAAAAGGTTGAATAATTAAGTGTGACAAATGTTGTTGATGAAACAAATGATTATGTAATTTTCTTCAAGAGTCTCCTATTTTTGCTCATATGTTATTTTATAATGATAGTCATGGCGATCCTAATAAAGAGACTCACTAGCCATTTATCATGTAAATTCTAATTTTTACTCGAAATACTTTTGTATGTGGTTAAAAGTCATGAAACAATGTTTACTCGAAAACTTTTATATTTGGTTAAAATTATGAAACAACTTATAGAAGTAATGGCCTTAATCGATGCATCAAAGCTGTTCAAGCTTAAACCAAAGTTAACACTTGCAAATTTTAGATATCAGATAAGTCATAACAACTAGTAACCTTAATAAGCATATACTAGTACCCTCGTTATGAAAAAAAAATCAAACACTTAACACTCGTACATATACAATTAATTTATTAATTCTCAAATGCATAGTTTCAAGTTTCAACTCCTATCTAAGTAAACATGATTCACCATCAACCATGTCTCAATTAGTTTTGCCCACTCACATGACACCAAACTAGAGAAGAATATCTAAAAGCAAAGTAAAATTTTTCATATTAAGAAAGGAAATATTCAAGTTTCGTAGTTGACTTGTTTATATATAAAGTTGTACCAAATCATCTTTCGCGCATATGATATTAACACTCACAAACTGATAAACGAAATAGTTGATATAATATTAAAACTCACGAATTAATACAAGAAAGAGGATATTGATATATTAGATAGACATGTACACATAATTTTATGGCAACTATAGATATGGGTAGATATCATCATACCAAATATGAGAAGCACATTAATCTTATTTTATATATATTATGTCTTTGAGTTTTATACCTTTAATTCGTAAAAACCGACTATTTATAATGCTGAAGAAGACGACCCTTTAATTAGTATGCCATCATGTTAGGTCTGTGACTTTTCTAGACTCGAAAACCATTGAGTGCAGCATAAACAATGATAAAGTATATATATTAACCATACTTTACACGAGAATCATATTTTCGACATTTAACGTCATAATATAAAATAAGTATGCACATCCTACGCGACTAGATTATATTAAATACAAATACGCAAGCATAAGAATAATCGATACGATTAGAATCATTAAACATGAAAAACACAAACAAAATACATCACTTTATCACTATACAAATTTTGTTCATTCTTAGCAACCTTCAAACAAGCATGTCCATACCCAAATCTTGTCCGTTTAACCCAATTATCGATTTCACGTACTAAAACACAACTAAGGAACCAGATGATGACTTATCGGAATCATATGAGGAACTTCAAACATCCTCAACTGAAAGGGATAAATTTTGATGAGATACATGGTTTGTATGATAAGTACAAAAAGAGCACTAAAGATTTCATTCATATTGGTTCAAAAAGGGATAAACATTATCTTAAGGAGATGAATGAAAGAAGAAGGAGAAGTAACCCTATAGAAACACCAAGGGTACTTGAGGATCATAAAGGTACTTTGATTATATTTATCAACAAATGTTGAAAAGGCTACAGAGGTCAAAAAGACCAAGGATGATGAACCATAGGTACATGAGGGAGGTACTTCAAAGGAATCTACTTCAAAAGAATGACATGCATCTAAGGAATGCATGTTGAAAAGAAAGGCACCACATAAAAAAAAGCACAACAAGAAAAAGAGTCAATAGAGTGCCTGATGATGACAGTGATAATGAGCACATAAAGTACTTAAAATTGTTCCAAAATGATGATCAGTTTGTAAATACTGAGGTGATGCAAGGTAGATCTCCTATAGTTCGTTGGGAAGCTACCGTGAACCAAGATCTGGAAACTCATATTTTCTATGGAGTTGATGGAACCTTCAATTATTTTAATTGGCTTGAAGATGTTTTACACTTATTTGATAGACAATATATGAAGGACCTTTATGAAGCAATAAAGAGAGGATGTGGGAATAGACCAGAAAGGCTTGGAGTAATTCTTCTTAAATAATCAAAGGTTATGTTTGAAACTCCTAACAAGTACAATGATGACTTTTAGGATGGTCAAGAAACATGGATTCCTATTCAATGAAAGCTTTATCAATCATGTGGTATTCATACCATAGAGGTTGAGGAGGTCACTTATTATTTGTTGCAAGAAAGAACATATCCTTTGGATAAAGTATTGCTTGAAAGGTTATTGGACCTGTATTTGGAGGTTACTAAAGAATCCACCAGTGCTCTAGACTTAATCAGATTTGTGAAGCACCAGATAAAGGAGATTGAGAAGGATTAGAAGGCTGAAAAGGAACTATAAGTGATTGGATTACCAACCATACCGCAAATGGTAATCAGTTCACCATGTTTAACAAACATAAGAACTGGCTAGTCCATAAGCAAACGAATTTTGGTAAAGACTCCTTAAATCCATTGACAGCTAATAGTTTGATAGAAACTATATGGTTCTCAGCTCACCATACTTAATTGTAAAGAGTTGGCTAGTCCAAGAGCAAACGGATCTAGGTAAAGACAACTCAAATCCGTGTATGGTTTATAGCTTACCAAAAACTTGTAGGGTAATCAATGCACCATATTTTTTATGAATAAAGCATTGACTATTCCATAGCAAACGACTAACTGGTAAAGAACTATCAAATCCGTTGATGGCCGTTGATTTGCCAAAAATCACAAAACCAACTCAGATTGGATTATTGCTAAATGTCTTATAAAGATATTATTATAAAGGGGAAGAAGTTGATTGCTGTCAAATATATTGCTGAAAAGATGGTGCTGTAAAGATTCAAATATTCAAAAATAAAATATTGAAGACAAAGGTAAACTCAATACCGTTACAATCTCATAGTTCATCATACCATAAAAAGAAAGTTTAGAAGAGTGTTTGAATACATTCCTCATATGTGCTCCATAAGCTAAATCTAAAGACATGAAGCTCAAGACAATTCAAGACAGAGAAACATGAAGTTAACAAGTGAACATTCATGTTTAGGGGAGGATTGTTGGGAAATATTAGTTTTGTACTTAGTACCATTAGTGTTATTGTAATACCAATAGTGGTGGTTTGTACTGCTAGTGTTAGAGAAGTATTTCTAATACCGTTAGTAGTTATAATAAGTACCGTGCATAAAATATGTACGAGATATATTAGGAATAAATATGCATAGAATGTACGAGAATAGTGTAAGCCCATTAGGGTTTTGGGATTCCTTGTGTATAACAGGAACCACAGGCTGTTGAGAACGATACAACTCAACAAGCCTTTTCATTAATAAATTCATAGTTAGTAAAATCTTTGCGTTCTTCTTAACTTTAGTAAGTTAGATTCCGCTTAACTTATTATTGTTTAATCGAGTTTCTCTAGTGCTTAGTTTGTTTATCAAGCTACTCACAATCCTTAACATGCTATTAAGATTCAACAACCTCGATTGTAGGATCCATTCTATATGACGTAGAATGGCTCAACCACGACCGTAGCATGCATTATTCCTCGACCGTTTATGGTTTGATTCATGCAAGTGTTTATAAATGCATTTGAAAAATGATTAGATCTCGTAAATGTCTCCATAACAGCATGTTAGGTTTTATTGTTCACACATATATAGTCAAAACGTGTGTGTGAATAATCTAGGTCTAGTAAACGTGTTCGTACCACTATGATATATCTTTGTTGTTTGAATTTGATAGGTTTGGCTAATACAATTGATAAACATTTACACGTTTAATTATCAAAGGTGACGCCAATAATAATTAGTAGGAGCATTATAAAGAGTAGTACATTAATAGGTGAACATGTTTCAACATATTAATTTCACTTGCTTTTATAAAATAAAAAATACAAAAAGAATCATCATTCCCATCAATAGACCTTTGTACGTTCGACACGGACCTCCTACACTACTACCCTATAGAACGATATATACCATCGAGTTCTTGTCTATACTACCCTACAACGGTTAGGTACACTGCCTAAAGGGTCGTAAAACTTATGTTTGTGACCACCGCACATCAACAACAAACTATTTCTTGTTCAGGGTAAAAGGTTGAATAGTTAAGTGTAACAAATGTTGTTGATGAAACAATTGATTATGTAATTTTCTTGGCGAGTCTCCTATTTCTACTCATATATTATTTTATAATAATAGTCATAGTGATCCTAATAAAGAGACTCACTAGCCATTTATCATGTAAATTCTACTGTTTACTCGAAATACTTTTGTATCTGGTTAAAAGTTATGAAACATTGTTTACTCGAAAAACTTTTATATTTGGTTATAATTACGAAACAACTTATAGAAGTAATGGCCTTAATCGATGCATAGAAAGTTGTACAAACTTAAACCAAAGTTAACACTTGCAAAGTTTAGGTATCATATAATTCATAACAACTAGTAACCTTAATAAGCATATAGTAGTACCTTCGTTATGAAAAAATATAATAAAAGACTTAACACTCATACATATATCATTTATTTATCAATTCTCAAATGCATAGTTTCAAGTTTCAACTCCTATCAAAGTAAACATGATTCATCATCAACCATGTCTCAATTAGTTTTGCCCACTCACATGACGTCAAACTGGAGAAGAATATCCAAAAGTAAAGTAAATTTTTTTCATATTAAGAAAGGAAATATTCAAGTATTCTTAGTTGACATGTTTATAGTATATAAAGTTGTACCAAATCATCTTTCGTGTTTATGATATTAACACTCACAAATTGATAAACGAAATAGTTGATATAATATTAACACTCACGAATTAATACACGAAAGATGATATTTGATATATTAGATAGACATGTACACATCAATTTATGACAACTATGGATAAGGATAGATATCATCATACCAAATATGAGAAGCACGTTAATATTATTTTGTATATATTATGTCTTTGAGTTTTATACCTTTAATTCGTAAAAACCGACTATTTCTAACGCTGAAGAAGGCGACCCTCTAGTTAGTACACCATCATGTTAGGCCTGTGACTTTTCTAGACTCGAAAACCACCGAAAGGAGCATAAAGAATGATAAAGTATACATATTAACCATACTTTACATGAGAATCACATTTTCGACATTTGACGTCATAATATAAACACTATGCTCATCTTGCGCGGTTAGGTTATATTAGATACACATATAACATAAAATAATCAATGCGATTAGGATTAGTATCATTAAACACGTAAAACACAAACAAAATATATCACTTTATCACTATACAAATTTTGTTCATTCTTAGCAACCTTCAAACAAGCATGTCCATACCCAAATCTTGTCCGCTTAACCCAATTATCGATTTCACGTACTTGCAAGTTAACTCACTATCATCCCCAACTAAAAAATCAAAAATCAAAAACCAACACATTCTCTTTAAAACACTCAAAACCATCAACAATTCTCGAAACACCCCCTTTTGAACCAGTGCACAATCCAACTCAAATATCTCCCAAACGACATCGCCACACCCTTTTGGAAAACACTCGTTGGAAAGCTAACGTAATTACCTACACTTTGGAAAAAACCTCATAAAATTCCATCAAGTACATTTTAGGTTATTCACAAATGAATTACGCATAAAAACACACCAAAATATAAAGAGTCAATCCGAAATCTCACATTCAGCAAATTATAAACCATAGATTGGAGGCTAATCCAACGGATGAGATTCAAACTAGAATGAGCTACTCGATCCGTGTGACTAGTCTGTCAACCAATCACATCACTCCTTTCACATATCTCCTTCACTATTTAAACAACAAACACACACTTTCATTTTCAATCATTCACTCTCAACACAAACACAAATTCACATCTCTTTCTAATTCTAATCATCTTCTGTAAAATCAATGGCGACTGAAGACGTAGCTGTGGGGACCACTGAGACAGTGGAGGTTGTTCCGGTTGAAGCTCCGGCGACTGAAGAGAAAGGTGACGTCAGCAAGGTTGAGAAGGCAAAGAAACCTAAGAAGGTCACCAAGAGCAAGCCTAAGACTCCTGCTTTGCATCCTCCTTACTTTGAGGTATTATTTTCTTTCTTAGTTTATTTAATGTTAATTTTTGTATATAAATGTGATTGGATCTATGTAATAATAATTGAGTTAGATCTGTTTGTACGAGGTACTTATGTTAGTTAAATTGTGATTACAGATGATTAAGGAAGCAATTGTGTCGTTGAAAGAGAGGACTGGATCTAGTCAGTACGCGATTTCCAAGTTTATTGAGGAGAAGCAGAAGAATCTTCCAGCCAATTTTAAGAAAGTTTTGTTGACTCAATTGAAGAAGTTAGTTGCTGGTGGTAAGTTGGTTAAGGTTAAGGCGTCTTACAAGCTTCCTGCTGCCAAATCTCCCTCAGCTGCTGCTCCTGCTAAGGCCAAGAAGAAAGTCGCTGTTAAGGCGAAGACTAAGGTTGCTGCTAAGCCTAAGGCCAAGACTGCTGCTAAGAAGAAGGCTGTTGCTAAGCCTAAGGCTGCACCAAAGGCCAAAGCTGTAGCTAAGCCTAAGGCGGTTGTGAAAGCTAAGCCTGCTGCTAAGGCAAAGACTGTTGCCAAGCCGAAAGCTGCTGCTGCTGCTGCGAAATCCAAGGCTAAGACAAAGACGCCAACAAAGCCGGCTAAGGTAGCAAAGACTTCAACAAAGTCTACACCAGGGAAGAAGGCACCGGTGGCTAAGGCTATTGCAGCAAAGAAGGCACCTGTGAAGAAGGCATCTATAGCAAAGAAAGTGAAGGCAAAGAAGTGAGGGGAGTGTGAGATGATTAGTACATTGTAATGCTGTTAGGGTATCCTTGTGTAAAATACTAAAATGTAATTGCTTGTTACATCTTAGTTTAATCAATTAATCGAGTTGTTTAGTTTAATCAATTAACCGAGCTTTGTTTTATAAAAGTATGTCTTGATCTTGTGTCCCTTCTCTTTTTGTTTCTGCAAGTTCAGATAGTATTTGTTTGTATGCTTATTGTGATTCTATGGCGTTGGTTGGTTTGGTTGTATGATTGCACTAAATGGTTGAGGTTTGTGACTTTGTTCTATATTATACTGCATTATCTGGTTATCAGACTGTAATATGTCTGTATAATGCATTAAAATTTGGTTAATGTTGTTATGCAGGAAGAAAGAGATAACGAATAATGGCTGGTAAGCCTGCCTCTGAACACTTTTTGATATTCGATTATAATTTATTACTATGACACAATTCAATTATGGATGCTGCTTTGTTCCACTTTGAAAACTTTTTGATATTCGATTCCCAAAAACCATATTATTAGACTTCACATTTCATTGCACACTCTTTTTATGCTCACAAAGGGCCATTTGATGGATATTTCCTTGATAGAACTTGTAGGCTTGTAGCCACTGACTTGCACTTGTATATGAGAATGCTAATGACAAGTTCTTGATTTACAGTAATTCAATTATCCGTCAGGTAGATGGTGGAAACTTTAATTGCTGTAATTACTGTGTTTCCATTGTGGGAGTATTACAATATTGTGGCATCCTCTTATAGCTTCGCATAAATTCTGAAAACGTTGGAGTATCTCATTGTACCTGATCTGCTGTCAATTTTTTTATATGGATTGGTATATCATAAAAGTCTGTTCAAGTTAAATGCCTGAATCCTGATGACTTGAGTAAAATAAAATAGACTATTTCATAATGGAGAATTGATATATAAGTAGTTTCGCATATCAGGATTTCAAGCCTAAGATCCATTTGTTTTGGCATGACTTATATACAATAGATTAGACTAGGTTTAGTGTAGTTAACGGAAATCCAATATTTAGTTTAGGAAGCCAATATAAGTCTCAAACAAAGACTGGACCGGTTATTTATGATTAGAGAAGCACAGGTTAAATGTTGAATAAATTTGCCATATTACTTTCATCTTAAAGTCAGTGTTTGTTGAATTATGACCGTGTGCTTGTACCAAGTAAAGTTGTCCAATTTCTGAAACTATGATTATTACAGTATTAATTTTGTAAAGAATGTTCATAGAACGTGAAAAGTGAAATTCTGTTTGTGTAAAATTTTAGGCGCAAGTCTTATTTATCACTTTGCTAAGCCTTGTATCCAGCTTTCATAGAGTGAATCGCATGAAAATGGTGAATCGCATGAAAATGTTGACCTATAAATTACTCTTCTAGTTCTATGCTTGTGTATATCTGCTTATCTTTGAACAGCCAGAAGACTTGTTAGTTTGGAAGGTTAGTATTTTAAGATAGTTACTCGATACGAGTTCAAAATAATGTTTCAGTGTAAGCGATGCGAGTTCATTGTATCAGTTTAGAAGTAAAAATGCACCTATTGAAGTTTTTTCTTAATATTCAAAGGCAGATAATGTCATCTATTTGACTGAAAACTTGACTATTTATGTGAACTTTCTGAGCGGATCATATTCCTATAGATGCATTTCTTAGACAGTTTATTAGTAGTTGTCTTGAAGAGATTTGTATATCATTTTGGAGATTTCTGCAAGCGGCATAACTAATTTTGTAGTATGTCACTAGGGACATTTGATACTCCAATGTCCAATTGTCCATGAATATCCGTCTTTTTCGGTACAACACTTGATTTTACCTGGTAATATCAAGTTGCAAGGCTACATATACATTTTATCTGCATAAAACATTTCATAACAATTTTCTATTTTGCTAACAAGAACAAACGAGTGCTATTGTTTTAAATGGTTAATTATTTTAAATGTACACGATAATTGTCTGTAACAATTACTCAGTAGTACATAATTTATTATGAGAGATAAATGGTAGACAAACTTAAAAGAAGAAATAGTACTTCTGTTCTAAGCCTTTTCATTTCATCAACTCTAACAGGGCACGATACGGTTGAGTTATGGGTTGGCTGGCCACCATAACGTGAGCCCACGGCTCAACCAACCATACCGTGGGTCGCGTTATGGAGGTTTAGCTGGCAACTACCAGCCGACGTTATGGGCCATAACGCGAGCCCACGGCTCAGCCAACTACACCGTTGCTCGCGTTATCGTTTTTTTTAATTTCTTTTATAATTTTTTTTGAATATTTGAAATTATAGCTGTTTGGTTTTAGCGCAAACCAACGAGAAAGATTTTTTTGAATATTTGATTTTTTTTTGAACATTTGAATATTTTTTTTGAATATTTGAAAAGTGGTGGGTCACGATAACTCGATAAAGTTTGGTGTTAACGAGGGAGGGTGTTTGTGGGGTTATGGGGTGTTTTGGTGTTATGAGAAAAAGTGGTGATGTGGCACCACTTTTTGCCCACGGCTTGAACCGTACCGTGTGCTCTAAAGCGAGGACTCAGGAGGGAGGTTCCTGCATAAGCTCCATATGTAGCTGGACACTTGTGAGGTAAATGGTTATTTGACTTATTTCTTTTTCGAGCAGCTGCAGTACTAGGTTATGTTTTCACCTTCTGCACACTTGCACTTTTTTGGTTCAATTGGGCATCTAGATGTTTTCGCTTTTGGCATACTTGCAATTTTTTGATTAACTGGTTTAAGTGAATTAGTCATTTTACAATGGTCAATACATGCAGTTTCAAATTTTGAACAAACAAAATTATTCTGCTTCCTTGACCTCCTTTCTATAACTAACAGTTATGTAACTCAGGAAAAATCATGAGCACTCGATTAGATAACCTTTTAGCCATATCAGACAATATGTGCTCTGCTTGGTTAACTTTAATGATAGCGTGTCTAGTAGAATTATAAACATGTCATTCCATAATTTTGTTTTTATCAGCTTTGGCGGGAAAAGATTTCTCAAATGTGTCATTCCACCGACTCATTATCTAACAAAACACCCACCGCCTCAATCTTTTCGTCCAGTGCGTGGTTTCCACCAAAGGCAATGTAACGGCGTACAATGACTTTATGTAGTTTTAGGTATGCTGTCAAGACTTGCAACATCCGTAGAATTAGAATAAACATGTCAATTTTATTGTCAAAAGTTCATTTTCAGGACATTAAGGACCTGCAATTAAAAAAGTGAACAGGTATGATGCATTTTACTTCCAAGACATCCTGACATGATCAGCATGAAATACCCATGAAAATGAGCAAATCTGTTATGCTTTTTCCGATTCTAGTTATTATATGAATCACAAGCTCATGGAGAAGAAAATAAAGCAGTTGGTCGATGTGGGGGGCAAATTTTTTTTATTGAGAGCACCGACGATGCTCCTCGACTGGAATTCAATGTGTGAGTGGAGGGGCGATATGAGTTTTAAGTGGGGTGCATTTCAAGTGGGCGATATTAGTTCATATTTGGTGTTACAAGTAAGCAGTTGGGTGTTTCGGGTTTATAAGCAAGTGGAATAAGTTAACTAATACTAGTATTATATAAGGGCATCGGATGTCTTAGTTAAGGGCATCGATGGTGATACGTTCGTCTCCATATTATCCAGTCCGAGTTTCATGCATATGCGAGGACATGATATGAAGATTTGTTAATGTTTGCATGCGTAGAAGTAGTTAACAATATGTTTTTATTATTGCATTTGTATTCATCAGGTTTAAGGCATTGTAGAATCACGTTTCCATATTTGTAGGGTAGTGGCTAAGCAGTTAAGAGTCTTTCCATTTGGTTATAAATTGTAATTATATTGTGAAATATAAGAAGAAAATTAATCAAAGTTAAGTTCCTCTCTTGTTTTCATGGAGTCTTACCCGCTCTAAGAACCTTATCTTTCACGTTCTCTGTCTATTTCTTAGGAGTTTGGCCTACTAAAACAAGGCCGCATCAGATGGCTTTAAAGATAGAATATGCATACAAACATGTTTCATGAACGATAACTGCATAACAAAGTTGGTAATAGAGATTACTTACGCTCGCTACTTTTGCAATATAGCCAAACCTCATAATATTTTTGCACGGATGTACTGAGTCCAAACTTCATACAAGAAATAGCTACATGAATAAGTGGGCTCACTGTTTCAAGGAGGCCCAATATATAATTACCCAACAAATACAGTCTGTATTACAACTTAGACATCAGTAGATGTATTTAGCCAAATCTTGTAATGTCTATTCAATCAAGCAGTAAATATTTTTGAAAACTAAACAAAGCAACAAGAGAATGATATATCTTGTATACAAGTTGTTCTTACTTATACTTTTACTCATCGGATATTGACAAGTTTTAGAGCTGACGTTCTAAATACAGAAAAGTAATGAATGAAAAAAATTAATATTCGTGTAAAAAGATATGTAAAAATATAATGGAAAAGAATATGGCACAACTGATGTCACAATCATTTACCTATGTAACTAGAAGCATTTTGATAAATGTTAGTCAATAATTGATTAGCTAAATAAAATATTCTTCATTTGTTAAAGATACTAAACTTATAAGTGCTTACTTGGGTTAGGTTTATGAAATAAAAATCACATTAAGTAAACAATTAAACTATGCAACCAACAACCCCTTTATACAAAATTTGATTAACAAGGTTTTAGGAATTGGGAATTAAACTATACAAGAGAATTAGGACACCTGACATTTTACCTTCTAACTTCTAAGCATATGTTTCCACCAATTTTATATCATAAAACTCAAATAAACGATTAGAAAATAAAATATCAACCGCCTTATATATACATCCTTATAACATTTTCAATTCTCATACATATATAATGAAGAGAATCTACCACTAAAATATTAGCAAAATATATAAACATAGATGGCAAGACAAAAAATCTATATAAAACATCATATAATAACAAAAAAAATAAAAATATTTGTTGAGTCAACTATTCAATTTTTTTCCATCTAATGGTTTAAATTAGTTGACTTTTTAACTTAATTAAAAAAATATACTTTCGTAAAAATAAATAAATATATTATCATGATAAGAATTAAATGATCTTTTTATTATTTAATAACTTTTATATGTTTTTGACGAACTCTTTTTATAAATTTTCATAAAAAAAATCACATGTTATTATGTTAGAATCACACGTGAATTTGTAAAATCACATACGACTTATGGACTCAGAAAATCACACGTGATCTATTACTTTAAATATATGTGAATTTGTAAAATCACAAGCTATTTTTGAATCACACGTGAATTTTAAAACAACAAATCACAAGTGATTCACCTTTTCCCAAAAATTTTAACACTAAAAAATCTTTAAAAGTATATGAAAATGATCATATACTAAATAAAAAAATATTCTCCCTATTACTTTAAAATAACATGTAATTTTGTAAAGTCACATGTGATTTATATATTATTTCTTTTAAATTTCGGGTTAAATTTTTTTTCCCAAAAAACTAAAACAGTTGAGCTACTCAATAGGATCCAATGAGTTATGAACAGTAGTGTTATGATACATAGATCTACGAAAGTAGTTTTCAAATTTTGTTTTTAATTAAAAAAGCTAACAACATAACTTGTTACTCGTTTGACTTGAACTATTATTTAAATAATAATAAAAGTTATTTATCTAGTTTGGAAGAAAACCAAAATAACAAAAATTAGGGGTAATTTTTCTGGACGAAAAATTAAACACTGAAAAGCTTTTGAAAATATACTAAAATTCCGTCTACTGAAAGATAAGAATTTTCTCGTTGTGATAGTATATTTTTCGTAATCCAACGATTCACTGTTTAATAAATAATTTTACACTTTGTTGTGTTCGTGGCAGCCACAGTTCGAATCCTAAAGCTTAAACATTTTTAACCACTTAAGGCCAACTAATAATATGTGTGAGGTTTTAAGTTTAATTTTTGATAGATACGCAAAACTTTGAAATGACCATGCCAATCTCCTAAATAGAGAGGGATTTAATTTTTCTTAACGACAACTTTATTAGAAACAATAGTAATAAGCTAGAAATTACAAAGAGAGCAAGTGTAGGTGTTGAAGCCAACTAACCCAACTTAAAGTTCTATTACCTCTAGTTACATAAAAGAACGTAAAACAATATCATCGAAAATAGAGCTTCTACGGAGTTTATAAACCGCAAAAAGAAGCTCATTCATGTAGTACCAAAGCCTCCACCAACAAACGTAGAACACGCCTTCCAACACATCTTTAAAATTAGAACCAAGACGAATAGATTTGAATCAAAAGTGCCAACCATCATATGAATCGAAGTCGTGAAAATCCAGATCCGACCAACGACAAATATGATTCAAAACGTCCTTCGCCACGTTACAACCGAAAAACAAATGATAGGAATCCTCGGTTGCATGGTTACACAGTGGGCACACCAAAGAAGTGACGTTAACATTCCTACGAGCCAAATTCAATCTAGTAGGAAGACGATCAAGGAAAAGTTTCCAAGCAAAAACATTAACCTTGATTGAGTATATGTCAATTCGTAAGCTAACTAACGAATGCGTCGAAAATCATAGTTATTGAAAAAATATTATTTTAAAAAAAAATTGCGGAAAAACGAATTTTTGTGGGTGTTCATACCAATGTTTTAAAACCCGGGTTTCAAATCGACCCGATCGAGTCACCGGGTCCGGGTCAACCATAAATATTCCCGTATATTAAAGATATAAATTGTTTACCAACGAATATAATGTAAAAATAAAATTCCATCGCAAAAACATAAAATTTATATAATTTTTAAAAAAACCCCGAAAAAATCGAAACCCGGCCGGGTCTCGAGAATCGGGTTGACCCGGGTCACCTCAAACCCGGCGGGTCGAGTCGGATTTTGAAAATATGAAACCCGGGTTAATATGACCCGTTTTTTCGACCGAAACTAGATTAACCGGTTGACCAGAGTTTCAAAACGTTGGTTCATACATTTAATGATATTTTATATGAAATCTCATTTATAGATGATAAATCCTAAACTGCGACCGCAATCTTTTTTACATCCATCGCCAATAATACTAGTCTAACAATTATCATTATGTTTCTTTTAAGACATTTTAAGAGAAATCGTTTGCATATTCTGATCAAACTTGCATACTAAATATGTTAAGTGTTTAGACTATATATACATACAAACACCAACCCTACAACGGTTATGTGACTATGCTTTGTGTAACACCCTACTTAGATAAATAGACCGTTACGTGTATTTATGGCGTGTCATCAAGTATATGGTAAATGTCCTAAAACATTAACTGACCATAAAGGAAATACCGGAATCAAACATCGGTAATCCAAACATAAGCTCAAAACATGAAAAGTAAAAAACTGAAAGAAAGGATTGAACAATGTCCAAACAGGTAAATAAATGAATGAAGTGCATAAAGTAGAGAAGTCTGGATAACTTCCATCCAATGCACGTACTCTCAGAATCCTAAGAGCGTCCTGGTGTACCTGCCGTTAGAACATGAAAGGAACTACGACTGAGCATAACACCCAGTGAACGGATATAAGGCTTGATAAGAATGTACTGGAATGAGACAGATAACAAATACTGAAGCTATAACACTGATAGGTAAAAAGTAGTGGGAAGCTGTGTATAATCTGAGAAGTCTGATTTATAAATAATAAAGCTGAATTATTAACTGTTAAATCTGAAAACATGCATTTACTGTATTTTAATTGCCAAGAGCTTATATAGGTCATGTGCTGTAACAACTGCTGCATGAATACATAAAGGGTGACCTCGTCATATTGTATAGGGGTGACCTCTAAATAATGTGTTGGGTGGAAGGATCAACTCTAATGTTAAGGATGTAGAGCACACACCACATTTACTTGATAAGCTGTAAACTGATAACCTAGGATGCATCCATACGCCCCGCTGATAATAATGATAAAATGACCAAGCTGAAATAAATAGGACGCTACGAGAAATCACTCCCCCGCAGAATAGTCATGACACCGGTGCCTCTAGTGTCATGGTTACGGTACCTCCGTAACTAGTACATAACTGGTCATGCTTGTATATAAAGCTCAGGCAATTTAACCTAGTTATTAAAATGATTACTGATAAGATTTAGAACATATAATGGGGAAACATTTGGCTGCAGACGGGGAATCCTAATCATGCATAGAAGGAAGTCCTTACTGAAGGACGGGAATTCCGTACCTCGTGTCCAATAATGAAATAAGAATGAAAGCTGAAAGGTCTACTCCGACTTCACGGTTACTACATAAATAAGGGACGCGAAATAAGTTGTCTGATTATTGTTTACTGTTACTGATTCTTATATGTTCATAGTTTAATTTATTTTATTCTTGTATTACTATTTATGTATAATCTGATTAATCTGATAGTCCGGTGTATTTCTGATAAATCTGATTGTTCTTTAAATGTTTACTGAATAACGTATATCCTGTATTTCTGATTACTGTATATTATACGGTATTCTGATTATGGTAATATACTGTATTCTGGTATTAAAATATTAATATAAATAGTAATATGCGATAAATAGAAAACTACTAAAATATGAAAGGTTTTCCAAATTATTTTTCTAGAAATTAAATCATTAAAAACTCACGTGTTTTTAAATCGTTAAAAGAAAATAAAACAATATTGATTTAATTACACTAATTAAATTAAATAAAATCAAACCATATAATTAAACTATTTATAAAACCTTTATAAAATAATTTAATTTATTTAATTAATTACTCGCATTTATTATTATTAGTGATCCCGAAACCCATGCTAAAAACCCGAGAAACTCATGTCTAGGGTCAAACCAAACCGGACCCACTTGCTGCTGATGTCACCCCGTGGTTCTCACTGCTTGTTAATAGTTCCCCCTGCTTATTTATTGTTCCCACTGCTTATGTAGTTGTTCCCACTGTTAGATATAATTTCCCACTGTTTATATACCCAAACACACCCTTGTTGGTTCCCACTGGTTTACAGACCCAAACGCCCCTACGACTAAATCCAACACCCTTGGTGGCTTCTTTGGTTCGATGTTGTCCACCCCAAACCCACAGCCTAACGACTGGTCACAGAAAACGAAGACCAAACCAACCCGCGCCCCCTGTTTGTGGTTACGGCTGGCCAAAAGAACCCACACCGAGACCTGTTGGTCTCGGTTATCCTGATTACACACTAAACCCGACACCCCCTGTTTGGATTCGTGATAAATCAAACAGAAAGAAAAAAAAACGTGATTGGGGTTTACCTTGGTTTGCGTGAAAGGAATAAGGAACCAAACGACATCAAGCTCGATCCTTGGACTAAACTCACGAATGTCTTCCTGATTCTTGTTGTTTTGTTCGTCGGTAAGAAGAAGACAAAGAAAAAAAAAGACGACAGCTAGATTAGGGTTTATTACTGTTTTGGTTGTCTAAAAAAATTAAAACACTCCCTCCGTTTGTATATTATTACCCGGTCTAGACAAAGGAATGGGCCACAATCCATATTCCTTTCCGCCTTTTTGTTTAAAGGCTGCGGCCCAAAATAACCCAACACATGCGCACCTTCTAAATTTCGCGTCGTGTTTTTAAAATACTCGCGTACGTATTTGCGTTTTAAATTTCGGAATTGTATTTATTTTTTTTCTGAAAATAAATACGTACGTAATACTGCATAGCTAGAAATTAATTATTAATTATTAACAAATATTTATTTTCTGAATAACTAAATTACGTCACGATATTAATTAAAACTAAGACTGCGTGATATTAATATTTGTGGATTTTAACATTACGTACGTGTTCATATAATAATCCTCATGATATATTTATACTGTTATTTATTATCTGAATAACTAGTAACGCAACGTTTAATTTAAAGATGTGATTGTACGAATTAATGTTCATGGAAATTAAAGCAGGTTTTACAATTCTTTCCCTCCAAAAAAAATAATTCGTCCTCTAATTAAGATGCGATAATGCTGGATTTTTACAATTCTTCCCCTCTAAAAAAACTTCGTCCTCGAATTAAAGGTAATAAGCTGATGAAGTTATAAGAACTGAAAGATCACGTGAGCTGAAAAGACATGTAAGCTGCAAGGATAATTCGTCCTCGAATCTAAACTAATGCTGCTGAAAGGGTATAAACGTGCCGTGACTGAAGTGAAAGGGAATGTAACATGACTGAAAGAACTTAACTGGATTTTGAAGGAAATGAATGAGAGGTCCGGATTGACTCCTCCGTCCCGAGTGGCTTCCCGCTCGGAACGGCTCCTTCAAGATCTAAACACAATGAAAATCTTGGTCCTGATGAGTCTGTCCTGACGATGCTGAATAGTTTCTGGTTCTATACTTAAGATGGATTTTTTGAATCTGATAGAATGAATAAGCTATAGCAAGTAGGATACATGAAACGGTACATACAAATATCCTGAAACAATAACATTTATATCTCTAAGAAAGCTGCTGAAAACATATAGGGACGAACTACGTGAACAATTGTGAACGTGCTACGTGAGCAATTGTGAACGTGGTTCACGATTATATGAGGAACAGTGGGCATGGGATATGTATTGTGAACGTGATATGTGAAACATAATGTGAACGGGTTACTAGGACATATCATGAATGTATGTTGACTGAGGAAAGAATGCCAAACGATACAGCCTGAGACGTGAAACGTCTGCCCGGGTATGGTAAAGTTTTACTAAACTTGAGTCTGGTTTCTTAAGCTTTCTGTGACCGTATTCGGTAACAAGCCATGAAACGTGTATCGCGAGATGGAACACGAACCTGAATGTGAACAATGTCATGAATGCGAACGTGAATTTAAATCCTGAAATAGCACAAAGTATGGACAAATCATAATTGTGTACGTGAGACGTAAACGTGAAATTAAGCGTAAACGTAAAAATGAAGGTGAACGTGATCGTGAACATGAATTTCTGTCTGATATGATTATTGATGGAATACCGAGAAATCGTACGATTTACTGCTGAATTTATGCAGACCCGCTACTGCGTAATCCTTTCGGATGGAAGAAAACGTGTAGGCTAATTAAATAATCGACAATAACTTAGATAGTATTATACTTCTTTCGAGTATGTGGTAACTGATAACAATCTTCATGGAATCTTGTCTCATTTCTGTTCATAATTTCTACGGTTTGTAATAATTCACTAGCATGACGGCGTTCTATCTGGAACCTGCGGTATGTCAGGCATCTAGATATGAACATAGCTGCATCTATACTGCTTCTATCAAACTTCTGCCTGGGATTGTGGGACATTCTGGTGGAATTTTGGTGAGTAGTCATGAAAGAATTATGAGTCTTGGTAATTTAGATTTCTCCTAGCGTAGGATCTTATGGAATACAAAACTTTAGTGTAGGTCCTCTCCTTTATACGTAAGCTTAGCCATGGAAAGCTAATCATGATAACTGTCAGCAACTTATGCGGTAGTAGTCAACTAGATTTAGGAAAAATTTTGTACTTCAGTCACAGATGTCGGTCTTGACCATCTGGTGTTGGCCTCCACCTTCGTAGTACTTCTAAAATTTCTTTTTGTTGAAATAGGGTGGCTCAGAAATGCCACCTTATTCATCTGAAACTCACATCTGGAAAGTTGTGTATATAATTACCTGCTATCTAAGAATCTGCATGACCGTGAAAAGATGATTCTCCCGTTCTTCTCAAGAGCTTAGCAGATCAGAATGTTATCAATGAATATACTGATGATCTTGTCTGAGAATTCATGGGAAATTTTATTCATCAATTTCATAATATAGTTGGAGAAATTGGGAGCTCCAAATTATAAATCAATATTTTAGAGAGGCTATAATGTGTGCAAAAGCAGTCTTGGAAACATCATGTTCTTTCTCTTACCACTGATGGTAGCATGAACGTGAATTATTCTGGAAAATGTTTAAGACGTCGTAGCAGATCAGATAAACCTTCTATTCGTGGAATGAACATTGGTTATAAATGGTGATTTTGTAAAAATTTTGGTGGTCGATACATAATCTCATGTTACCGGCCTTCTTCCTGATAGAGAGATACGTGCACCTCCTGGTGGTATATAGGGCGAGTATGGCCTCGTGCTAGCAATTCTTACAGCTAAACCTGCAGTCCTTTAACTTAGCTAGAACCCCGTGAATAAAGAGTTTGAAAACAGATTCTGTCCTTGAACAAGCTCGATGTCGAATTCTGTCTCGTGGCTAGGATGGAATTTCTGGAAACCTTTCTGGAACTACATCCGATCACACTGGAAAAGTTTGGTGATCATGGATTTAAGAAAATTCAGAAATCGGGTCATGACTGATAGTTAGAAAGTCTTCGCGGCTATGGAATAATGAGTCACGCGCTTGTAGAGCTGAAACAATTTGTACTGATTTTTTTGTAGTAAAAATAATTAGTGTATTCAGGAGTTAGTAAGAAGGATCTCTTCGTCCACTAAAAGGAAAACCTTTATAAACACGGTTGATACTGTGGAGTCTTTACTGGCTGGAAGGTAGGTAATACTTGATTTTAGATAAAGCTGACATATGGATAAGTGAAGCAAACATGGCAGATCTTGCTGAATGTGTTTGTCTGTAACCCAACAGAATGAACATTGCATGTCTAACCTGAGTAATACTCCAGTGGTGGTGACTGAGTCTCTAAGGGTTTTATTTATGCATGGCATGACAAAACAGGTATACCCCCTTGGAGGATACCCTAACTTACTGAGGACCTGGTTTAGAAGGCATACTAGAATTTATGAGTCCTTGCTCGTACCTTGAAAAGATATTCGTATAACATGTATCGTGACTGGTATCCTGACATGTGTCTTCCGGAATGATACTTGAGTCTTGTGTCTTAACTGATGTTTTGACATGTGTTTTGGTAGGTGGATACGAATAAGGTTGAAAATTTTGGTAACTGCTAGGATTGGCGGACCTGTTAGACTATTGACCTCTGTATCTCTAGTCATGTCCGTTCTGGAGTTCTGATAGCTACTGACTGATTAGTATAAGCACGGTGGTTGTCATCACCGCTTTGTCTATCAGTTTCATGACGGTCATTATCATGACCGTAATTCATGTAACTATTCTGTTGAGTGGCCGACTGGTTACCGGTTCCCACTCTTCTGACTGAAAGATTAGATGAGTGAAGTGTGTCATTTAACTGAAGAAGTAAAAACATGGAATGGGATGGTAGTGTCTGATGGTTGAAGTTTATTCCTATCAGAAATTTAAAATTTTAGTCTTCGTCCTTGTTCTGAAGAGTCTTCATAATATAAACAACATCAGCATCTTGTGAAATTTTCAAAGTATCAGCAGCATCAGCATTCATGAGGTCTTCGAAGTGTTAGCAGCATCAGTATCTGGTAAATTTCCAATTTATGGGCAGCATCACCATCTAGTAGAATGTTTACACGTGGAAAACGCCTGGAATGACCGAGGACCGATTAACAATATCCATGGAGTAAGGTACATAGAGTGCACCTGGACTACATTACATGAAGTACACGTTGGATACTGTACATGTAGTATCGATGAAAGTTTGCTGATATGATTGATACTAGCATCAAGCGTCTGACATGATCAAAGAAAAGATAAATTGGTTTAAACGGTTAACAACTGAACTGAAACGAGTAACATGATAGGCTGACAATTCATGCGTAGACTTACTGCTGGTTGTATAGAGGCTGAAAAGTATGATTAAACAGAGTTTCATCAATGTTCAGTATGAAGACACGATTGATGAAGACCAAACCTGATTTATCATGAAAATAGGATTTTACTAAAACCCTTCTATATCTTAGCATGAAAACATCATCACCTTTCTGAAAACATAGTCTTCATATGTGAGATCTCGTATTTTCCTAGTAATTATTTTACTCCTATTCATTATTTTAATCATTGTTGGTACTTATTTGAAATTATAAAATTATTTTTATTTTATAATTCCATATTTATTTAAATCAAATATTTTGATTTAAAATCACCCACGTGCATTTTTACAAACGTTTACTTGAATCAACGAAACGAGAACCGAGGGATAAATATTTCGACTTAAAGATATTTATCTTTACATTGCATTAAGTCTAGACCAATAACGGCACAATAATAAATTCTTGTATTTCATATATTTTTACTGTCGATTGTTTCAATGTTCGATGTTTTCGATGATTTCTTTTAATGTCGTGTTAAGTTGAGTCGGGAGTTCATATTATCTTATTTGGGTGCGTTTTAACTTTTGAGAAAGTATTTTTACGAAACCCGAACCCCGTAAATATTTGTAAAATTGACTAATAGTCATTTCCCACTTTTTAACAAAGTATTTATTTTGTGGTCCTAAAGTTTCAAAAGTTGCCACAATGGTCCCTCCACTCCACCAACATATAAAAAGAAAATTTCTCTTCCACTACAACTCACACTTACCACACCCTTTCTTCTTCCCCTAGTCGTGAGCCCCATCCCAAAAACACCATAATTTCTTCATCATCCACCTTGATCAATCCAAAACTAAATAAAGACCACTTCCTAATTTTGAAAGGTGCATCTTTTGGTACAAAATTTGGACACATGCAACCATTTTTGAAGTTTTGATGATTTCATGGTTGAATATGTGTTTGATCATTGTTTTTAGCATGATCATGGTTAAATTCTATGGTTTTGATGTTGAAAAGACTAAAGTTTTGATTTTGATCTTTTGATTTTGTTGCATGCAAGGGTTTAGGATGTTAAAAGATGATATTATGATGATTTTATGAGTGGGAAAATGATTAGATTTTGTTGTAAACATCATTTGATATGATTTTCAAAGTACTAATTTTAGGCAGAAAGTTGAGGAAGGTTTTGGGTAACTTAAACTTGTTTTATTATTAAACTAATAAGATAGGGCTGTAGATATTTTTCTTAGCTTCAATTTGATATAAATTAGAGCTTCCAACTCCAAACGAGTTGAAAATGGCGTTAGTTTGATTATTCGTGTATTTGATATAAATTAGAGCTTCCAACTCCAAACGAGTTGAAAATGGCGTTAGTTTGATTATTCGTGTACTGGGAGACGAGTATCGACACAATCTAAAATTGTTATCGATATTTGGATCGAATCTCGGGGACTATAAGTTGAGTTTTAAAAATTGTCAAAGGCTGTTTTTGGACTATAAACTTAGGGTTGTGAGTCTATTATCAAACTCAAGTGTCGGGTTTATAAACGGTATTGTTTAGAAAGGTCAAAATGGTTTTACGAGTCAAAGACGTAAATCTGTCCGGATCTTGTAACCCGAAGATGTGTCGGGCAGTGAGTCTTAGAAGTAAAAAACTTTTGACGAGCTTTTTATATGTCTTTCTATAGATGTTAAGTGAGCTTCTCAGTTAGTACCATAAACATTTGACGTGTCTAAGTGAGGTAAATCAGCCCGCACATTTGGTATGTGCCGGCAGTTTTTATCAAAAACATTATCTAATAAAAGTATACTTTTAGATAGAGTCTAGAAGTACCCCTTGCATGGCTTTTCTTATGTGTCATAATTTGGTTATGTACTCATTTATTTCAAGTGTTTTTATAAACATTTATTTCGTGTCTTCTAAACTTTCGCGTCCTGTTATCGTAGGTCACGGATGACTTAACATTGCTTGACTTTCCGTTGTTACTACTGAGCCCTCCAGTCTCGTGTTGATTCCACCTTATAGCTGAGGTGAGTTCATAGCCCCTCTAGCTACTTGTTTATTGTTTTAAAACACGGGGTGAGATTAACATGTTGGAACACAATCTTTTAAATTGTATGCTATCCAGAATTGTATTCTGCCAGATGAATTTAATGATATTATTGCATTTAGACGTTAGCCTTGAGTTTCCTCTATTTATCATGAATCGTTAACTGTCCCGTAGGCTTTGCGCTAAGCACGAATGTTGTGGGTAGATCCATCGGGATTGACAATCCCCGTCCCGATTACTTTGACGCACTTACATTTGTTTATACTTGAGTATTTAGGCTGAATACTCCCTAGAGGAACTTACTTTGTGTTAAGCTTCGGTTCATGAAACTAAATAGCAATAATATTCATCGTGACTATGGACGATGTACATAGTTATCCCCCACATTACGTGATTTACAAATTCTATTATGTTCCATTACTTTGCTTTCTAAACCTATGAATATCACTCAACTTTATGTTGACGGGTTTTACATGTTTTAATCTCAGGTAATACTGCTTAATGGACTTGGACGAGGTACCGTAGGATGTTGGCAGCTTGGAAAGATCTGTGTTGTGATATGTTTATGCTTCGTTATAAATGACGTTGTTAAAGTCTTCTGCTGATCTTTTATTATCTTAAAACTTTAAACTATGATGTTATGGTACTATGTTATGTTTCAAAACTTGTGGGACCGATGTTCTTAAACTCTGATATAATATGATGTTATAAATAAGTCTTTTATTACGTCATTTTTCGTGTCATTTATAACTCATTGTTACTTGTACCTTGACGTGTGATCCCCTCGTTGCCTAGTTGTTCCATGTCAGATTCTGGGGGTCTCACAGATTGGTATCAGAGCGATGGTTATAGAGAACTGAATTATTTTCAAAACTTGGTGTATAACTAAATATCAAGATATCTCATGCTTTACAAGTGTCTAACACAGAATCTGTCAATGTTGTTCAATATTTGCGCGGGTAACTCTCTAATCCTTATTGTTTACCTTAATTATTATTATAATATTTCATACCTTGATTTCATTTGAAATATTACATTGGTTTCATTGTGATACGTATTACCTCCTTCCAAACCCCTCTTGCTTAATATTATATATATATTCCACTCCTTAGTGTTGCATTCCTTGTTGACAATCAATTATGCATATCTAAAATCTCTTCTTATTCTATTTTTTCCATTTCATGAATCTTGAAATAGCATACTTATACAAGTTCACACTGAATTTTGTATTGTGTTGTTGACAGAAACATGCCGCCTACCAGAATTCGTAGAGCTGATGGACCCAGGAGATCCCGCCGGGCTACTATGGGGAGAGTTATTGCAAAAAGGGTAAAAAAAGCTATTGCTTATTACGAAAAGAGCCGAGAGACTCAAACTAAAGCTGAAGGTTCTTCAAGCACAAAAGGATGTTCACACAAGACCTTCATGTCTGGAAAACCCCACTCTTTCAAAGGGACCGAAGGTGTCATTGGTTTGACACGATGGTTTGAAAAGATGGAGCAAGTATTTGGAACTTGCAAGTGTGCTAGGATAAGGTAATTTATGCTGCTAGTACTTTGGAAGGTATAGCACTTACCTGGTGGAATGGAAATATTAAAACCTTAGGTCTTGATAATGCAAACCAAATCCCTTGGAGCGAGTTCAAAACAATGATGACTACTGAGTACTGCCCTGAGACTGAGATAGATTGGATGGAACACGAGCTATGGAACTTACAAATGAAGAATGATGATATTGAAGCCTACACTAATACGTTTCATGAGTTGGCTTTAATGTGTCCTGAACTGGTTCCAGATGAGAAGAAGAAAATAAAAAGGTATGTCAAGGGCTTTCCTGAAAGGATTAAAGGACACATTACTTCATCAAAACCCTCTTCCCTACATGAAGCAGTGAACATGGCTCGTGAATTGGTCGAGCAGTCTGTGGAAGGTAAAGTTGCTAAGTTAAATGCTGACAACAAACGAATGTGGGAGGAGAATAAAGGAAACATTCAAGGAAACAATCAGGGCAATAACCGTAACAACAACCGAAGCAACAATAGAAACTCCAACAGAAATAAGAACCGACAAGCCAACAAGAGACAACAACCATGTACGCTGCCGCTCCTGCTGTTCCTGTTGTTCCTGCTGTTCCTGCTGTTCCCGCTACTCCTGTTATTCTTGCTGCTCCTATTGCTCCTACTACTCCTGCTGGCAAACGATATTATACTGGGAATCTGCCTAAGTTTGATCGATGCAATTGGCATCATCTTGTCGGTGTGTGTCCTACTAAGTGTACAGTTTGTAATAGGTTCGGACATAAGGAAGGAAACTGTAATGTGGTGTGCTATGGCTGTGGTGAAAAAGATCATTACCAGAATAGGTGTCCAAAGGCTAAGGATCCGCAGAACGATGGAGCTCGAGGTAGAGTGTATCATGTGGGAAATAACGCTCAGCAGAATCCTCAGGTGGTCGCGGGTACGTATATTCTTAACGATCACTATGTTAGTGTTTTATTCGATTCCGGTGCTGAGAAGAGTTTTGTGTCTTCTGCTTTCACTCCTTTCATTGATATTACTCCTTCTGCTTTAGACACTAGATATGAAGTAGAATTAGTAGACGATAAGATTGTTAGTACCAATACAGTCTTGTGTGGCTGTACCCTTGATTTGCTTGGTCATTTGTTTTCAATTGATCTTTTACCGACGCATCTCGGCAGTTTTGATGTTATTGTTGGTATGGATTGGTTAGCGTCTCATCGTGCTGTTATTGTTTGTTCTGAGCGAATCTTGCGTATTCCTCTTTCTTCGGGTAAAACCTTAGAACTTCGCGGTGAGAAGCCGGATGACAATTCGAATTCTCTTCTTTCTATCAAGGCTGATCAGAAAAAGCTTGATGATATTCGTATCGTTTGTGAATTTCCTGGAGTTTTCCCAAACGACTTGTCGGGATTACCTCCTGTGAGTGAAGTTGAATTCCGTATCGATCTTATTCTGGGTGCACTGCCTGTTGCCAAATCGCCTTATCGTTTAGCCACGTCTGAGATGAATGAATTATCGAATCAGCTCAAAGAATTAAAGGAAAGGTTTCATCAGACTGAGTCATTCGCCGTGTGGAGCGCCTATGCTCTTTGTTAAGAAAAAGGATGGTGCAATGAGAACGTGTATAGACTACAGGGAATTGAATAAGCTGACAATCAAGAATCGTTACCCTCTCCCTCGTATAGACGACTTATTTGTCAATTGCAAGGTGCTTGTTGTTTTTCCAAGATAGATCTTCGTTTTGGTTATCATCAATTAAGAGTGCATGAAAGTGACATCTCCAAAACCGCATTCAGAACTCGTTATGGACGCTTTGAATTTACCGTTATGCCATTCAGTCTTACCAATGCTCCTGCAGTTTTTATTGATCTAATGAACCGTGTTTGCAAACCCTACCTTGATAAGTTTGTCATAGTCTTTATTGACGATATCCTCATTTACTCGAAATCAGAAAAAGATCATGAAAATCATCTTAGAACCATCTTAAGTCTTCTGGAGAAAGAAAAGTTGTATGCCAAATTCTCTAAGTGTGAATTTTGGTTGAAAGAGGTTCAGTTTTTAGGACACGTGGTAAATCAGGATGGTATATACGTGGATCCTAGTAAAGTTGAAGCAGTTAAGAATTGGAAATCTCCTAAATCGCCTACTGAGGTCCGTTCATTTCTCGGGTTAGTCGGATATTATCGCAGATTCATCGAAAACTTCTCCAAGATTGCTAAGCCTTTAACCCTGCTTACACAAAAGAACAAGGAATACATTTGGAATGAAGAGCAAGAGCAAGCCTTTTTCTTATTAAAGGACAAATTGTGTAATGCTCCAGTGTTAACACTTCCTGACGGACCGAATGATTTTCTTGTTTATTGTGATGCATCCCACCAAGGTTTCGGGTGTGTCTTAATGCAGCGAGGAAAAGTGATTGCTTATGCCTCCAGACAACTTAAAACCCATGAACATAACTATACTACTCACGATTTGGAGTTAGGTGCAGTAGTATTCGCCTTGAAAATATGGAGACATTATCTTTATGGGACGAAAAGTGTGTTATACACTGATCGTAAGAATCTCCATTATATCTTTAACCAAAAGGACTTGAACATGCGACAAAGACGTTGGTTAGAACTTCTTAGCGACTATGAATGTGAAATTAAGTATCACCC
The DNA here is from genome assembly GCA_025667525.1 of Glebionis coronaria. NCBI lineage: Eukaryota > Viridiplantae > Streptophyta > Magnoliopsida > Asterales > Asteraceae > Glebionis > Glebionis coronaria. Next base: position 165,238,509 of record CM046879.1, read on the forward strand.
AGGAAAGGCTAATGTTGTAGCTGATGCCCTAAGTCGAAAGGAAAGACTTAAACCTAGGAGAGTGCGTGCTATGAGCATAACCATTCAATCTAGCCTCAAGGCTAAGATTTTAGAAGCACAACAAGAAGCTGCAAAGGACTTTAAGACTCCAGAAGAATTGCTGCGAGGATTAGATGCTCAATTATAAAAGGAAAGATGATGGAACAATTTACTTTGTTGGACGATTATGGATTCCATTTGTTGGAGGATTAAGAAAGGTAATAATGGACGAAGCTCACGCTTCAAGATATTCGATTCACCCTGGTGCAGATAAGATGTACTACGATTTAAGGGATATTTACTAGTGGCCAGGTATGAAAAAGGACATAGCAAAATACGTTAACAAGTGTCTGACTTGTTTAAAGATTAAAACAGTACATCAGAAACCTTCAGGTCTTTTACAACAACCAGAAGTCCCAGAATGGAAATGGGAAAAGATTGCAATGGACTTAGTCACAAAGCTGCCTAGAAGCAGTGGTGTTTTGATGCAAATTGGGTAATTGTTGATAGATTAACCAAATCTGCTCACTTCCTTCCTATTCGTGAGGACTATAAAACTGATAGATTGGCTCGAATCTACATCAATGAGATTGTTGCAAAGCACGGAGTGCCAATATCGATTATTTCTGATAGGGATAGTCGTTTTGTGTCTCATTTCTAGAAAGCACTTCAAAAGGCATTGGGAACGCAAGTATTAATGAGTACAACATATCACCCAGAAACGGATGGACAACGTGAACGCACTATTCAGACTCTTGAAGACATGTTGCGAGCATGTGTTATGGATTTTGGTGGTAGCTGGGACACTCATATACCTTTGGTTGAATTCTCCTATAATAACAGTTATCATAAAAGTGTCAAGTGTTCACCATTCGAGGCTTTATACGGACGTAAGTGCAGATCGCCAGTGATATGGAACGATGTAGGTGAAAGTCAACTGATAGGGCCTGAATTAGTTCTAGAAACTACAGACAAGATTGTTCAGATTAGGGAAAGACTAAAAATTGCTAGAAGTCGTCAGAAGAGTTACGCAGACAAAAGGCGCAGACCTCTTGAGTATCAAGTCGGAGACCGTGTGCTGCTACGTGTATCTCCATGGAAAGGTATTGTGAGGTTCGATAAAAGAGGAAAACTTGCGCCACGTTTTGTAGGACCATTTGAGATCGTCGAGCGTATTGGTTCAGTAGCCTATCGACTGAAGTTACCCCAGGAGTTAAGTTGTGTTCACGATGTATTCCATGTTTCCAATCTTAAGAAATGCTTAGCCGAAGCAGATGTTCAGATCCCGTTAGAAGAAATAAGGGTGGACGAGAAAATTTACTTCATTGAAGAACCAATAGAGATTGTGGATAGCCAAGTCAAGAAGCTGAAACGTAGTTGGATTCATATCGTTAAAGTTCGTTGGGATTCACGTCGGGGTGCTGAGTTCACTTGGGAAAGTGAAGAGCAGTTCAAGGCTAAGTATCCCCATCTGTTCTCGTCTTCTTCTTCCATCTCCAGTTAAACTTTGAGGGACCAGAGTTCCTTTAAGGGGGTAGACTGTGAGATCTCGTATTTTCCTGGTAATTGTTTTACTCGTATTCATTATTTTAATCATTGTTGGTACTTATTCGAAATTATAAAATTATTTTTATTTTATAATTCCATATTTATTTGAATCAAATATTTTGATTTAAAATCACCCAGGTGCATTTTTACAAACGTTTACTTGAATCAACGGAACGAGAACCGAGGGCTAAATATTTCGACTTAAAGATATTTATCTTTACATTGCATTAAGTCTAGACCGATAACGGGCACAATAATAAATTCTTGTATTTCATATATTTTTACTGTCGATTGTTTCAATGTTCGATGTTTTCGATGATTTCTTTTAATGTCGTGTTAAGTCGAGTCGGGAGTCCATATTATCTTATTTGGGTGCGTTTTAACTTTTGAGAAAGTATTTTTACGAAACTCGAACCCCGTAAATATTTATAAAATTGACTAATAGTCATTTCTCACTTTTTAACAAAGTATTTATTTTGTGGTCCTAAAGTTTCAAAAGTTGCCACAATGGTCCCTCCACTCCACATATAAAAAGAAAATTTCTCCTCCACTACCACTCATACTTACCATTTTAATAAAAAAACCCACCTCACCCTTTCAAAATCCCCTAGCCGTGAGCCCCATCCCAAAAACACCATAATTTCTTCATCATCCACCTTGATCAATCCAAAACTAAATAAAGACCACTTCCTAATTTTGAAAGGTGCATCTTTTGGTACAAAATTTGTACACATGCAACCACTTTTAAAGTTTTGATGATTTCATGGTTGAATATGTGTTTGATCATTGTTTTTAGCATGATCATGGTTAAATTCTATGGTTTTGATGTTGAAAAGACTAAAGTTTTGATCTTTTGATTTTGTTGCATGCAAGGGTTTAGGATGTTAAAAGATGATATTAGGATGATTTTATGAGTGGGAAAACGATTAGATTTTGTTGTAAACATCATTTGATATGATTTTCAAAGTATCAATTTTAGGCAGAAAGTTGAGGAAGGTTTTGGGTAACTTAAACTTGTTTAATTATTAAACTAATAAGATAGGGCTGTAGATATTTTTCTTAGCTTCGATTTGATATAAATTAGAGCTTCCAACTCCAAACGAGTTGGAAATGACGTTAGTTTGATTATTCGTGTACCGGGAGACGAGTATCGACACAATCTAAAAATGTTATCGATATTTGGATCGAATCTCGGGGACTATAAGTTGAGTTTTAAAAATTTTCAAAGGCTGTTTTTGGACTATAAACTTAGGGTTGTGAGTCTATTATCAAACTCAAGTGTCGGGTTTATAAACGGTATTGTTTAGAAAGGTCAAAATGGTTTTACGAGTCAAAGACGTAAATCTGTCCGGATTTTTGTAACCCGAAGATGTGTCGGGCAGTGAGTCTTAGAAGTAAAAAAATTTTGACGAGCTTTTTATATGTCTTTCTATAGATGTTAAGTGAGCTTCTCAGTTAGTACCATAAACATTTGACGTGTCTAAGTGAGGTAAATCAGCCCGCACATTTGGTATGTGCCGGCAGTTTTTATCAAAAACATTATCTAATAAAAGTATACTTTTAGATGGAGTCTAGAAGTACCCCTTTCATGGCTTTTCTTATGTGTCATAACTTGGTTATGTACTCATTTATTTCAAGTGTTTTGTATAAACATTTATTTCGTGTCTTCTAAACTTTCGCGTCCTGTTATCGTAGGTCTCGGATGACTTAACATTGCTTGACTTTCCGTTGTTACTACTAAGCCCTCCAGTTTCGTGTTGATTCCACCTTATAGCTAAGGTGATTTCATAGCCCCTCTAGCTACTTGTTTATTGTTTTAAAACACGGGGTGAGATTAACATGTTGGAACACAATCTTTTAAATTGTATGTTATCCAGAATTGTATTCTGCCAGATGAATTTAAGGATATTATTGCATTTAGACGTTAGCCTTGAGTTTCCTCTATGTATCATAAATCGTTAATTGTCCCGTATGCTTTGCGCTAAGCGCGAATGTTGTGGGTGGATTCATCGGGATTGACAATCCCCGTCCCGATTACTTTGACGCACTTACATTTGTTTATACTTGAGTATTTAGGCTGAATACTCCCTAGAGGAACTTACTTTGTGTTAAGCTTCTGTTCATGAGACTAAATAGCAATAATATTCATCGTGACTATGGACGATGTACATAGTTATCCCCCACATTACGTGATTTACAAATTCTATTGTGTTCCATTACTTTGTTTTCTAAACCTATGAATATCACTCAACTTTATGTTGACGGGTTTTACATGTTTTAATCTCAGGTAATACTGCTTAATGGACTTGGACGAGGTACCGCAGGATGTTGGCAGCTTAGAAAGATATGTGTTGTGATATGTTTATGCTTCGTTATAAATGACGTTGTTAAAGTCTTCCGCTGATCTTTTGTTATCTTAAAACTTTAAACTATGATGTTATGGTACTATGTTATGTTTCAAAACTTGTGGGACCGATGTTCTTAAACTCTGATATAATATGATGTTATAAATAAGTCTTTTATTACGTCATTTTTCGTGTCATTTATAACTCATTGTTACTTGTACCTTGACGTGTGATCCCCTCGTTGCCTAGTTGTTCCATGTCAGATTCTGGGGTCTCACATCATAAGGAGACATGAAACTGAATCAGCATGAAAATGACATCCACGTGAGGGTGTAAAAACTTGATTGTTACAAAGAACATAAAAGTATAATCAACTGAAGTTTAACATCAACTGATGTGGATGGATATGGTTCAATCCACAGGATTCAAAGAAGAAAACATGTGACTAAGTATGGGCGATTCTGGTTCGATCCATACTTGTCAAAATTTTATGAGAACTGTCATGTATAGAATTTTATAATCTGGGACTAAATGTAGATGGCTGTTATCCAAACCATACTAGTCAAAACTTCATTGAAACATCATGATGTGAACAAAGGTGAACGCTTTTGGGTCGGTTCACAAAACAATTATCGTCTAGAAACATGAAATTGACCTGAGCAATGGTGAACGCATATGGGTCAGTTCACCAAATAACATTCGACTAAAAACATGAATCTGACATGAGTAAGGATAAACGCCTATGGGTCAATTCATCAATACAAAATCTGAACGGGCAAGGGTGAACGCCTATGGGTCGGTTCACCAAAACAAAATTCGAATGAAAAGCACATGCGACTAAATATGGCCAGTCCTGTACCAACCTTTTACTTAGTCAAAACTTTAAGAAAACTGACTGATAAGTGAAGAAAACTGACTGATAAATGCATGAGAAACATGAAAGATAACAACGCCAAAATCTGAGAAGTTCCTGGTGACTACCCACTAGTCATAGGTCAAGTTTTAGAGCGTATAAGTCGAACCTTGCGCTCTGATACCATAATTGTAACACCCCACTTGGATAAGTGGACCGTTATGTGTATTTAAGGCGTGTCATCAAGCATAAGGTAAATATCCTAAAACATTAACTGACCATAAAGGAAATACTGGAATCAAACATCGGTAATCTAAACATAAGCGCAAAACATGAAAAATAAAATACTGAAAGAAAGGACTGAACAATGTCCAAACAGGTAAATAAATGAATGGAGTGCATAAAGTAGAGAAGTCTGGATAGCTTCCATCTAATGCACGTACTCTAAAAAATTATAAGAGCGTCCTGGTGTACCTGCCGTTAGAACATGAAAGGAACTACGGCTGAGCATAACGTCCAGTGAACAGATATAAAGCATGATAAGAATGTACCGGAATGAGACAGATAACAAATACTGAAGCTATAAGACTGATATTTAAAAAGTAGTGTGATGCTGTGTATAATCTGAGAAGTCTGATTTAAAAATAATAAAGCTAAATTATTAACTGTTAAATATGAAAACATGCATTTACTGTATTTTAATTGCCAAGAGCTTATATAGGTCATGTGCTGTAACAACTGCTGCATGAATACATAAAGGGTGACCTCGTCATACTGTATAGGGGTGACCTCTAAATAATGTGCTGGGTGGAGGGATCAACTCCAATGTTAAGGATGTAGAGCACACACCACATTCACCTGATAAGCTGTAAACTAATAACCTAGGATGCATCCATACGCCCCGCTGATAATACTAATAAAATGGACAAGCTAAAATAAATGGGACGCTGCGAGAAATCACTCCCCCGCAGAAGAGTCATGACACCGGTGCCTCTAGTGTCATGGTTACGGTACCTCCGTAACTAGTACATAACTGGTCATGCTTGTATATAAAGCTGAGGCAATTTAACTTAGTTATTAAAATGATTACTGATAAGATTTAGAACATATACTGGGGAAACATTTGGCTGCAGACGAGGAATCCTAATCATGCATAGAAGGAAGTCCTTACTGAAGGACGGGAATTCCGTACCTCGTGTCCTGTAATGAAATAAGAATGAAAGCTGAAAGGTCTACTCCGACTTCACGGTTACTACATAAATAAGGGACGTGAAATAAGTTGTGTGATTACTGTTTACTGTTACTGATTCTTATCTGTTCTTAGTTTAATTTATTTTATTCTTGTATTACTGTTTATGTATAATCTGATTAATCTGATAGTCCGGTGTATTTCTCATAAATCTGACTGTTCTTTAATGTTGACTGAATAGCGTATATCTTGTATTTCTGATTACTATATATTATACGGTATACTGTTTATGGTAATATACTGTATTCTGGTATTAAACTATTACGATAAATAGTAATATGCCATAAATAGAAAACTGCTAAAATTTGAAAGGTTTTCCAAATTAGTTTTCTAGAAATTAAATTATTAAAACTCACGTGCTTTTAAGTCGTTAAAAGAAAATAAAATAATATTGATTTAATTTCACTAATTAAATAAAATAAAATCAAACCATATAATTAAACTATTTCTAAAACCTTTATAAAATAATTTAATTTATTTAATTAATTCCTCGCATTTATTATTATTAGCGATCCCGGAACCCATGCTAAAAACCTTCCCGAGACACTCATGTCTCGGGTCAAACCAAACTAGGCCCACTTGCTGCTCATGTCACCCTGTAGTTCCCATTGTTTGTTTCCCCCTGCTTATTTATTGTTCCCACTCCTTATGCAGTTGTTCCCACAGTTAGATATAATTTCCCCCTGTTTATATACCCAAACACACCCTTGTTGGTTCCCACTGGTTTACAGACCCAAACACCCCTGCGACTAAATCCAACACCCCTGGTGGCTTCTTTGGTTCGCTGTTGTCCACCCCAAACCCACAGCCTAACGGCTGGTCACAGAAAACGAACACCGAACCAACCCACACCCCCTGTTTGTGGTCACGACTGGCCAAAAGAACCCACATCGATACCTATTGGTCTCGGTTTTCCTGATTACACACAAAACCTGACACCCCCTGTTTGGATTCGTGATAAATCAAACAGATAGAAGAAAAAAAGGTGATTGGGGTTTACCTTGGTTTGCGTGAAAGGAATAAGGAACCAAACGACATCAAGCTCGATCCTTGGACTAAACTCACGAATGTCTTCCTGATTCTTATTGTTTTGTTCGTCGGTAAGAATAAGACAAAGAAAAAAAAGACGACGGCTAGATTAGGGTTTATTACTGTTTTGATTGTCTAAAAAAATTAAAACACTCCCTCCGTTTGTATATTATTACCCGGTCTAGACAAAGGAATGGGCCACAGCCTATTTTCCTTTCCTCCTTTTTGTTTAAAAGCTGCCGCCCAAAATAGCCCAACACATGCACACCTTCCAAATTCGCGTCGTGTTTTTAAAATACTCGCGTACGTATTTGCGTTTTAAATTTCGGAATTGTATTTATTTATTTTTCTGAAAATAAATACGTACGTAATACTGCATAGCTAGAAATTAATTATTAATTATTAACAAATATTTATTTTATGAATAATTAAATTACGTCACGATATTAATTAAAACTGAGACTGCGTGATATTAATATTTGTGGATTTTAAACATTATGTACGTGTTCATATAATAATCCTCATGATATATTTATACTGTTATTTATTATCTGAATAACTAGTTACAACGTTTAATTTAAAGTTGTGATTATACGAATTAATGTTCATGGACTTTACACTTCGCATCTTATTGAATATAAGCTTGATACTATAGTATGATTTATTTGTAATGGACGGCTAATTTCCAATTAAACAAATAGTAGAGGCATTTAAAAACAGATTTATAGGGCCAGTTAAGATTATGGGGGCTCATACAAACAAACCATTTTGTTTCTTCTATAATTAATTCCAAACACCTAATCCATTTTTTTATATTAATCAAACAAACTATCATCATCATTTAAGTACATCTACCATTATATACCTTGGTGCATGCACGACCTCAAATTATTTATCAGATATAATCATACGAGACATGTATTATAACAACCAAATATATAACAATCACTAAAGTTATGTTAGATGCGTTCAAGAAACAAACTTGTTGAAATGATTGCTTCGGCTTAAATCGAGCTTTCATTGATATCTAAGTTTCATCAACATATTTAATGGTTTTAGCACGATTGGTTTGAAGTTATTGTCAATGGAGTAATCTTTCAAGTACATAGATTGGACGTTGATTGAAAAGATTCACGTTTAAACAACGATGGACTACGATATACCAAGTCATTTGAATGCGACAGTTTAAAACGCACTAATCATGTATGGTTTGGCTTATATAATGTAAGCTCATTTTGACTTATATAACATAAACTTTAACTTTGTGGCTTAAAACGCACTAATCAATATGAAATAAAACATTGCTGCAAAGCAAGACATGCAAGATTCTTATAAGTTAAAGTTATATTGTAGGTGATGGGGTTGTTAACACTTTTAACCTTGTTTTTGAATGATTTTTAAGTAATTAGGCTAGTTCGTGGCTTTGAAGTTTGAGCCATTGAGGTGTTACACTCTAACAAAACAAAATATTAAAATAGGTTTGAAGCAATACTACGGGTGTGTTTGTTAAATGAGCAGGAGCAGTGAGCAGGAGCAGTAAGCTGTGAGCAGGAGCAGTGAGCTGTGAGCAGGAGCAGTGAGCTGTAGCTGTGAGCAGGAGCAGTGAGCAGTAGGAGAGAGCAGTAGTTGCACAGCTCACTACTCATTTGCCACAGCTTCACAAATAAGCATTGGAAAAAGTAGCCTTCCTAAAAAATCTCACCGCTCACCGCTCCTTTGCCAAACGATCATTAAAAATGAAAAACCTCACCGCTCATTTTGCCAAACATGAAATGAAAATCAAAATGCTCTTGCTCACCGCTCACCACTTCAAAATGCTCCTCCACCGCTCCGTGCCAAACATAGCCTACAACCCGTTTGGTCCCCTAACTAACTCTCAGATTGACCTCAAGGATTGATAATATAATTGATTTTAAATAAGCACTTGATTAGTGGTTGATTTTTAATTAAGCACTTGATGTCCCCTTTGCAGACTTGTTACAGTATTTATTTTAACTTATGTCTAATTAAGTGGACATCCCAAAGAAGCCAAAAATCCTTTGGATTCTTGATATGTTTTGTGTTGTTGAAGAATCATTCCTTTTCTAGATTAGTACTTTGTCTAAACATTGGCATAGTTTATTTTAGTTTATCTTTTGGAATAATTAGGTGAGAAAATTAAAGTGGGTCATGTAAATTTGATTTTGGGAACAATTTGAGATGCCATACGCAGTAAAGGTGGGAACATTACACGTCTTTTATGTTAGTTTAATTCGTTAATTTGGATTAATGACTTAAAGGTCAAAATGTGCCTTCAGGTGCCTTTCCGTTTTTGCAATTTACTATTTTTTTTTTAATCTCCGACGAGTAGTTTTCACTGTTATAAAAACGAATAGACTAATTTCTCGCGAGAGTTTACTTGGTACCTCGATAGGTAGTATCCCTCCTAATTGAGATTATTATTACCAAAACTTTATACCACCTGCTTACTGCGAGATGTAAAGCTAAAAGATTTTCGTCGGTAAAATACAAATCGGATACATACTTTGTGACATATTAGTTACTGTATGTTCTAATATGTGAACCAAAAGATTTGCGTCGGTTGGTGCACATCTTTAAAAACTTTACATGCTTGTTATACATATTTTGTGGATCAAAGATTATAAATTCGAGTTCTAGTTCGTGCTCCATTCAGTTAATGCTCTTTTAGGCTAATAGACTGTAATCAGAATTATTTGTGAGGTGAACTCGGATGATAGATAAATGGGTAAAAGTCTCTCATAGTGTACTCTTAATCTACATTTTTATTGAATGCTTTTAATATGTGTGACGAAAGACAGAGACAGATATAACAGTGTCGGTTTATAATATTGTGTAGACAATAAAACATGTGTTTACTATGACTTTTGATTTCATAAATAATAATAGCCAAAACTGCATTCCTTCGTCAAGTGACACCGACTACTTACGGTCCATTGATTGCACACTTTATCATCCATCTACGACTTTTCTTTTCCAAACCTCGTCATATTCACAACTTTTATTTTCATTTTAAAATAAATTAAACACGTATACACAAATATATCACAAAGTAGCATGCGAGGAGTTTGACCGATTGATTGTGATTTACGTTTAATATTTTTATTAGATAATTAGAATAGTGATGGATTGCTCAACGTAAAAGCGATTACTCGTCTCGAATATGGTTGTGTTTAAAACGAGGATTGTAAAAGCTTTACATTTGGGATGAGTATTTCATTTCAAATCTTTAAATGAACCGGAACCGTGTTATCAAAATCGTATCCGTATCCGAATTTCATTCGATACGATACTGGTATTACGAAATATGATTAAAAAAAAATTGATACCACTAATTCGGTACGAGTATCGTGCTCATCCCTACTTTAAATGACTTTGAACAACTGAAACAAGTTCGCTTATAAATTAACAAAAACATAAAATGAATAAAAGTCTTATAAAATGTACATGGTGGTTTCAGTTAAAGTGTTAAACCGATAAGATATCTCAACACCTACCCTTTTTAGATTTTGGGGGTGTTTCAAATGTTGTAAACGTGCAAAGGGCGATAACTAAACATTCATTTTAATGCGAAAGCGTGTGCTTTCAGTGCAATGCAATTGATATCTTAAATCGATTTGCCAACACTCATGTTTTCATTGATGACAGATAATGAAAGATCATGAAACTAAATCCATGGTAGAAAACCTTTTCGTCATTAAAAGATGGTGTAAAAGTTAAGAGGTGTTTTCTAAATTAAATGGCAACATATAAATCATTTAATATGTTGTTTAGCGAGGAAAGTGAAATTATAATGGGTATCTCAATTAAAAGAAATAAAATATTTGAGCTTACTTTTTTTCACTAAAAAATTCAAAAGAAAAAAAAAACATTCCCAAAAGTGTATACATGGAATATTATAGATAAAAAATATTCTCAAATCTAGCATACATGTTGTCCCAATCACATTTTACTATATATTTTTTTTTTAATTTCAATCTCTAATATTCATTTGACACCTCATTTTTTGAATATTTTTTTTAAGAAATACTAAATCCACTCAAATTTTACATAAATAATTCCATACAATTACATGTAAATGATTTGATCGGTGCTTTATGTTTTTATTTCTTTCTCTTACTTTTGAATAAACCAATCAAAATCTTGATAACTCATTGTGTGAAAAAAAATTGTAAACTTTGAGTGAATTTAGAGTTCTCTCTTACTTTTGAATAAACTAATCAAAATCTTGACAACTCATTGTGTGAAATTTTTTTGTAAACTTTGAGTGGATGTAGGTGTGTTTGTTGAAATGAGCGATAGTTGTGAGCAGTAGCAGTGAGCAGGAGCAGTGAGCAGTAGCAGCGAAGTAGCAGCGAGCAGTAGCTGTGAGCAAGAGCTGTCATAGCTCACGCTCATTTGTTCACCGCTCATTTGTTCACCGCTCATTTGTTCACCGCTCATTTGTCACCGCTCCTTAAAGGAAGCATTGAAAAACTAGCATTCCTAAAAAATAGCACCGCTCACCGCTCCTTTGCCAAACGACTAAAAAAAATCATAATGCTCACCGCTTCTTTTGCCAAACAAACATTAAAAATAAAAATGCTTATCTTCACCGCTCATCGCTCTAAAAAGATTCACCACCGCTCCTTTTCATCCTCTATTTTTTTTTATCCTTTGTGGTTCTAGCAAAACTCATTACAGAGAAAGTAAAACAGTTGAACCAAAAATACACAAGGTATAGTTTCGTACTTAGCTACTCCGTAACAATTAATGGTCCCTAACATGTCACCTATTATGGTCAATGAATCAATTGGTCTTGTCTACCAACGTTTTAAACCGTTTATGAGCTCATTAAAAGCTCGGGGTACGGTCTTGTGTTGTAGGCTCGATTTATAGAAAAAATCAAAGTTGTCTCACAAACTTCGAAAGCTTTGTACGAAAAAAATTTAAGTACGTTTTTAATCACCGAAATTTTAAGCATCTTAAAAAGGTTGAGCTTCTTTTGCGGTATCTATGATAATCCATTTAGTTCTAAAAACATATGGGGAAACTACATTATGTAGTATGTTTCGTCGTTTAAATTTTAGTAACATGTTTAATTTGTACGATTTTGAATTACGTATATATCAATGAGGGTTGCATTTGTAAAAAAAAAAAAGTTAAAAGGTCAAAACTAAAAATTGCATAATACTCGTTTTAAAAACATGTGAAAGAAAGGCTCACGGAAAAAAATAGTACTCGTTCATCTTCTTCTTTCAAATGTAAAACTCCATTAACGCTATGGGTTTTTCACCTTTCAACAAGTAAGTCGTGAGCATATAAAAATCATATTCTCTAATATAAACACCATTTAGTGAAGTTAAATCATTCGAAACTCAGTCTACTTAGTCTTTAATTTTCAGAATTTGGGGGCTCAGAAAACAAGTTATCCTACACATTACACATGCTCAAATCCGGAAAAAAAAAAATATATCAATTTTTTCATAACATCAAAACTCATCACAACGCGAAAAACCTCCTCCCAGTTTAACACCACAATTTCCGACTTTACAATGGCACCACTTTAAAAAAAAACAAAAAAAACAAAATAAAATCCACAACACGTGGCTATAAAGCAAGGGTCGGTACGATGTCTCGCGCCGTGGCCCTCGCGTTATGCCTATTATTTGACCTGGCCAGTACAGCGTTATACACCATAACGCTTCACAATGTAATCTTTGATGTTTTGGCCTCCCGTTTCGTCCATAGACTGAGCCGTGCGATACTCGGGGCCTCTAACCAATGGGATCAGTGGTCGGTCGCAAGAAATTAGAATATAGGAAAAAAAAAACTTCTGGTAGTAAGGTCAAAAAACTAAATTACGAATAAAAATCGAATATTATAACTTAAAATGAAGAATTTATAAGTTTTACATTATTAAATATTAGATTTTAATTTGTGAGTGTGATGCAATTTGAGTTTTGAAAAAAAGAAGATATTTTAAAATAACGTTCAAAATTAATGAAAAATACAATGTAATCTCATCATTTTGATCTAAACGAAGAACATAAGTTCACCCCGAACTCATCTTAAAATCTTTTTTATAATGTCACTTTTTTTATTTGTTTTTGTAATATTATGTAAATTTTACAAATTTTTACGGTAACATAAAAATACATTAAAAAATTATTGTTCTAAATTATAATTATGTCTTTTTAAGAGATTAAAAGTTATTTTTTCAAATTCTACAAGATTTTATCAGTAAATTTGTAATTTTTTTGTTTGTATTTTGAATAATATAAGATTGGATCGTAATAGATTTGAAGATAAAATCGAGATCCTATAAAATACTATACTTGCAAAGATCTTGTGTAAAATCTTAGACCATTTTTGTTTTGAAATAACATCGCTCGTAATATTAAAATCAAGATTCATACTTACAAAGAGATGTAACGCTACATTTATTGGTGTCATTCCAACTGTATGTTTTCCCTTGATTTAACTGGTTGCATCTACAAAGTGATTTAAAAGTTGCTTTACGTGGTTCCATAAATGTATAGTAAAATGTATTTCATTCGGAACCGTAACTTGTTTATTTCATACTACGTAAGTATCTAATATGTTGTACAAATTAAGTATCATCAAATAACTAACTGGTATGTTACTTTACCGCCTCATAAAATGGTTTTGAGCTTCAAACGTAACTAGGTATTATTAAGAGCGTACTTACATAAGAGCCGGGTGTGACACTGATAAATTCAAATATGTTTTTTTTATATGTGCAACACGTATTTTTAAATAATATAAAGCAATGTTAGTATTAATAATTCTAAAAAAATTGTAGAACATTTTATAATAAATCTTGAGTCCTGTCTTGGATACTCTATAGGTTTAGAGGTAAAGGAAAAGAGTTGTAACGAACAAACATTTTCGAGTCAAAGATAACCCGGAAGTTGGGTTATCTTTTGCGTTGTACTATCTATGTACAGTAACTTTCTAAGCTGTTGATTGATAGTATAAAGTTAACTTGGTGAAAAGGTTTTTGCTTTTTTCCTTTTTGGACGTTAGAGAAAAAGTTGTGTTTAGGGTTGCAATCAAAATCAAATTTTTAAGGAGTAATTTAAGTTTGAGTTTAAGTTTGTTTCGAGCAAGTTAAGTTAAGCTTTTATCAAGCTTAAATTTAATAAATAGCTTGAAAGATATATCAAGATTAAACTTAAGCTTTTAATAGCTCAACTTAAGCTTTTATTAAGTATTTTTAAATTTTATTAAAAATGTATTTTTATAATGATTTTATATAATTAAATTATGTTTAATTTGAGTATTAATTTAATTATAAAGATTTATTTTATAAATACATAATATATTAATTTTTTTAACTCTGACTAAATTTATAATTTAGCTTATCGTATTTTAAATATTTTTTTGTATTTTTATAAGTTTATTACATTTACTTGGTATATGGTGGAACATAATATATATAAATATTTTTTTACTCTTTTAACACAAAGTCTTTTAACACGAATGTGTCGTAATTACGTTTGCAATCACATAACGTAATTATTTTTAGAACTTTAATCGTATTAGATCACAAAATGTATTTTGAAACAAACACTATAAGATTATCTTATTTTTTGTTTTAATAATATAAAACAAATCGAATTTGATTTTAGTTATGGTTTTTGTTTGTTTTAATTTATAAATTTTTATTGATAAGTTTAATTATAAAAAAAATAATTTTATACATATTTAAACTTTTTAAGCTAAACTCAAGTTTTGATTAAGACTTATCAAACTTGGATTGTTAAATTTTAAGTTAGCTAAGCTCAAATATACAATTAGTGATCTTTCAAAAAAAAAAATATACAATTAGTGACTCGAGCCTTATAAAATTTAAGCTCGACTTGATTCGATTGAAGTGTTATTATTGGTGTGTCGATTGAAGTGTTATTATTGGTGTGTCGTTTGGTTTCTTTCATTTCACTAGGTATTATGCCCGCGCTTCGCCGCGGCGGGTTGTGTTCGTGTTTGGTAACGTCCTATAAATCCTGCACATAAAAAATTTGGTGATGCAGAATTCAGATGCATAGTATGTAAAATTATGAGCCACTGTATGAATTCTTTTTAAAGTTATGCAAATGCAGATTATCATTGCTTGGAAAATAGAACACCGAAGGGTGGGCATGTGTACAATTGTTTTTTCATAACATATAGCGGACTCATATATTGGTACTTTTTCCTAAGTAGATAACTTATACTCATTATAAAACACATGATCGTCCTCACCTTTATGACCTTCGTTCATGTTCCTTCATACGAATGTCGATGTTAAGAACCACACCATTTCTAGTACCTGAAACATAATGACAGAAAATATAATCAATAATTAGTTTCTAATAATGCAGCAATCTAATTCTGTGTATGACACTATGATTATTGTATATTAACAATAATAAGGAGCAGTTTTTTATAAGAAAAGAAATAGTTATCCCTATTAACATTGCGAGCCGACTCATCTCTAGGCAATTACCCTTTTAGGTAGCCCCGTGGCCAATTCAAACCCGTGATTACGCTTTGGAAGGCCATTGTTCTTACAGCGGGTCACCCCTTGTGGTTTACTATATGTCTATGTTAGATTATGGTTTATAGGAAAATTTGCAGAATTAAGTCATACGTATACTAACTTGGTTACTATCATATCACACTTTCAAAAACTTCGTGGTCCTGTTTTTTACTTTTGTTAATTTGATAAGGAGTTTGGAGTGTTTGATTTTGCGTAGTTTAGAGTAAGTAAAAGCTATAGAATCAGTAGATAGGTGCCGTTTCTCTCCGAAGTAGATAAGTCCAAAAGCAATTCCAGACGCCATTGTGGCATCAAGTCAGGTTACCTATGATTATGTGACAGTTAATGTGTTGGTAACTTTGACCATGTCTAACTAAGAAAAAACAAATCTCTTATTTTGAAGTGCTTAGTCACTACAAATTTAGCATAATCCAAACATTATGATAAAAAACCAAAAAGTAAACACGCATTTTATCATACACTACATATTAACACAAAACACATTTGCTTAAAACTTAAAACTCAAAAACCTAGTAATGTTGTTAAACTAATACACGTACCTACTTATAAAACATAATGCAATCTATTAAATATTTAACCCCTTAACGGGTGTTTGTTTCGGCTTATATAGTCCGCTTATAGCTTATTAGTTTTTTGGTTTATGTTTCATAAGCTTGCATTTTGTAGCTTAAACTTTTCAGCTTATATAACTTCATTAGCATTTCATAATGAACTTACATAAACTGAAAACTTTTTAAATAAGCTACCTGCAAGCTTATAAAACGTAAACCCAAAACCATATAACCCATAAGCCGACTATATAAACCGAAACAGAGAACGCAAATGAACGTTAACATACACATAGAAAACACCCCCCAAAGTATTTAAATAAATAATAGATAATGCGCGTCTACTTTTTGGTTTTAGGCTTATTTTTTATGAAGTCGCTTTTTATGGGTTATATTAAAACTTTAAGCCACAAAAAGTTAGGTTATCAAACATAGGCCAGAAACCAAATAACCCGTAAGCTAGATTAAAAAGAAAGTTACCCCACTATGTGGCTGTTTCCCATTCCCTCGACTCAGCCAACAGAATCACAAACTCAATCGCCAAATGCCTCGTCCCTTCCTCCAAACTCTCCGCCTCCGCAATCTGCAACACACTCCCAACCACCTCCACCAACTGCCTCCTCAGGTCCCTCGGCTCACTCCCCGCCAACTCAATCAACAACTTAAACCCGGAAACTGTATACCTGAAATTAAAAAACAATAAACGCACACATCAATAGAACGACCTCACCCTCTCATTTGAATCAACCCGCATCCTGAATTCGACTTAATTACATGAAAGCGTAATAGTTTGTTTTTCCCATACCTTGTTCTTTAAGAAGCGGTTCAGTAAATGTGTTCTTTGGAGGTGCCGACACTTTATTTCCACAGTAAACTGGCTGCATACCTAACAGGCTGCCACGCCAAGTTGGTAATCATGAATATGAATTGACGTAGTCAATTGTGGTACGAAGGCGGTTGGCTCAGATAAGAGCATCAAGTTCAGACAAAGCGTAACACTCTCATGGCTGCATACCTAACAGGCTGCCACGCCAAGTTATTGAGTTGAGCACGTCGTGTTCAGCCTGCTCATATTCATCATTGCCATGTCAAGTAAACCAAACATATTATGTCGTTCTAATTTGCAGCCTCTCCTTGTGATCGGGATGAGGTAGATGCCTCCCATCCGAAAGAAACAGAGGACTTCATTCAGTGACCCCGCGAGCCCATATTAGTCATTGGTTGAATGCAATCATCTCATAAGTACTGAAAAGGAAAAAAAACAAAAGAATATGTAAGAGGAACGGTAAAAGCTATCGGGCTGTTAGTTGTTTTGTTTCTTCGATTATGTAAATAATAACTACTGCCAATAACTACTGCCTAATAGTTTCAAATTTAAAGTAAAGGTCTTGGCTAGCTAAGCCATGGCCCGTTTGGCATTGTCTGCATCTTCTTATCAAGTGGGCCATTGAGACAAAAATATGATGTATTAAAAGAAAAATGGAGACATCTCATACCTATAGCTCGTTTGCATGGGCTGCCAACAATGGATTTTGCGCATACCTCAGACTACATTGTGGGGAGTAATGTATCCACCTGCTGTTAAACACGCAATGTATTAGTAATTGAGTATAAAATAAATACAAACTAAGTTAATGTAAAAAACGATAGGTTACAAACCTTGATATTATGATAGGCGACGACACACTTTAGCTCAAACCCTCAAACAGACTGGAACGAATGTATTTTGGTAGTTCGAGGCTCAGATAAGTGAGGAGTCGGATATGTGTGTATATATGCGTGGGCTGCAAATCCACCCAGGTTGCCCCGCCAAGGGTTGCCCCGCCAATAGACGCATAATCAAATCCGGCTGTGGCAGAGCCTCAAATATTATCATCATCGCCTTTCATAAACCTCAAAAGGTCCACGTACAGCCCTGCCGTAGCTCATCCCCTATATATGAATATAACAGGCACGGTTGAGTGTGACAATCGTCGCCTGGCATCAAGACCGGCAACGAAAGACACGCCCATCACTGTCGCTAGCCGACATGAGCAAGACACGGCCATCATTGTCGCTGCCCGACATTATATTATATTATATCCTTAATAAAAGAGGGGAAGAACGGTCCCGAATGAACAGTGCCTCCCTCACAACCAAATATTATAATAATCTCACCCTTTCTCACAACTCTCCTCACACACAATTATAATAATCTCACCCTTTCTCACAACTCTCCTCACACACAATTTGGTATTTGTTTTTATGTTATTGTTTTGAGGCTCAGATAATTAACCAATCGGGAATGTCGAATATGAGGATACAACGTCATGGCTGCAAACTTTGCAAGCTTGCCCCGCCAAGATACACGTAATCCAAACTTTAATAATCCGCTTAAGGACGTAAAATATTATCATCACAGCCTATGGGACCATCAACACAAATAGAACACGCACGGTCAACAATACCCCATATTTATCTAATCCAGCAACTATTGCCACACAGGCAAGATAAGGATCAGGCTATGACCATCGATACGCATCCGGACAATCGTCGCCTGCAATGGACAGCGGCAACGAAAGAACCGGTGGCATCGAACGTGAATAAGCCAAAAGTATATGGAAGGCTGAACAATTGATTCTAATTTTAAACATAAAAACATTTCTCAAAACGCTCCCAACAGTAGGGACCAATCAACCATCACGTTCCTTTAGGAACAGCAAAACCCATCACGAACAGAATAAACAAATGCTCCCCTCTCTTATTGCACAGTGAAACATGCCGCAAACATAAACATACAATAATTTTTGTGTAAGACATTTATCCATGAGATCAAACAAACGTGAGAGGCCCGTGACAACTGCCGCCTGGCATGAAGACCGGCAACGAAAGACACGGGCATCACTGTCGCTTCCCGACATGAGGAACAATTGCATAACTGAACACTCTATCGTCTCACAACAAACATAATAAACAAACGCTCCCTCTCTTATTGCACATTGAAACATGTCGCAAACATAAAGAAACTAAAATTTCTGTGCAAGCCATTTATTTATGAGATCAAACAAACGTGAGAGGCCCGTGACAATCGCCGCCTGGCATCAAGACCGGCAACGAAAGACACGGGCATCACTGTTGCTGCGCGACATGAGCAACAACTGCATAAGTGAATACTCTATCGTCTCACATACCTAATTCGACGGCCATCTCAGACTCTTAGAGCTTTAAATTGAACAACTACGAATAAACGAATGGTCTATAAACAAACATAACCATAAACAAATGCTCCCATCTTACATACTGGTAATAATAGAGGGAATAGCGAATAAAATATACCTTTCTCACGAAAGAGACCAAGTTCGATTAAGAACAGGCCCAATAAGTTTCAGGCTTCCAATCCCATCTCTAAGATCGAAACATCCAACCCCATTATTATACCTGATCTATAAGATCAAAACGAAACCCCAAAAGAGGTAGCCCCACCATTATAGAGGGGAACTGTTCATTGGGAACCGAGATTCCCCCTTTTATTAAGGATATACGATATAATTTGTAACATCGAACCAAGACCCCCATTAAATATTAGATCATCTGTAACATCAAGCCAAAACCAATCAATCGTTACACCAACACCCCGATAATAGATCACCTCTAACATCGAGAGAATAGCCCATAAATCATAATTGAGAACGGTGGTTTAGATTGATCGACTGTAGATCAATCAATATTATGAGAAACATCGAGAACGGTGGATTTAGATTGATCGACTGTAGATCAATCAATATTCCAGAGAGAGATGAGAGCATGTGAGAGAGAGATGTGAGAGAGATGGGAGAGTTGTGAGAAATGGTGAGATTATTATAATTGTGTGTGAGGAGAGAAAGGGTGAGATTATTATAATTGTGTGTGAGGAGAGTTGTGAGAAAGGGTGAGATTATTATAATATTTGGTTGTGAGGGGGACACTGTTCATTGTGAACCGTGCTTCCCCTCTTTTATTAAGGATATAATATGAGGCCATACATGTATTACGGCTGTATCCCTCACTCCTGTTTTCACAAAATGGCTTCAAATAATTTAGCGAATTTCTTACCACATTTTTCACCACCAAATTAGGCATGGGCTATGATATGATGTTGATGTAGAGTCTAAAATTGCATCAACTTTTTATAAATTCAAAGAATTCACATTGTCATGTACGTACAACAGTGACAATGCTCATCGATCGTGAGGCACATGATTAAAAGCCTACTAATTTATTCATTACTATCTTACACAGTAGTTGCCACGATCTGAGCTAACCAACGAACCTCTTTTCATCAAGATAAAATCGAATTCGACAAAGAGTTCTCATCTAGAGCTACCATGAATTTTCATTTCCGTTACGAATATTTCACACAAATATATCATCTACAAATGTCACACGTTTGGAATTACATAAACATAACAACAACGGATCACAATCTGATAGCTAATTGCGAAACCTGAAGTGATCGATGTTATTCCATGGAAAGTGAACCAATTTTTGTGAGAAATATATAATGTTATACTTTTCTTATCACATGTATCGTGTATTCGCGTATAACTACGAACATTGTTTAGTGGTAAATAGTTAATGGTATGCTAATTAATTTAGTGGAATCCAATGACTGGACTGGGTTGATTTGGTTATCGAATCAATGAATAAGTGACTCGACCGGGCTGACTTGATTGTCAATCCCGTGACCCGATGCTCGATCCCGTGATTCGGTCAAATTGACATGTTGGTTAAACCCGTAATCTAATAATATTCAACATTTAGGAAATATTTTATCCGTCTCAATTTACTTGTCCACTTTATATTTTTCAAGTCCTTCATAACAATTGAATAATTCCAAGTTGACGAAACAAATGACTTATTCGTAGCTCAGCCATGACCAAGTGGTCGTCGTTCTTAAGTCTCTTCCTTGCCCTCGCCTGGTTCATCTTTCAAATTCACATAACCACCTTATCCGAAATCGAATGTAGTTTCAAAAGTCTTTGTTTTTTTACCAATTTTATAAAAATCAAGCATTTCAACCTATTGCCAACATGGGTGATCTTTCAACACGTTTAACGTCGCCTCTAGCGTAAAAGCATGTTTGTAAATCACTTTGTATTCCACACATGTTTATGGTATGCGGTGAGGTCATTGGCACCACTTTGGTGATTATGCTTTGTTATTCATGATAGCACAAAAGTAACCATTTTCTAGGGTGCGCCTTATTTTTCCATTTGCTCACAATCGCGCCGTACCCTCTAGTTTCACCCGTCTCGGTTTCATAGTACTTAAGAACGGCTCCCAAACCTTTTGTCTTTTGGGCGGTTTTTTGCTTGCTATTCTCCGACACATGACACCAATCTTTGTACAAGGCGATCTCTTTCGCCGTTGTTCATTCTTTTGGCGGCTCCTAATCTTGGTCTCAACCTGCTTGCCTTTTGAAGCATGTTTCGAGGGCTTCTTAGGCTTGACGGTGATATCTCTTCGACAAGAGATAAGTCATCGTCGTCGTCGTCAAGGTTGGTTGCACCGTGATAGAATCTGTGACCCGAACCTTGTCTCATACATTGATCTTGACTCGGACCATGACCCGAACTTTGGCCTTGACTTGCAAAGTATTATTGGTTATACATCATTTCCTCAAAATCAACATCAAGATTAAAACGATTAACCGAAGTATACACGGATTCGCATGTGAAGACGTTGACGAATCTATTATATATAGGGCGATACAAACCGATTAAAGATTCAAAGAAAGCTTGTTGATTGTTTTATACCAAGGAGCGAACGGACGCATCTGATAATACATGTTCGGATTATGTGGTTGTTGTGATTGATTCGAAGTCGGCGGGTTGAAAATGGATGTTTGGTTTTACACACATAATCGAAAATTCGAATCTAACGCCAAATGCGAAACACGTTGTTGAGGACATCTAGATTTTAGGGTTTTAGTTTTAGAAGTTCTTTTGTTAGACATGATGAAATGATTGATTTTTTTATTTGTAATTTGGATGTATGTGAAAAATTATTAAATGAGTTACGTATTTATACACGTGAAGTGTTTAATTTTAAAAAATTTAGAATTTAAAAAAAAAATTCAAACGGTCCTTTTTTTAAAAAAAAGTGTTTGTTTCGATCGTGTGTACGAACAAATTCGAGTGGACGATCAATTCGACTCGATCGTTGATCACGGCTGACCGAATACAACATCGATCAATTGGGTCTATTCGATCCGCGATGTGCCCAGCTTAGTGTATTATCTAGGATAAATTTGGTCAGGAAATCATGGTTTTTGGTTCCGAGTACAACTTTAAGAACCTATTATACAGTTAACCTTTGTTAGGCTTATTATACAGCTAATGATACATTGATAAGTCGATATCATATCTATGAGGTACTTCAACCTCTTTGTTGTCCTCATAGATGTTAATGTACGTGATTGACGAACAGTCTATATTATTGTTGATACGTGCGCATTAAAAACGACGCGATTCATTACTTATCTTCCACGACTTCTCGACAGTCACTTTCCCATTTATCATGCAGCAAATGGTCCATGCTACAAGAGAGACCTTGTAATCTTTCACAATTTCAAACAAAGAATCTTTAATTTGGATTCATCTACTACATGACAAGACCATTGCTCTCGTATTTTCAACAAACCCTTAACTCATACTTAAACGTAATTTATGTGGCCATTTGTGAGTCGTCGGTTACATTTGTTTGATTCATATGTCCACATTTTACGTTTTTAACTTATCATGTTTCGTTGGAATATTATTATAACTGATAAATATTTCAACTTCTTGAGGCATGATAAAATTATAATATACGTAGTTGTTGCATAACACATTGCTCTCTATATTGTAACATTCCAAACATGCATTTGAATATTTTGATCATGTCAAGCATCTTGCACAAGTTGATATTTCAAAGAATCAAAGAATATGTGACTTATGATATTTAATGAAATTTTTTAATCAGCAAAACTAGTGAACTCAAAGTTTAAAAGGCAAATTGCAAATTTCGCCTATCAAATTTGCCAAATTAGAAAATATACTACTAGTGGTATTTTAGGGTGTTTGAGTACAACTATTCAAGTTGATTATAATCACTCAACATATGGTTTTTTTGTGTGTATCCAAATGGGTCTTTAAGTTTGACTTTAATCAATCAACAAACGAGCTTTAATCAGTCAATAATATTGGAAAAAAAAGAACCAATATGTTATGATTCAGTTAAAAAATCATAACATTATACCTAAAATGACAAAGAAGAACCAATATAACGAATTCAAATACTATACAACCTTTGAATTAAACAACTAGCATTGCAAACCAGGCCCTAAACAACCATTATGTCTACTGTCTAAAACAAACATTGTTTAAATGTATAAGAATAACATTGTTGTCCGTAAATACACATAAAATGAAATAATTGTGAACATTTTGCAACATCAAACTCACTGATGCAATCTCACTTATGCAAACTCACACCTCTAAACTCATTTCTTCTGCTTTGCAGAACCACGATCCCCTATCTTGCTTGCTCTATTCTTCATTGTACATTTACCAACTTGACTTGTTCGTTGTTTGTGATGCCATTGGCTTACTATCTAAGACTCCTTGGTTTAATCTGCGGCCCTTCTTTATCCCTGGCCTGAACTTCCACTAGTACACCCTCTCTTATTATCACCCAGTCCTTTACACTTGCTGCAAGTCATCCTGATGCACGCCCTTGTCATCTTTCCCTTCTTAGCCATTTTCTTTATTGCCTCCTCAGCAACTTCATCGTTGGAAATTCTTCTCTTCTTCTTTGGTCTACATATAGGAACATGGTGATGTGGAGGTAGTAACAGACTAGGGATCCTGCATCTTGGCTAGAAATTGCAACCACTAACATGTTCAACCTTATATTGACACATCTCCTTCCATGTCCTTAACCAATAACATGGTACCATCCATTCCTCTGGTATCCCAATAGCTTCTTCATGTGTTGCCTTGTTGTTCATGCCGCAACAACATGTCAACATGGTATACCAACTAACTTCCATCTCATACAATCACATTGCTTAAGGTTGAGCTTCACAACGCACTGGTCATTAGGGCCCTTACACTGGTACTATTCCTCCCATTATAAAGAACACTATAATCATTTGTTGATGCCTTAATGCAGTTAAAAATTTGCGTTGCAGTTAAGGTTAGCAGACCAGTACTTATGTCTATCACTTGACGCACATTTACAATTCTCTTCATAAGATACTACCTTATGTATTCTAAGCAACCAACTATTGGCATATCTCTACCATCCACCAACTTACTGTTAAAAGCTTCACATGTGTTGTTCAGTAGAATATCACACTTAGGTTTCCCTGTATGTCATATAATGTATCAGAAATCAAGTAATAAAATTAGAAATTGCATATTCAACCAACCAAACATTCATACTTAGTATCAGCAGTCAAGTAATAAAATTGGAAATTGCATACTCAACCAACCAAACAAACATACCTAGTATCAACACTCAAGTAATAAAATTGGAAATTGCATATTCAACCAACCAACCAAACATACATGAGAAACGTGCCATACACCATGATGCTAGAGGAATCTTTTTAACCAATCATATGCTTTACGGTCAACTGCTTTTACTTGATGCTTGAAACCTGATGAGGTATAGTCCCTAGTCGGTGCATTAGCCCGACCCACGGGTATTACCCGTATTCAGTCCATCATGAATGGCTAAACAAACAGCGAATTGGGCCTACCAGGCCCAATGGACATTTGTCGTACGCGGTTTTAGGAAGACCGCACTCTGCCCGCACGCGGTCGGAGTCAAACCTAAATCATAGTCTAAATATGACTATGATTCACTTAAGTTTAGAGGATATACACTCTCCTTGTTTAGAATGAAAAGGATCACAGTGTATATGGTAATTATCTCTTACTTAGGTCGCACGATTTGGTAAGCCCAACTAGGGTTTCACCGAATATAAAAGGAACCCCCGAGGTTCCACCAAAAGGTACGATTCACTTACAATCATAAAACCTTAAATATAAATAAAACCGATTACTTACTCTCACACTGAAGTCTAATCGTGGGAGACAATCCCACGGTAAGCCTAACGACGTCTTTTCTTTAGTTTGTAGGGTCTTCATCACAAGTTAGGTAATGAGGACACCCCATTCTCTCTGGCTTATGGAATAGAAGCAGTTATCCCGGCTGAGATTGGAATGCTAACAATCCGCACGGCGAAATTAGACGTCGTGACCAACGACGAGGAGTTGCAGATAAATCTTGATCTACTCGAAGAAAAACGAGAGATGGTCGTGATTCGTGGAGCTAAAGCTAAATCAAATATGAAAGGTTACTACGACGCTAAAGTACGAGGAGGGGTCTCTTTCAAACCGGGCGAATTTTTTTACTATGCTAACGAAGCAAGTCGTGCGGAGAACACTGGAAAACTCGGACCAAAATGGGAAGGACCTTACGCAGTGACTGGATCTTTAGGAAAAGGTGTGTATAAATTACGCGACATGGATGGATGTGACTTGGGTCGTACATGGAACATCTACAACCTTAATAAGTGTTATCTTTAAGGATATGTCCTGTGCATGGACACTCTTCAGCAGTATTTAGCTCCCAATAAATGTCCATGTACTTAGTTCTTTACTTTTTTCTTTTTTAAATCTTGCAAGTATTAATAAAACGCCGCGGTACCAAGCTAGTTTCGTGGGCCCTTCTTTACTTTGATTATTGTTTCAGTTCTTTATTTTAATTGTCAATTAGCATTATACTTTACCTACAGGCGTACATGTACTTATCGTTTTTATGTGAAATTAGAGGATTGAGTGAACCTAATAATTAGCTTGTCGCGTAAGAGGGATGCAACCCCAGTAACCACGGATCATGTATCCTTGTTAGACACCTTGCTTTCAAGACGTTGAAGTAAGTTATGCGTACCTCATGATTCATGACGGACTTGTAAAAAGACACATTGTGCACGTCTAACAACACTTGTCTAATATGTCAAACTTACGATAGTCGTGGTACGCCACACATTATTGCGTGATCATTCCGTAGGTGAATAACTTCTTCTATGTATGCTTATGACGCATACCTAAGTATAAAAGTTCTCGCATACGTTTGTGACATACAACTTAGCCAAACAAACAGAACATCAAAGTAATATACATGTTAGGGACATCTACGCAAAGTATTTATGAATTACATAGTTCTAAATATTAGATATACATGCAATAAATATGCTACGACCAGCCACAGATGTCTACATATTACATAATATATGAGGAATAAAAGCATAAGTGTTTCTAGCACGCAACACACGTACACCCTGAACCACGGATCCTAGTGATACACTATTACAACCAGTAAGAATATCCATACACCAAAAATACTTGTTTTTTTAGCACATTGTTGGTGCAAACATTACGATATTTAATCAATATAATCTCTTTGTGTTTTGGTGACGACAAGCATATAACTCGCAATACATTATGTAAAATGTGTAAGGTACTCGTAATCACTCAATCATACATATGTATACTTCTCTCGATACCTCTAAGATCGCATTCGTCACGAATCACTCAAGGTATGAATAAACAAGTCATTAACCTTACTAAGTGATCAAGGATTAATATTTTTTAACAACTCGCTTTTATTTAAAGTGACAAAGTATTTTTTAAATAACTTTATTTTTAAGAAAATATTTTATTAAAAAGAAAATAAAAATTTGAATTTAGGATATACCAAATGGATAAAGGATATACCCTTTGGGTAAATTCTTCACCAGATAGACTTTCCCCACTAAAGGACACAAGGGAGCGGAGTCTAGAGCCCACGGCTCAAGGTACCCGCGGCTCAATATCAATAATGAGCCGCATGGTATTTAATAAGCCACCGGAAAATATAGTAGTTGCTCGTCCTATAAATAGTGTATCATTTCCAACTTTTTAATCAACCATTTTTGCACATTTATCTCAGTTTCTCAGACACCTTAGATCCTTGATTAGTTGGTAGATTAATCTTGTTTTAAGATGTGATTCTCTTCTCCAATCCTCCCATCCTTTCAAGTGCAAAGAGTATAACACTTTAATCACTATGAAGTGTTGGGTTTATAACATAATGAAGATCTCTCCTTCTAGATCAAGTCATGATTATAGTTTTCCTACAATGTAAATCATGAAGATCCAAGTGGTGTGTACACTTAGGCTTGATGTATATGTAGTAGATCCAAGTGGTGGGTTCACTTGGATGTGTTTGTAAGGGTAGTAGATCCAAGAGATGGGTATCCTTGGATTAGGTGTTAGGAGTGTAGATCCCCAAGTTATGTATATACTTGGATAAAGTGTTAGAATCCTAGATCTAAGTGGTGTGTACTTAGATCCAGATGGTTTATGTGTTTATGCCATAAAACACAAGGTTTGTTATGTTGGGCCATAAAACATAACGGGTTTGGTTGTACCCGAAGAAGGACCTGACATCTAGCCGTGTGTCAGAAAATGGAAAGTAGGCGACGTGTGTAGATTGGTCCTACCTAAGATTAGGACTTTACATCTAGCTTAGTGTCGGAAATGGTGTAAGCAGAGTGTATGGTTTTCTCTACCTTGAAAGGAGCTTGTTGACTAGTGAAGTAACTCTCGAGTTGGGTACTCAAGGAGTGGAGTAGGGCGAAGAGGAGCTTCATGACCGAACCACTCTAAATCATCGTGAAGGTATTCTCCTTTACATTTATGTCTTTACATTAACGTCTTTACTTTTAGAAGTGCATACTTGTGTTGTGTATCTTTGTGTGCATCACATAATCTAAACATCTAAGTTGTAGAAAAGCTAAGGCTTAATACGTATGTGCTTCATGTTTAGATTATGGTCAAGTGTGCATCCTTTAGTCTAAACATCTTAGTTGCAGAAAATCTAAGGCTTAGTACGTGTGTGCTTGGTGTTTAGACTATTGCTTAATGTACTCTTGATTTGATGTGTTTGTGTGTTTACTTACTTGTTGTTTATATATATAATAAAAAAATCTCATATTAAATCAATCTTTAATCGGGAATTTGATCCAAAAGATTGTTAAGTTAACAATGTTTTAACGTCCACTGTTGGCGGTTCATTATATGAACCAGCGGATCATTATTGATAATGAGCCGCAGTCATGTTTATTGAACCGCGATCAGTGGCTTTTAACGAAAAGTTTTTATAAATTAACAAGAAATGTATTCATCCCCTACCGTTTCTACAATTGGTATCAGAGCGAGGTTATTCAAGATCTTCGAAGTATATTTTGCTTTAAAGCTTAGATCGATATTTGCTCTTGTTTTCAAAACGAATGGTTTTTAAAATAGAGACGGTCCCTTGTATCAAATTTCCCATGAAGAGTGATTACATATGAAGTGTGTTTTATTTTTTCGTTTATACAAGTTTTGGTGTTAAATAAACTTTGTATAATAGCTTGATAATAAATCTTTTCATGTTTGGAAGTATAAAAATCTTTTATGTCATAATTATCGTTAAAACACGAGTTCTACGTGTGAAAAATGATTTTTTAGAGTCCTACGTCCTTCCGTTAAGTCACCAAATGATTTTGTTCAAAAAAAAAATTTGTCCTCTGACCGCGGATCATTAATTGTTCCCCGAGCTTCGTTATCAATAACGAACCACGGTCAGTCCGACACAGATTTTTGCAAAATTTGAAAAATCATATAAAATCAATCGTAAGTCCGTAGAAGTCGTGCCACCCGTCATTTTGAATGTAATTGAGTCTTATTTCATATAAAAATACTTACAAACCCTCATTCAAACTTTAAAATTTAGATTTTTTCTAAGTTCTATACTTTGTCCAAAGTATTGAGTCTCAGTTTGTCGTAAAACTTATGTTTTACTCTTTTCTATTAAGTTGAACATCTCTTGTTTGTGTATCTTTGAAAATTGATATAATTACAAAGTTTTAAACTTAATTAAATTTTGAAATGGGTCAAAAACTATCTTCAAATAAAATCAAACTATGTATACCTTGTTGTATATAACACTCAAAACATGGATGAATGCTTTTATGTGTTCAACTAATTGTTTATGCGTGTTTCCTTGTGTGTTGTTATTATGTGTAGACACTATTGAGTTATCATTACTATTGGTAGTAGAGTTACTTATATGTCTAATCTTCTGTGCCTTGCTTGGTATTTGTTAGTATCTAGTCATTCCTAAGTAAGATTTATGCTAGACTTCTTGGATTTTTTTTGCATCATCTTTTGTGCATTGCATATAGGATCAACATATCTAGGTTTACAAATGTTACATAAATCTTGTATACCTCGTTATGTTTAATAACACTCATAGGTTTGAAAGTTATGTAAGTTTGGCAAACCTATCGATAAGGGTCTTCATACACTATCATTGTGTTATGAGTTCAAGTAGATAAATGTCTCACCATAAAACATGAAACACTATTTGAAAATCTTAGTTATTTTCTCTTAAAGAAGTGTTTGTGGAGACCAAGAAATATTTCAAATACATATCAATTCATTATTCAAATTATGATTGATATCCTTATCGAATCTAATTGACATGTTATTTAGTGTAGACATGAATGTGGATTCTTATGAATATACATCGGATCATAACTCACACTTGTGTTGATGATGTTATATTAAGTCTATTTGTTAAAATTGTTAGACAAATTTGAAAAATAATTGTTTAATGCGCAATGAAGTTGGTTTGACAACTTGCATGTTTCATCCGAAACACTTAAGTAATTTACATTGCAATGCGATTGGTAAATATGCCATTTCTGAAAGATTGTTGTAAAAAATTGTGTAAACTTTGATTTTACAATTCAATGTTAATGGCCTCAAGATCTATTAAGGTAAATAACCTTAACTAGATTCTTATTGTCAAGATATGCAATGGTGCATTCTTTAAACCCATTAGGTTATGCATTATTTGGTAATATAAATTTCATATTTGCTACACTTCATTAGGCTAATGCAGGAATTACGTTTTGTCTAACATGAGAATGACTACTAGAGAAATAATTGCACTGGAAATTCAGTTTGACCTAACGGAAAATGAGAAGTTGGATTAGTGTATTACTCGTAAAAATGGTCGTGCTTATCCTTACTTGAGTGCCTCTAGTGATAGTCTCATACTCATTCTGTAAATTGATTAAATGGCTCTTCCTAAATATGACTAATGATAGTTTACATCGATGAACTTTGTATGTCATTAGGAGTCTCTTTAAATTTGTAGCCATTAGTTTTTTCTTAGCTTTCTTCCTACGTGTTAATTATCTTATGTGTATTTCCTTTGTGTGTTTCTTAGTCTTTATTTTCTCTTTAGCATAACTTTATGATAAGTTAGACTAGAACTTTAGGAATTTTCAAATTAGAAAAATTCCCTTATCCCCCAAAACATACCCTCTGATCACGGATCATTAATTGTTCGTGGGTCAATATATAATATTGAACCGCAGGCTTATTGAGCCGTTGACAAAATCTGTGATATTGGTGTCTTCTTAACCTCCTAAACTGTTCCAATATTTTCAGGAATCTTTGTTTCAATCACTTGACCACTTCCAAAACATCTTGTGCTTTCTCTACTTAACCCAAAGCATTTTTGCATCTCTTTTACACAAAAGCAAAATGTCTTATTCACCGAATGAAAGCCTTGATTCTCCACCATTTTATCCTATCTCTTTCAGCCCAAATTCACCAAAGAACACACCAAATCAAATCTCTTCTCCTTTTAAGGAAATTAATTTTGGAAACACTCCTTTTCCACCACTTCCTCTTTGTGTTCTTTCTCCATCAAATGATAATTTCATACATCATCTGACATATTGTATTTGTTGTTAATATCAACATATTGCCATGTCTCATATCTAGCATGCTTATTAATAAGACATCCAATTTAAGCAAATCTTAGAATTTTAGTGTAACTAGGATTAGAATTATTCATAAGTTTTAGGCTTATGTTTCATACATCTTTGTATGATCTTTATTTTCTTGTAGTTTTTTCATGTTTTTCAACATGATTTATCTATGGTTCTTGGATCTCGTTGTTCTTGTGTTCTTTCTTTTTTCTTATTTTGAGACTTCTTTTATAGACTAGTTAGAATTAGGATTCTCATTGGAGATTTACACTACATGTAGTTTGATACGTGGTATCATAATTGATATCTTGCTTGTATGTTACATGCTTATATATCGTCTTGTTTATCCTAATACTATATGCTTAATTGCTTAGTTAATGAATGCATGCTTATTATAAAGGTTTTGTCTTTGTCTAGCAATTCCAATATAATATCTCTTGTGTAACTCATGCATGTCCTTAAATTCTATGTGCTAACATGTTTTTTACTTAGTGTTCTATATATAAGTAATCATGTTTCTAGCGTGTTATTTTTCGTGTCTTACATTTTAATTTTGCACCATCTCTACATGGGTTTATTGTAGACATAATTAGGCTTGCCTTTTCTAGATTGGTATCTAGGTGACATTTAGCCTTGCACATTAATCTCTATGATTATTGTTTTGATGCTTGTTTAATTTCTCCTACATGCTCAAACCTATGTGTATTACATGCTTATGCTTATGCTTGCTTGCTTATGCTTACATGCTTATATTTATGTGCTCAAAAGTATTTGCGTTTAGGTCTTAGTATGATGGAACTGTTTCCTTGATTGTGCAAGCTTAGTTGAGCTATGTTTTACTTTGTTAAATGTTAAGTAAACCGTTATCTACTTTTGTTGCATATAGGCATTAACTAGGATCTTTCTTAATGTAAATCCTTCTTCTATGAGTACATTAAGCATTTCTTGCATTCTCCTATAAGCTAACTTGATTATGTGTTAGATTTTGTGCTAACTCTATCATGTCTTCTCGAACTCTTTTGAGTTTCTTTTCTCGTTTCCTTTCAAGATTTCACTATTACATACTAGGGTATATTATTCTTGAATTATCTTATGAAGTTATCCTTAACTTCTTTGTTGAGAGTTGATTTTGGTTAAATCTTGAATTTTCTTGGGTGATTTCAAAAATTCTAAGCGTTTAACCCTTTGACATAATATCTTCAAATTGTTGGTTGTTTCTTTTCTACCTCTATTCCAACAATTATGAATTGATCTTGTCAAATTCCTTTCCTTGGACATTCTTTGGATTGATAGCATCGTGTGCACACTTCTTTCTTCAATGCTTGTCATTGTTTGTGCAAATGGCTTGTTTATCGTCCTCGTTTTCTTTTTCCTTCATAGTCATTCTTCCTCTCTTTTAGACCATGTGGAATTGTTTTATTGTCCTTGTCATACTATCTTTAGTTTGGTATTCTTGCCAAGATATTAAAGTGAAGTATGTCCTCTCGACAATATTTTTTATATAATCGTACATCACTTTTCTCTCTGTGTCCCTTTTATATTTTTTGGTGTCACCAAAATAAGTTGGGTTCTCTTTGCTATCTAATAGCCAACTTATTTTTCTTAACTTGTCAAATTTATGACACTTCTAAAAGTTAAGATTGTTTTAGCTTCATCTTGAGTCCCTCTCTTTGTACTCGAGTTGTTTAAGCTAATTTCGCTTGGGTGACTTTGCTTTATATACTCTTGTCTACTAACTTTGTATTGTTCCTTGTATCTTGTAAATATTATTGCTTTGTTGGTGCCTCAAGCGAGGGAGAGCTCATATCAAAGAGGAATTAATAAGAGTTCAACTCATTACATTTGCAATCGTTCACTCACTTAAATTGCATTCATCGAACATCTTACAAGTAATGAGTTATCGGAGCTCGAAGATTAGCATATTCTTATGCGTGAAGTTGGTTAACCTATGGTGATTGAAGACTTCACTAAGATGACGCAAGCTAAATATCTTTGGATGATGGGTCTAGGGTTCAGATTCTTGCCTCTCAACAGACGAATATCTATTGGGATGAAAGCTCTCTCGAAGTCGATCCCTCTCTTCTACAAATGAAGACTACCTTTTGGATGCAAGATCTCTTGGCGTCATTTCTTCTCTTCTTCAAATGACGTGAAATTAAGGACTACCGTCTTAGATACATGCTCTCTCGACATTGATTCTTCTCTTCTTCAAGATGTCGACTACCTTTTTGCTTCGATAAAAGGGGGAGAAGTAAGTGTAAACGAGTAACTTATACATTTTAATATGTGTTACGGTTTACTTGTTTGTCATCATCAAAAAGAGGAAGATTGTTAGTGCAAACATTACGATGTTTAAGCGATATAATCTATTTGTGTTTTAGTGACAACAAACATATAACTCGCAATACATTATGTAAAATATGTAAGGTACTCGTAATCACTCAAGCATACATATGTATACTTCTCTCGACACCTCCAAGATTGCATTCGTCATGAATCGCTCAAGGTATGAATAAACACGTCATTATTCTTACTAAGTGATCAAGAATTAATATTTTCTAAAACCTCACTTTTATTTAAAATGACAAAGTGTTTTTTAAATAACTTTATTTTAAGAAAATGTTTTATTAAAAGAAAAAAGAAATTGGAATTTAGGATATTTCAAATGGATAAAGGATATTCCCTTTTGTGTAAGTTCTTAACCAGATGGACTTTTCCCACTAAAGGACAAAAAGGAGTAGAGTTTAGAGCCCGCGGCTCAATAAAGGTACCCACGACTCAATATCAATAATGACCCACATGGGTATTTAATAATCCGCACGCAAATATAGTCGTTGCTCCCTTGTCTTATAAATAGTAGATCATTTACAGTTTTTTAATCAACTCTTTTTGCACATTTCTCTTAGTTTCTTAAACACCTTTGATCCTTGATTAGTTGGTAGATTAATCTTGTTTTAAGATGTGATTCTCTTCTCCAATCTTCTCATACTTTCAAGTGCCAAGAGAAGAACACTTTAATCACTATGAAGTGTTGGATTTATAACATGATGAAGATCTCTCCTTCTAGATCAAGTCATGTTTATAGTTTTCCTACAATGTAAATCATAAAGATCAAGTGGTGTGTACACTTAGGCTTGATATATATGTAGTAGATCCAAGTGGTGGGTTCACTTGGATGTGTTTGTAAGGGTAGTAGATCCAAGTGATGGGTATCCTTGGATTAGGTGTTAGGAGTGTAGATCCAAGTTATGTATATACTTGGATATAGTGTTAGAGTCCTTGATCTAAGTGGTGTGTACTTAGATCTAGATGGTTTATGTGTTTAGGCCATAAAACAAAAGGTTTGTTATATTAGGCCATAAAATATAACAGGTTTCATTGTACTCAAAGAAGGACTCGACATCTACTCGTGTGTCAGAAAATAGGAAGTATGTGATGTGTGTTGATTGGTCCTACCTAAGATTAGGATTCGACATCTAGCTTAGTGTCGGAAATGGTGTAAGCAACGTGTATGGTTTTTTGAACCTTGAAAGGAGCTTGTTGACTAGTAAAATAACTCTGGAGTTGGATACTTGAAGAGTGAAGTAGGGCAAAGAGGAGCTTCGTGACCGAATCACTATAAATCATCATGTCGGAATTCTCCTCTACATTTATGTCTTTACATTCATGTCTTTACTTTTGTAGTTGCATACTTGTGTTGTGTATCTTTGTATGCATCACATAATCTATGTAGGATATTGTAAATCTATGCTTAATCTAGAGAGAGAAAGAGATAGAAAGATGGTGAGAACACACACACACTTAGAGAGAGAAAGTATGAAAACACACTTTAACTATGTGTATTATGAAGTGAACCAACACCCTCTCCAACCAAGGAGAGGGTTTATATACCCAATCCCATGAGATGGGCTTGGGCTTACATTGGGCCGTCGGCCTACACAAGTTGTAGGCTTGGCTTGGCCTTGTTTGTTTACTATTACGATAACTAAACTACGAGCTACTTCTTAGACTATTGTTAGAGTGACTGATCCTTTCTAATACGTAAAACATATTTCCAACAATCTCCCCCTAAGGGAGGTCACTCCAAACATGGGCGTTACCCAAGTTACAATAATAAAATAAAACCTAGCATTCTATGCTTGTCTTGAGCTCGTAGTCTTCGTCTTTCTTTTCTTTTTCTTTTCTGGTGAACATGCTGATGTGATCTTTGATATCAATCTTTAGCATTAATCTCTTGCCTTGATCTTGTGCATCCTTCACTTGTGATCTTCGCCTCTTCGTGACTTCATGTCCCACATACTTATACCTTCGTAATTCTTGAAAGCTTCAGAGTTCGATACAGCGGAAGACTTGACTTTTAGGCTTTCTAGAATTAGATGAAGTATTAAGTGCATAAAGTATAAGCATGCGGGGACGACTTCTTCTCGGATTCCGCAACGCCACCGTCTTCAAATGCCGCTAAATAAGTAGACACGAACGAAATGGCTTTGAACATTTTATTCTAATTCGGTAGCATTTTACCTCCGGTCGGTGAAGACCGTTGAATGATATAAAATATCGTACTTGTGGCAGGTAGATTTAATTAAAAATATACTTGACAAGATTTGGCGGGTAAACCCGTTCTGTTTACTCGACCGTCCAAAACTGACTGCGAACGTAAAGAGTGAATCATTTGGATAAAATTATCCGCATGATTTGAAGTCGTCAAATCCGATTCCTGGAACAAGTTTGATTCATTAAGAACCGCACCATCTTTGCTTTCCAGTTGTCACGAGCTTGATTCGTATGGAATCTTGCAAGTTACCTACCAAGTGCTGTTTGAGGTTAACACTAGAAGGATTTCCACTCCTCACTGTGAACACTATAGAGTGTCACTCTGAGTGTTCTGGTAAGATCACTAAGATATTGCGTAGAGGCCTGGAACGTGTTTAAGTTTAGTTAAGAATTAAACCACCGTTGATTTCCAGTTATCACAAGCTTGATTCATAAAGAATCACACAAGTCACCAACCATGAGATTTTTAATGTTCGCTCAAGAAGGATTTCCATCTTCATTGTAAATACTTTCGTATTACTCGGATGTTCAGGCAAGATCATGAAGATTTTGCGTGGGACTCTTAAGATCTTTCTTACTTTTCACAGTGTGTGAAGAAGCAAGGAAATATGGAAATGTGTTATAATGAGATATTTGATGATCTCAAATGACTCTAGACTCGATCGTGCATTTTGGATTTTTAGTGATCGGAGGCTGGAGAGGAGTGCTGTAATACCCACATTAAAAACCTATGAACATTACACGTGAACTGTAAAGTAAAAAACACGATAAAATTTAAACTTTCCATTTATAATATTAATACACGTGTCACTATAATAAATAACAAACAATCATAAATATTATAAATGTGACACGAACACGAATACCAAAATCACGAATAATAAATCACGAACACACACGCTAATTATTTTAAACACGGAAAAGCTACGGGTTACCCTTGGTGGGCCCCATATGTCGCGGCAAGACAAAGAAGGAGGCCAAGTGGGCCTTTTGGCCCAAAACCAAATTTAATAAAAACATCAGGAGAAACCTTTTTCATTATTTTAGGTTTACATAAATTTTTTGTCTCATCCTTGTCCTCTCTTGTTGCCGCCGGCCTACATAAAAGAAAAGGGAAGAACCGGACGATTTTTGTTACTTGTTTATTGTTCGTGATCATCTTTTCATTCTACACACGTTGGTATAATCAAAACCCTTTTCATCTTATTTGTTTTTCTTATAAAATTCATGTTTTAAAATTAATTAATCATCAAGAACATGTAAGAACACATCTAAGATTAATTAATTCATGTCACGGGGTTTAGTTTGTGTGTGGTTGGTTCGGCCGAGACACCGAGACCCCAAGGGGGTGCTCGGCTTGCTTTTAAACACCACCACCGAGACCATAAAGGTCTCAGCTTGGTTTGTTTGTGGCTCGGATGCAGAAAGGAACCCCGAACTAGGGTCAGGGTGGGTTTTGTTTTTGGTTTTTGTGCACCGAGGCACCACCGAGACCCTCTATGGGGCTCGGTTGGTTTTGTTGTTCGGACCCGAGACCAAAGGGACCTCGACATTAGGTCGGGGTATGTTTACATGTTTGTTAGATTAAGTAGTGTCAACTGAGACCCCTCGAAGGTCTCGGTGGGACTTTTATATAGCTTATTTGGTTCGGCTTATTTAGAACACGGGCTCGAGATTCGGGTTTTTATAAAAACTACTTTTATAAATCATGTCATAATAAACTTTAGGTTAATTAAATTATTAAATTAATTCATGTATAACCTAAGGTATTTATACTTAGTCATTTTAATTAAAACATGTATTTTAATTAAAATCATATAACATATAGTTTAATTAAATTAACCAGTTATTTAATTATTAAGCTATAACCATGACTTGTAGTGTACTAATTTAACTTCACTTATTATTTATAATTCAACTTAATTCTAATAATGGAAACTTACTATTTTTGGGAACTTTCTATTTTTGGGAACTTTCAATTTTTGGAAACTTTCTATTTATGGAAACCTGCTATTTTTAGAAAGTTACTTAGTATTACAATAGAAGTATTATAATACACTAATACATGAATAATACTCAACAGAACATCATAATAACTACAGTTAAACACAGTAAACAGTAAAACATGACAGAATACGTATAACAAGCTAATAACACATGAAACCAATAAAAACACATGTAATTCAGACAACTCATACACGTCCATATTTCTTATGTAGTGTTATCCGTCGAGACGGATTAGTCTTCATCGTTTTCCTTAGCTTCTACTGGACATAAGGTATGGATTTCCCGTCCTTCAGTAAGGACAATCTCTTCCTTCATTAGGATTTCCTGTATGCAGCCAACTATTTTCTCCAGTGGTTATAGATTAAATGCTTATGTTTTGTTAGTTACCTTAGCCATATACATGCATGACAAGTTTCACCTAGTTATGGAGGTACCATAACCATAACACTAGAGGCACTAGTGTTATGACTTCACCACGGCGGAGTGATAGCTCGTGGAGTCCCTTTTCAGTTATTTTGCCATTATATTATTATATTATCATGTGGGGCGTATGGGGTGCATCCTAGTTACACGTTTCAGTCAAGATTTCATGGTGAATGTGGTATGTGCCTTACATCCTTCACAAGGAGTTGATCCCTCCTACCCACTTACCAGTTAATTAGAGGCATCCCCTCTAATTTGCATGACGAGGTCATCCCTCCAAGTATTCATGCACGTTGTTGACCTCATGACCTATATTGGCTATTATGGTACATTAACTAATACAGATTTTCATAAGTAACATAAGCTATGTTTTCAGAACTAAAACCAGTTAACATGATAGACAACTAGGTTTTCTAGTACTTATTCATTTCCGCTGCCATTCATGCTTAATATTCTTTATCTGCTTCCATATTCTATGTTTTCCAGGCTTTATTATATATCCGTGCACTAAGCGTTATGCTCAGCCGTCTACTTTTCCATGTTCCCAAACGGCAGGTACCCAAGGACGCAAGTAGGAACTCCAGAGTATGTGCATTCGGATTGGAAGCTATCCGGCCTCTTTTACCTTATGCATTTATTCCTACTTTATCATACTTTACTTCTTTCGGACATTGTTTAGTCCTTTCCATTTACAGTACTTATATTGCTTGTGTGTGAGTTACTAGACTACCGATGTTTGATTCCGGTAATTCTATTTATGGTCATGAATGTTTAGACATTTACCTTGCATGCTTTAATGATACGCCATAATTTACTGTAGCATCATATCCTATTAAATAGGGTGTTACAATTATGGTATCAGAGCCAAGGTTTCGACCTGTAGCTCTGTAAAACATGACCTGTGACTTACGGGTAGTCACTAGTGTCTTCCTAGAAATGACAGTTGGTTTTCATGCATTCATTCATTTTCATTTTATTTCATGCATTCATATCATTGTAGCAGGTTTATGACGAGTAATGGTTGGTACAGGACTGGCCCTATTTAGTCGCATGTGCTTTTATCGAAACTTTTAACTTTGGGACCGACCCATTGGTGTCCCCACGTCATGTCTTTTGTTTTGAGTGAACTGACCATAGGCGTTCACTCTCGTTCATATAAAAGTTTTATAAACTGCATCATGCCTTTTTACATTGTTCCATGCATTATAAACTGCTTCTTTTATTTATACATTGTTCATGCATTCTTATGTTATCTCATTTCAGATTTTTGATTTATATTGCATTTTGTTGTTTTTAAACTGTCAGATGGTAAACAATCGCAATACTCCAGATTTGACAGCAGCTGTCAATGCAGCTCTGCAAGCCCTCCTTCCACAACTTCGCAATGAAATAGGAGATGAACTTCAGGCGGAATTCCAGGCTCATGGTAATCACAACAACCCTCCTCCTCCTCCACCGGTTACTCTTATGACTTGGTTGGAGAGATTCAACAAACAGCGACCCCGTTCGTTTGAGCAGACTGACAGCCCCAACGAGGCTGAAGCTTGGATTTCTCACATCGAGAAGATTTTCGATGCAATGGGTTGTGATGGTGTTTTCAAGGCAATTGGTTAAGCAGTCCAACGGTGGTGACAATTGGGTTGCATAGCTGACATGGGACCGGTTTAAGGAGCTCTTCCTTAATCACTACTTTCCACATGCTGAACAAGAGAAGCTCAAGAGGGACTACCACAACATTCGGCAGATTGCTGGTGAAAATAGCAACGAATTCATGCAAAGGTTTCTCCGTTTAGCAGGATTTCTGGGTCCAGCCGCAGGAACTGCTGCGGAGCAGGCTGAGAAGTTTCGCTGGGCACTTTGCACTTCGTGTTGGGAATCTAAACTTGTTAGATTCCCTGATCATTGATTTAAACATAATTAGGCTGTTAGATAGTCCCTTGCCTGTGCCTAGGAGGCAGGCAAGTTTCGCAAGACTCACAGAGACCCAAGTCTCTGTGAGCAACCTCAGAGGAGTCCATGTCAGAGACATTGTCAAGGAAGTCGAAGAATTACCTGAAGACATACTCACTGGCTGTGATGGATAACAGCCAAGATGTATCAGGGACTCTGAGGGGTTGAGAGTTAACAGGGGTGGCAATACCCTGATAACTCTCAGCACACTTTGGACATGCCATTTGTGTGTTCGAGACTATGAAGAAAAAGGAAACTGTTTTGACAACTGTTTCCTTAAAGCATAATGGAAGACTACCAAGAATAGAAGGACATCATGTGACTGATGTGGGAACTTGTAAAAGCTTGTGTAGTCGCCATCAAGTACTGTTTAGGTCAAACTCGTAACACTATAAATAGGATGTGTATCCATGCATTAATGTTTAACACTTTGAGATATCAAGAACATTATTGCATATAACTTAGTGAATCAAACAGCTACGACTGTATTCATAAGTTAGGGTTTATTGTTGTTCAAAGTGTGCACAACACATTGTCATCAAACTGTGTTATCCATAACACTTGTAATTCTTTATTATACAATAATAAGATTACGTTTGAAAAGTAATACCTTGTGTTGATTAAGTTAAGATTAGGGTTTCTTGCATTGATTAGGGACTTTCAATTGGTATCAGAGCGGTGTTTGATATTAAAACCTTCAAGAAACATCGTTCTCAGTTTTATAATCAAGATCCACCATGCCAGAAACTTCTAACCCACCACAATCACCTTCCACAAACCCATCTTCACCAAGACTTAACCCTCCTGCCAATGACGATGATCTACCCCAACTTCTTGACTCAAGAGGTGGATCACACGTCATAAGTGTACCAGTCTTTGATGAAGAAGATTTTGCCAGTTGGAAGAGTCAATTTCTTGTATATCTTGATGGACTTGAACCTTTTCTTTTAGAAATTTTAGAAAATGTTCCATATATTCCCATGGCGCTTACATCCACTGAAGAAAACCCTCTTCCCAAACCTCTCAAACAATGGACTCCAGCTGATAGGAAATTGGCAAACCAAGATAAACGTCTCAAAAGCATCATAATTTCCTGCCTTCCCAAGCATATCATGAAGTTTGTCATTCAGTGTCCCATAGCTAAACAAATGTGGACAAACCTCATTCTTGGCAATGAAGGACCCTCTGAAACAAGAGAGGCAAAGATTCAGGCACTCAGACTTCAGTTTAATGCCTTTAAGTCACTTGAAGGTGAAAAGGTTCAGCAAACCTATACTAGGCTGAAGATTCTTCTAAATGACCTAGCTATGAATGATGTCACTATTGGTCAAGCTGAGATCAATGCTACTTTTGTCAACAGCCTTCCAAGAAAGTGGCTGAGCATGAATCAGACTCAGAGAGCTAACAACTCAATCAAAAATAATACCCTTGCTCAGCTCTATGGTAAGTACAATTATGAAGAAGGGCTGATCGATACTATCTACAAATCAGAGACTGAAAGATTTGTAGTCCAAGGAGCATCTTCCAAAGCATTGATCTCTGCAACACATCCTCATGACAGCGATTCTGATGTTGAAGAAGATACCCGTAGCAGCCAAGAGTTCTTGACAGACCTCAATGCAGAGTTCCATGAAAGAGCCTTGCTAGCCAACCAAAGAAGATACTTCAAAAGATCAGGAAGAGTAGGATCAGCTAGTAAACCAACTGACAGGTCAAAAGAAACTTGTTTTGCCTGTGGAAAGCTTGGAAATTATCAAAAAGACTGTCCTTCCACCAAGACATCCTCACCCTCTTATCCATCATCTTCATCCAAACCCTACAAGTTCAAACAACATAACAACTCATCTTAATCCAATTCTTCAGAGACTGAGAAGAAAGATTACAAAAATAAGTACAAGGCACTTAAAGCTGAGTTAGAACAAATGAACTTGAAGATTGAAGCTCTGTCCAAAAAGAAGGGTGGTGAGAAAAAGACAGAGAAAGGGTTGGTTGCTGAAACTTATGATTGGAATGATGAGCCACTGACTTCAGATGAAGAAGACACCACCAGAGTCAGGGATTTTATGGCGATAGCTGAGGATGAACCAGCTGTTGGAAAAGGTGATGCAAGATCAGGACAATGGGTTGACATCACAATGAAAAAGGTACACAGGCTTTTATCCATGTCTGATAGTGATGAACGTAAGCATGTCCTTGATTACACCATTGTTGATTTACACTTTGTTGAGGAACAAAGAAAGAACCTATTTGATAAGTTTCACTCTGTTAAATCTGAAATGATAAATGCTAAGGCTGAATGTGAAACTCTCAGGCGGGTTAATTTAGAGAAAATATCCCTACAAAATGAAGTAGCTAGATTAACCTTGAAAAACATTGCTTTAAATGATCAAGTCTCTGAATTGAACAAGATTATTGAAAAATGGCTGTGTTCTAGGTTTACTATTGATGAATTGCTTAGGGATGAAGTGCCTTCTGACTTAAAAAGGGATATATCTGCTAAGAAAAATAAGATGAGAATTCTCGCCAAACCCAAAGACATTGTCTTTAAATCTACAGAGACTATTCATATGTCAGATACCACTTTGACAAATGACCCTGTCTCTGAAGATGTGGCTGAGCTACCACCCTTGCCCAAACTCTCTGGAGTTGAACCCAGCAGTTCTTCTAGATCTGCTAAGGATGAACTTAGGACAGATATTGAGAATCCTCCAGCTAAAGTTTTTCATGTTCCTGCTAAAAAACTGGCAAACAAGTAGCTTTTAAGCTTGTTACTACTAAAGCTGTGAATAAGGTTGAACCTACCACTGAAGATCGCCTGTTGTCTCTTATGAAAGAAGTGGAACTCTTGAAACAACACATTAAGCCTTCCACTGAATGCTATACTTCTCATGAACCTAAGTCAGTCCTAGGTGAACCCAAAGGGGAAAGGTTAATCAAACCTTATTGCAATGTATGTAAAAATTCTCACCATTCGACCTTAGATCATGACAGACACATGGCAGCTAAAAGAGCTCAGACACCCTCTAGGGACAGACCACAGAGTTCCAAAAGGCAATAGGGAAATTACAAACCTTATCCTCCCTGTAAATTATGTGGGTTCACAGACCATCACTCAGACGAGTGTGGTGACTTCCCTGGGTGTGATATCTGTGGGAGTTATAACCATGAAACAATGAACTGTCCATCCCAACGCCAAAAGTTTTTCAGGAACATAAGAGTTGCTAATAAGCAATTCAAGGAACCCACTGAAAAGTGGGTTCACCATAGGAACTAATCTGTTTCTATGTATCTGTGTAGAAATATCTCAAGGAATCGGTATGGTATCTAGATAGTGGTTGTTCTAGACACATGACAGGGATTCAACAATACCTGCACATATACTCAAAGGAGCCAGGTCCTAAAGTGGTGTTTGGAGATAACTCTTCAGGTGACACAGAAGGATATGGCTCAGTGAACTGCAATGGGATTACATTTACCAGGGTTGCATATGTGAATGGTCTTAAACACAATCTTATTAGCATCAGCCAATTGTGTGATGCTGACTATAAGGTTTTGTTTACTAAGACTCAGGGAACCATATTCAACAAAAACAATGATGTTGTGCTGATTGCACCTAGAAGGAGAAATTTTTATGTCATCAACATGGCTGTGTGCTCTGAAGACAGCTCAAATTGTTTTCTTGCTAAAGCCTCTGAAAGTGTCAATTGGTTGTGGCACAAAAGACTGTCTCATCTCAACTTTAAGAACATCAATAAGATAGCCACTCAAAACTTGGTTGCTGGTCTACCTTCAGTAATGTTTTCCAAAGACAAAACTTGTTCTGCCTGTGTCAAAGGAAAGCATCACATGTCTTCATTCAAGACTATGCAATCATTCTCTATTGACAAGTGCTTACATCTCCTTCACATGGATTTGTTTGGGCCTGTCAAACCTCAGACTATTAATCACAACAAATACACCTTGGTCATAGTTGATGAATTTTCAAGATACACATAGGTGTTCTTCCTCAGAAGGAAAAGTGAAGCAGCTGAAACCATCATGTCTTTCATCAGACAGGTTGAAAATTTAAATGATGTTAGAGTCAAAGCTCTAAGAAGTGATAATGGTACTGAATTCAAGAATCATCAACTTGAATCTTTTTGTGATGAAAAAGGGATTTCACAGAACTTCTCTTCAGCTGGCACCCCTGAACAAAATGGTGTGGCTGAAAGAAGAAACATGACTTTGATTGAAGCAACAAGAACCATGTTAAATGGTGCAGCCTTACCAAAGCAATTTTGGGGAGAAGCTGTTCACACTGCTTGCTACACACAAAACAGATCAATCATTGTGAAAAGACATGGTAAAACTTCCTATGAAGTTTTCAGAAAAAGATCTCCAGACGTCAGCTATTTTCATGTGTTTGGGTGCCCTGTGTTTATTTATAACTACAGGGATAAACTTGGAAAGTTTGATGAAGAAGCTGATGATGGTTTCTTTTTGGGATACTCTCCAATAGCCAAAGCCTTCAGAGTATTCAACATCAGAAGACAAGAAGTAGAAGAAACATTCCATGTTAGATTTAATGAAGATGATGAAGTCATACAGAGAACAGGAACAGAGGGTGATGAAATAAATTTTAATGAAAA
The DNA here is from genome assembly GCA_025667525.1 of Glebionis coronaria. Taxonomy (NCBI): domain Eukaryota; kingdom Viridiplantae; phylum Streptophyta; class Magnoliopsida; order Asterales; family Asteraceae; genus Glebionis; species Glebionis coronaria. The sequence goes on from CM046879.1 coordinate 165,283,126, forward strand.
TATATCCTTCCCAAGTGATGAGTTCACAGAACCCAGACGTACCAGTCATCATCACTCCAACACTCTTACCCCTTATGTCCCTGCCTTTGACCCTCTGTCTACTCACAACATAGAAGTTTCTACCTATCAGGAACTTGTTTAAGAAGAACCTCAAATCTCTGATGGTCCTTCTCAGACTATTGATGACTCACCAATTCTTCAAATCCCTAAAAACTCTCCTGCTGATAATGAAGTAGCACCTCTTGATATGGCTGAAGAAGACTCTGACACCGAAGTAGTCTTTGAAGAAAGCCCTCCTAGTCAGCAGGATGAAACTCAAATTGTACCAGCTGTGCCCACAAGTGTTCCTGTCCTTGAGTCCCCAGCTCCTCAAAATAAGTGGTCAAGAGATCAACACATTCTTCTTGTCAATATTATTGAGGAACCAAATGCAGGGGTCACAACTAGACAGCGAATCTAAGACTCAGAGTCAGCCTCAGCCAATGAATGTCTCTTTGCTGAATTTCTCTCACAAATTGAACCTAAAAGAGTAGCTGAGGCTCTGGTAGAAGAAAGATGGGTAGCTGCTATGCAAGAAGAAATCAGTCAGTTCAAAAGGAATAAAGTATGGACACTAGTGCCAGCTCCACCTGGAAAGAATATCACAGGCACTAGATGGATCTATAGAAATAAGATGGATGAAATTGGGAACATCATCAGGAACAAGGCCAGACTGGTAGCACAGGGGTTCTCTCAGACTGAAGGAATTGATTATGATGAAACTTTTGCACCTGTTGCTAGACTTGAAGCCATCAGAATCTTCCTTGCTTATGCTGCCTATATGAACATCACTGTGTATCAGATGGATGTTAAGAGTGCTTTCCTCAATGGTGATTTGGCTGAAGAAGTGTATGTTGCACAACCTGAAGGATTTGAGAACAACGAGTTTCCCAACCATGTGTACAGACTTCACAAGGCAATGTATGGTCTGAAACAAGCTCCAAGAGCATGGTATGAAACTCTTTCAAATTTCTTAACTGAAAATAAATTTGTCAGGGGTTCTATTGATAAAACACTCTTTACCTTCAAGGACAAGAGTGATTTCATCATTGTGCAGATTTATGTGGATGATATCATCTTTGGGTCAACAAATGTCAATCTTAGTAAACGTTTTGCTAAATTAATGACCAAGAAATATGAGATGAGTATGATGGGTGAATTAACTTACTTTTTGGGTTTTCAAATTAAACAATGTCCTAAGGGAATTTCAATTTGTCAAGAAAAGTATGTTAAGGATTTACTTAAAAAATATGACTTAGCTGATTGTGCATCAGTGAAATGCCCCATGCTTCCACCCAACAACTTGGGCCCTGATGAGTCAGGGGTCTCTGTCAATGAGACTTTATATAGAGGCATGATTGGGTCACTCATGTATCTAACAGCTAGTCGTCCAGATATCCAATTCTCCACATGTCTCTGTGCAAGGTACCAAGCTAACCCAAAAGAATCCCATCTAGTGGATGTTAAGAGAATTTTCAGGTATCTCAAAGGAACACCATCCCTAGGTCTATGGTATCCAAAGGAGTCAGGCTTTGATCTCAAGGCCTATTCAGATTCAGATTATGCTGGATGCTGTATTGACAGGAAAAGCACTTCAGGCAGCTGTCAAATCCTAGGAGGAAAATTGGTTGGATGGAGTGCTAAGAAGCAAAACTCTGTGGCTATGTCTTCAGCTGAAGTAGAATATGTCGCTGCAGCCAGCTGTTGTGCTCAGGTGCTCTGGATGAAAAGTCAATTGGCTGACTATGAAATCTTGTATGACAAAGTGCCAATCTTTTATGACAACACCAGTGCCATTGCCATATCCAACAACCCTGTTCTTCACTCTCGTACCAAACACATTGATATCAGGTATCATTTTATCAGGGATCATATAATGAAGGGAGATATTGAGCTGCATTTTGTTCCCACTGAGCTGCAACTAGCTGATATCTTTACAAAGCCTTTGGCTGAACCTTCGTTCAACAGGCTAGTTGCTGAGCTAGGGATGCTCAATATCTCAAAGCCTGTGGCTTGATATTAAATGTGTTCATTAAATGATTGATTCTATATTAAATGTTTTTCACATGAAACTAGGTAGTTACTTTCCAAGTAAATGCAAAAAACATTCTCAAATATTTAATCATTTATTTTTCGGATAACGAGGAGACAAACTATTTTGAAAGGTCAAGGGGACCCACTTGAACAGTCATTTTCGCTCCTTGCATTTAATACGGTTGAATAACTGTTCACTTAGTTTGAATATATATTGTCTCTTCTCTCTTCTCACCCACCACCACTCTCATTTCTCAAATCTACTTCTCTCACTAAGTTCTTATCTCTCTTAACCTATCCGCCATTTTCTTTCACCTTCAACCTCAAATCCATGGCGTTTTCAGTTCCCAAAGCTTCAAATGTTAACTTCGAGATCAACGAGAGCATCCTCGCCTCCAAAAACGCCATTGGATGGATTAAGGCACCAAACAGCACCTATTCAGATCTGGTCAATTTCATGCAGAATTGTGACCTAAGTGAAGCCTTCACCAAATCCCCATCCACCTTTTACCAAGAATACCTTAGGGAATTCTGGTATTCTGCTGAAGTGGTAGAAGACACCATAACATTTAGCCTTTCCTGCAATGAACACCCTTTTGCCTTCTCCCTTAAAGACTTTTCAAGTGTTGCCGGATTGAAGCATGGAGATGAATGCCTGAAGGTAGTTGACAAAAAGGCTGTCAAAGAAGCCCTGGCCACACTCAACCCCTGCCATGACGTTAACCCTGCCCTTACACCAGCTGAGGTCCTCGCCAAATCCCCTCTAAAGATTAAGTATTTCACTCCCATGTGGCGTGTCCTCTTCACCCACATTGTTAAATCCCTGGGAGGAATGCAGGGATCACAGGATCAGATGTCTTTCAACCATCAGGCTATTGCTTATGGATTAATCTGGGGAGCTGATGTTGACGTTAGAAGCATTCTCTTCTCCAACCTTGTAGAACAGCTGAAGGGAAGGAATCAGGTCAGGGAAAAGAATATCTGCTATGTGTGCTTCCTGTCTCTGATCTTCGAAAGCTTGCTGGGAGATAACTATCACAACAAGGCCTTGACTGTTCTTAAGCCCTACCGCATCACAGGCGCCATCTACAAGGAAATAGGAGCTGAAGATGTCCCTGTCACCGCCCATATGATGAATGTGGCCAACCAAGTACCAAACGCTGAGAAGCCCTTGCTCCCTTCCTCTGAGAAGGTGAATACTTCTAGTGTTGCTGGCAAGTCTATGTCTTTGACCTCTGGGCAGCACACTACTAAGTCCAAGGCTTCATCTGGCCAACAGCTTAAGAAGAAGAAAATCCCCTCTTCTTCCCACTCCAAAGCTGTTTCTAAGGCCAAGGGAAAGAAGACTGACACCTCCTCTGGTCCAGATACTCATGTGGATTCAGATTCATTGGCTGACAAACAACAAGAGTCTAGTGTCTCAAAGTCAGCTGAGACGACAGGAAACCAGCCTGATCAAGCTGATATCTCACAGGTAATCAGTGTACATTTTTAGAGGTTCACAAGCAGCCACTCTCATTTGTCTGTAGGAGAGAGTGGTGAAGTTAGGTTAATCCTCGACCCATAGAAGTCTGTCAATACACTTAGAATACTTTAAAACTTCTGTACACCCTGTCTTTGCACCAGGGAATGATTCATTTGTGTTTATAAAGCACCCCGATGACCCTGCACCCTCTAGACAGTATTCAGGCTAACAACAACCTGAATACACTAATGTCTCAACCTTGATCAGCTGTACTTCACACAGCCTCTTGGTTCCCTCCTTAAAAGAGTCCCAAAGGATTTATCCTTTCAGGGGGAGCTGAATCATCACCCTCAGCTTTCCTAGGGGCAGCGTAACAGGCGACCTTTAACCACATATGTTTCACTCTTAAAAGAGTCCCAAAGGTTTTAACCTTTTGGGGGGGCTGAATAATCACACTCAGCTTTCCTAGGGGCAGCGACTGGCGATCCATAAACAACACATGTCTCACAATCAAAAGAGTCCCAAAGGTTTTACCTTTTAGGGGGGGCTGAATAATCACACTCAGCTTTCCTAGGGGCAGCGAATGGCGATCATTAACCTTATTTTTTTTCACTTAAAAGAATCCCAAGGATTTATCCTTTGGAGTGGCTGAGTAATCACCTTCAGCCTCTCTGGGACAGCGAAATGGCGACCATTCCCCTTATATTTTTCCCTGTTACTAATTGCAACAAATTTACAGGCTGAAATTGTACAGCCAGTCATCGAATCTCAGGTACAACAGGAAAAGGAGGCTGATACAATGACTCAAGACAAACCCAATGATGAAGAGCCTTTGTTAAATGCTGATGAAGAAATGCTATCATTGGAAGATTATGTCTCTGATATTGAGTCCATGCCTGAGGACGAATTCCCTGAAGGAATGTTCGATGAAGAGGATGAAGAAGATGAGGAAGACGAGCTGTCTGTCTCTCCTCCAAAAGAAATAGCTGTGTCTACACCAGCTGGTGATAAGACTTCTCCTCCCAAGGATGCTGTTGATACTCCCAACTCTGCTACATCCACAACAACAGTTTTCCAATCTCTAGCCTATGATCCAACAGCGGAGTTTCTCTTGTTTGATCATCCTGCCCAGACGAACTTTGATATTCTACCAAGGGGGGATGACTATGCTCAGCAAAGCCTCAATATCAAGAATCTTCAGCCTGTTCATCATCAATCAGATATTGAGCGCTTATCAAGGAAGCTGGATGTGATCAAGTCTGAGATGCACAACTTCACTGTGACATTTCCAGGCATCATCAAAAAGGCTGTGGCTGAGGCTGTCACTGAGCCAATTCAGGATGGTGCAAGAAGAGGTGTAGCCCAAGGACTCAGTCATCTTTCAACAAGAATAAAGGATGCCATTGACTCAGTAGTCCCTGCCATGTTCCATGAACATGAACTCACCATGCACAGGCAATTTAATGCTGTTCGCACCAGGCAATACCGCCATGCTAACTTTATTGTCAGGCGTGTTCAGGCAAATACTAATGCAAATGCCAACCTCCTGCTGAAGATTGCCAGGGCTTCAAGAAAAAGACAACGTGATATGGCTGCCTCTGTGGAACAGATTGCAAGACGTTTTCAAGCACGTTCATCCAAACATCTGCGAAGTAAGGATAAACGTGAGGGGGAGAAGAATACAACACTCAGCCTTGCATCTGCTGAACAAGGCTCATCATCAGCTAACCCCACCATCACACATGTTCCTCTCCAAGTCATCACACATACTATAATACCTGATGATGAGGATAATACTCAGGGGGAGCAACAAACTCAAGATGGAGCTGACTCATCAAAGTCTCTGGTTTTGGTTAACACCAGCAAGCCTGAGGATGATGATGAACCAGCTGCCAAGAAATTAAAATTCACTGTTAGCTCTCTCCCCAAAGCTATTCAAACTCAGGCTTAGACAACATTTATCAAAAGAGCTGATGTTTTGAAAAATATAAGTGTGGAGTCCTCTGTCTCGAAGAAAGGAAAGGAGATAGTTTTGGTTGACACAGATACCAAACTTAAGAAGATAGCTGCGATGCTAGAGACAGGAGGATCCACCACAGACCTTTCCCAATTCTCAAACTTTACACCTTCCGATGAGATTCCTTTAACCCCTGAAGAAATAGAGCAACAGGCTGAAGAATTTAAAAGATTAAATGAACTCAAGACAGCCAAAGAATTGAATGAAGCTACTCTGAGGAAGATGACACCACCTGAAAGGGAAAAACAAAAACAAAGGTTGAGGGAAATGGAAGCAAAACACGCTGAGGCTTTAAGGAAAGTCAAAGCTGATTATGATGCCTGCGTGAACAACAGATATGCTTCTAGCAAGATAACCAAGTTCAAATACACCATTCATAAATCCACAAACACCCCACAGATGATCTTATGGAGGGAAAACCAACAGAGAAATATGGATGTGTTTGACAACTTCAGGTTAAAGACACTTGGGTTATCAGAATGGTTCGAACTTGAAGCCTTAGCTGCCAAAAAGACTGGACAGGCTAATTTTCTTCTGCTTAAGACTCTTAAGGCCAAGTTTAACTGGATCAAGGAAACAGCTGCCAAACTTAAGATTGATCCTCCACCACAGCTTTTTAAACAAGAACCCCCAAAGACTGGCAACAAAAGGAGAAGAATTTCACAAATCGTTAATGAAACTTTTGTTACTGAAGATGTTCATGTGGATGGCATGCACAGGGATTTGATCCTCCCCAATGGTATTGTTGGCCCTGTTGATGGTCAGACATACACAGAGCCTGAAAGAGGAATGACATTCGTGAACAGGGCTTGCCAGTATGCTTTTCAAAGGGAAGATGAGCTATGCTTAGCTTCAACTATTCAGCTACTCTGTCACAAGAAGTCTCTCAAGATCAACACTGAGTATTCCAAGAAGTTTGCAAAGACTTTGCAGGATGAAATTGATAACAGATTGGACTTGGCTGAAGCTGAAGAAAGAATTAAAAATGATGACTATTGAAGATGTTCACAGCCCTTTTTACCTTCATCTTTTATTTTGCTTATGTAATGCACTTGTAATTTTCTTTAAGTTTTAATAAAATCATGAGGTATGTTTGTTTAGATCTGTTATGTGTAAGAAGAAGCTGTTAAACTCACTTACCTTAACTTAGTTAGATCTAGCATTATTTATGTTTAAATAGGGGGAGATTGTTGGGAATCTAAACTTGTTAGATTCCCTGATCATTGATTTAAACATAATTAGGCTGTTAGATAGTTCCTTGCCTGTGCCTTGGAGGCAGGCAAGTTTCGCAAGACTCACAGAGACCCAAGTCTCTGTGAGCAACCTCAGAGGAGTCTATGTCAGAGACATTGTCAGGGAAGTCGAAGAATTACCTGAAGACATACTCATTGGCTGTGATGGATAACAACCAAGATATATCAGGGACTCTGAGGGGTTGAGAGTTAACAGGGGTGGCAATACCCTGATAACTCTCAGCACACTTTGGACATGCCATTTGTGTGTTCGAGACTATGAAGAAAAAGGAAACTGTTTTGACAACTGTTTCCTTAAAGCATAATGGAAGACTACCAAGAATAGAAGGACATCATGTGACTGATGTGGGAACTTGTAAAAGCTTGTGTAGTCGCCATCGAGTACTGTTTAGGTCAAACACGTAACACTATAAATAGGATGTGTATCCATGCATTAATGTCTAACACTTTGAGATATCAAGAACATTATTGCATATAACTTAGTGAATCAAACAGCTACGACTGTATTCATAAGTTAGGGTTTATTGTTGTTCAAAGTGTGCACAACACATTGTCATCAAACTGTGTTATCCATAACACTTGTAATTCTTTATTATACAATAATAAGATTACGTTTGAAAAGTAATACCTTGTGTTGATTAAGTTAAGATTAGGGTTTCTTGCATTGATTAGGGACTTTCACTTCGGTTGCCAACAACTTGGTATGTGCTACTTTCACTACAGTGGCACAGGTGGTCGATGTAGCCCGTAAGCTCGAGATGCTTCAGGAACGAGAGGAGTTCGGTGATGACATAGCAATGAAGAGGTATCTTCAATCACCAATTGTAAACAATTCATTTCCATCAGTATTATTCATTTCATATAACCCTCTGTTCAACATTATATTCCAGGCAGAAGACTGACGACCGTAAGCCTGCGGCCTCTCAAAAGCAAGCATCCAAGGGAAACGGTCAGACTAACGACCGTTCTGGTTCTAAGAGGCGTGGCGTTAACGATGGTTACCGTAACAACGCTAATAACTCGAACAACAGCAGGTCCCTACATTAACCTTCTTTCATGATTCAACTATTTTATGTTATGATATTCTGACACTCCAAAAATTGTTAAATCAGGAACAATGGTAACGGCAGGGATCAGGACAGCATGGGTTCACAGCCTAACCGTTCTACCTCATTTTGTAAATTTTACACCTTCTATGTAATCATGTTTATGTTCCACGGTCATGTCTCATGCATGTAATCCTTAAACAGACTCTTAGCTAACTAGGACGCTTGCTGAAGGATTCACGCATCCTGTCTGTCCTACTTGTTCGCACAAACACTCTCGTACTTGTCGCCGAAGTACTGGTGATTGTTTCAAGTGTGGCCAACAAGGCCATCAGCAGAAGGACTGTCGCCAGGGTGAGATAGAAGGCACCTCGGGACACGCCGACACCAAGCCACCTCCTAATTTTGGTCGCGTGTTCACTACTACTCGAGATCAGGCGAATAAGACTTCAAGTAGCATCACCGGAAATCTCTTTATGAATGGTCTGGAAGCATGTGTTCTATTTGATACTGGAGCGACGCATTCCGTCGTGTCCACTACTTTTGTTGTACGTGTTAGGATTTCCCTAATGCTATTAGATAATGCCTTATGCATTTCCACGCCACTTAGGGACTCTGTACGAATCACTCAGGTGTACAGAGATTTTCCCCTAGCATTTGATGACAAGATCCGTAGAGTTGACGCACTTCCTTTGGACATGTGCGATTTTGACTTGATTTTGGGCATGGACTGGTTATCCAAACACCAGGCCGCCATTGACTGCCATACTTATCGGGTTATCTTTGGTGATGTTAAATCTCTAGAGTACATACTCCATGGTTTTTTGCCAGGGAGGTCTGTACAGATTATTTCATCCATGGAGGCGCGTGCATTGCTATCACACAGCTGTCAGGGCTTCATAGCCAATATTCATGACATTACTGCCGAGTCTCCATCGATCCAAGATCAACCTATTGTGTCAGAGTTTCCTGACGTATTTCCAGATGAACTTCCGGGCATACCACCTGTTCGTGAAGTCGAGTTTGAAATCAAGCTCATACCAGGTGCAGAGCTGATTTCCAAGCTCCTTACCGCATGGCTCCTATAGATATTAAGGAACTAAAAGATCAGTTGCAGGAACTTCTGGAATGAGGTTTCATTCATCCCAGTGCATCTCCATGGGGTGCACCGGTACTGTTCGTGAAGAAGAAAGACGACATCATGCGTTTATGTATAGACTATCATGAGCTGAAGAAGATCACGATCAGGAATCGTTATCCTTTGCCGCAAATTGATGACCTATTTGATCAACTTCAGGGCACCATGCATTTCTCCAAGATCGATCTGAGGTCCGGCTACCATCAGTTACGGGTTAAAGAGCAGGATATCTCCAAGACTGCTTTCCGTATACGTTATGGGCACTACGAGTTAGTAGTCATGCCATTCGGACTCACTAATGCTCCAACTATCTTCATGGATTTGATGAACCGTGTCTTTCATGAGTTTCTGGACAAGTTCGTTATTGTGTTCATTGATGACATCCTGATATTCTCCAAATCCAAGGAGGAACATGAGGAACACCTTCGTACCGTCTTACAGATTCTTCGTCAGAAGCAGCTGTACGCCAAGTTCTCTAAGTGTGAGTTCTGGTTAACCAAGGTGGCATTTCTAGGCCATATTGTATCTGTAGAGGGGATCACCATGGATCCTACCAAGGTTGAAGCTATCACTAAATGGCCGAGACCTACATCTGCAACAGAAGTTAGAAGTTTTTCGGGTTTAGTTGGCTACTACCGCAGATTTGTAGAGAACTTTTCACGGTTACCCTTACCTTTGACTAAGCTAATGAGGAAAGGAGAGAAATTCGTCTTGACGGAAGAGCGAGAGAAGAGCTTTGAAGATCTAAAGCAGAAGTTAATGACTGCACCTATTCTTACTCTTCCATCTGGCTCAGGTGGATTTCAGATATATAGTGACGCTTCGGGAAAAGGTTTAGGCTGCGTTCTCATGCAACATGGGAAGGTTATTGCATACGCATCACGACAGCTGAAACCTTATGAAGAAAACTATCCTACTCACGATTTAGAGCTTGCAGCAGTTTTTTTCGCGTTGAAGATCTGGAGACATTATTTGTACGGTGAATTATGTGACATATTCACCGACCACAAGAGTCTCAAGTACATCTTCACCCAGAAGGAACTGAACATGAGACAGAGGAGATGGTTAGAGCTATTGAAGGATTACGACACCAACATTCAGTACCATCCTGGTAAGGCGAATGTGGTGGCAGATGCTCTAAGAAGAAGGTCGGGGATGATTGCTGGCATTTGGATTGCAAAGGAGATCATTCGTGACCTAGAGATGACTGACATTGAGTTTTGTGTACGAGGACAGCACGGTTACTGGGCTAATCTTAGAGCGGAACCAGACTTACATTCTATGATCAAGGAATCTCAGAAGGACGATGGTGAGATTTGGGCTATCATTCAAAACCTTGATCAGTAGACGGAGTTTCGTGTTGACGACGACGGTATCTTGTGGCAGGGCACTAGACTAGTGGATCCTGATGAATTTACTCTCAGGGAAGCTGTGTTGACTGAGGCTCACAGTTCTCCATCTACCATACATCCTGGTTCTACCAAGATGTACCACGACATCGAGCAACACTTTTGGTGGAGTGGTATGAAGCAGGATGTTACCACCTTCGTTTCTAAGTGTATGATCTTCAAGCAGGTGAAGATCGAACATCAGCGAGCTAGTGGTTTACTACAACCATTAGATATTCCAGCGTGTAAGTGGGACAAAATCTCCATGGATTTTGTTATTGGTCTTCCGGTTACTCAGAAGAAGAATGACGCTATCTGGGTCATTGTGGATAGGTTGACTAAATCTGCTCATTTTCTGCCGATTCGCTAGGAGCATCCGGTCAGCAAATTAGCAAACACATTCCAGAGGGAGATCATGAGATTGCATGGTACTCCATCAGAAATCATCTCTGACAGAGACTCCCGTTTCACATCACGTTTCTGGCAGAGTCTGCAGAAAGCTTGGGGCACCAGACTTAAGCTCAACACTGACTTTCACCCTCAGACTGACGGACAGTCATAACGTACCATTCAGACATTGGAGGACATGATGCGGTCGTGTTCTCTAGAGTGGTCAGGAAGCTGGGATGACTATATATTCCTAGTAGAATTCATATACAACAACAGCTGGCACGCTAGTATCAAATGTGCTCCCTTCTAGATGTTGTATGGCAAAAAGTGTCGCGCCCCAATCTGCTGGGATCAGGTGGGCGAACGACTGCTTGAAGGTCCAGAGATGATTGAAGTGACCAATGAGAAGGTCGCTGTCGCCAAGGCAAAGCTTCAGGAAGCTCGTGCTCGTCAGAAGAGCTATGCTGATAAACGTCATAGAGATGTGTCTTTCAACGTAGGTGATCACGTTTTCCTCAAGGTATCACCTGCACGAGGAGTTAGACGTTTTGGAATCAGAGGGAAGCTCATTCCTCGGTTCACCGGACCGTTCGACATCATAGAACGCGTTGGTGAAGTTTCATACCGTTTAGCGTTACCGCCTCAGCTATCACACGTTCACAACGTGTTCCATGTGTCCTTACTCAGAGGATACAACTATCATCCAGTTCATGTTGTCCAATATCTACTTGATCAGATTCGAGAGGATCTTTCATATGTCGAAGAACCCGAGAGAGTTCTTGAGCGACAAGATCGTGTCATGCGGAGGAAGATGATCCCTTTCGTCAAAATTCTCTGGAGGGATCATCCTAAGCGGGAAGCCACTTGGGAGATGGAGGAGTCTATACGGACTTCTTACCCTCATTTCTAGTTCTAATTCGGGTATGTTTTCTTTCAATTTACATTTCTCCAATTCGAGGACGAATTGTTCTTTTAGAGGGGAAGAGTTGTAAAATCCGCATTGAAAACCTATGAACAGTACACGTGAACAGTAATGTACGAAAACACGATAAAATTTAAACTTTCCATTTATAATATTAATACACGTGTCACGACAATAAATAACGAACAATCATGAATATTATAAATGTGACACGATCACGAATACCAAAATCACGAATAATAAATCACGAACACACACGCTAATTATTTTAAACACGGAAAAGCTACGGGTTACCCTTGGTGGGCCCCATATGCCGTGGCAAGACAAAGAAGGAGGCCAAGTGGGCCTTTTGGCCCAAAACCAGTTTTAATAAAAACATCAGGAGAAACCTTTATCATTATTTTAGGTTTACAGAAAAGTTTTTGTCTCCTCCTTGTCCTCTCTTGTTGCCGCATGCCTACATCAAAGAAAAGGGAAGAACCGGACGATTTTTGTTACTTGTTTATTGTTCGTGATCATCTTTTCATTCTATACACGTTGGTATAATCAAACCCTTTTCATCTTATTTATTTTTCTTATAAAATTCATGTTTTAAAATTAATTAATCATCAAGAAAATGTAAGAACACATCTAGGATTAATTAATTCATGTCACGGGGTTTGGTTTATGTGTGGTTGGTTCGGCCGAGACCCCAAGGGGGTGCTCGGCTTGCGTTTAAACACCACCACCGAGACCATAAAGGTCTCGGCTTGGTTTGTTTGTGGCTTGGACGCAGCAAGGAACCCCGACCTAGGGTCGGGGTGGGTTTTGTTTTCGGTTTGTGTGCACCGAGGCACCACCGAGACCCCCTATGGGGCTCGGTTTGTTTTGTTGTTCGGACCCGAGACCAAAGGGACCCCGACATTAGGTCGGGGTATGTTTACATGTTTGTTAGATTAAGTAGTGTCAAATGAGACCCCTCCAAGGTCTCGGTGGGACTTTTATATAGCTTATTTGGTTCGGCTTATTTAGAACACGGGCTCGGGATTCGGGTTTTTATACAAACTATTTTTATAAATCATGTCATAATAAACTTTAGGTTAATTAAATTATTAAATTAATTCATGTATAGCCTAAGGTATTTATGCTTAGTCATTTTAATTAAAACATGTATTTTAATTTAAATCATATAACGTATAGTTTAATTAAATTAACCAATTATTTAATTATTAAGCTATAACCATGACTTGTATTGTACTAATTTAACTTCACTTATTATTTATAATTCAGCTTAATTCTAATTATGGAAACTTACTATTTTGGGAACTTTCTATTTTTGGAAACTTTCTATTTTTGGAAACTTACTACTTATGGAAACCTGCTATGTTTAGAAAGTTACTTAGTATTACAATAGAAGTATTATAATACACTAATACATGAATAATACTCAACAGAACATCATAATAACTACAGTTAAACACAGTAAACAGTAAAACATGACAGAATACGTATAACAAGCTAATAACACATGAAACCAGTAAAAACACATGTAATTCAGACAACTCATACACGTCCATATTTCTTATGTAGTGTTATCCGTCGAGACGGATTAGTCTTCATTGTGTTCCTTAGCTTCTACTGGACATAAGGTACGGATTTATCGTCCTTCAGTAAGGACAATCTCTTCCTTCATTAGGATTTGCCGTATGCAGCCAACGGTTTTTCCCAGTAGTTACAGATTAAATACTTATGTTTTATTAGTTACCTTAGCCATATACATGCATGACCAGTTTCACCTAGTTATGGAGGTACCATAACCATAACACTAGAGGCACTAGTGTTATGACTTCACCACGGCGGAGTGATAGCTCGTGGTGTCCCTTTTTAGTTATTTGGCCATTATATTATTATATTATCATGTGGGGCGTATGGGTGCATCCTAGTTACATGTTTCAGTCAGTATTTCATGGTGATTGTGGTGTGTGCCTTGCATCCTTCACAAGGAGCTGATCCCTCCTACCCACTTACCAGTTAATTAGAGGCATCCCCTCTAATTTGCATGACGAGGTCACCCCTCCAAGTATTCATGCACGTTGTTGACCTCATGACCTATATTGGCTATTATGGTACATTAACTAATACAAATTTTCATAAGTAACATAAACTATGTTTTCAGAACTAAAACCTGTTAACATGACAGACAACTAGGTTTTCCAGGAGTTATTCATTTCCGCTGCCATTCATGCTTAATATTCTTTATATGCTTCCATATTCTATGTTTTCCATACTTTATTGTATATCCGTGCACTGAACGTTATGCTCAGTCGTCTACTTTTCCATGTTCCCAAACGGCAGGTACCCAAGGACACAAGTAGGAACTCCAGAGTATGTGCATTCGGATTGGAAGCTATCCAGCCTCTTTTACCTTATGCATTTATTCCTACTTTATCATACTTTACTTCTTTCGGACATTGGTTAGTCCTTTCCATTTACAATACTTATATTGCTTGCGTGTGAGTTACTAGACTACCGATGTTTGATTCCGGTATTTCTATTTATGGTCATGAATGTTTAGACATTTACCTTGCATGCTTTGATGATACGCCATAATTTACTGTAGCATCATATCCTATTAAATGGGGTGTTACAAGTGCCACCTTTTCAATATCAATATATTCGGAGTGAATAAATAGATAGATAATGTGTTGTCTTCGTGTGAATAAAACAAATACCTTTTGAGAGATATCTGAGTTAGCTGTGATGGGTTGTGCATTGCATCACTGGGTCCATGATGTCTATCTTCAATATCGAGCATCATTAAAATGATCTCAATAGCATATGTGTTGACCCGGTTTCTGCCTAAGGTTGTAAGGAGGGCGTCTTTCTTTAGACCCTTTATCTTTACAGTTCTTTTTCATTCTTCAACCCCTTCAATGTTTACCAATACGTCATAACTAGCACCTTGTTGTGATTATTCCAGTGCTAACTTAAATACTTGGTTGGCATTCAGCTACATTCAAAATCTTTCTCCATCTTTACTAAGGACTACTTTTTCTAGCTCTGGAATGTCCTTGGGAAGATTCCTCCGGTTTTGGAAGAATCATTGGACTTTAACCTATCTTACCATCCTTATGTCACCACAATCTTCACCATCGTGAATAGAGATGTTTTGGGTAAGTGTATGTCACCATGAAATCCATTTTGGTATAGCAAATCCATTTTGCTCCCCTTTAAAATATGCCACGATATTCGAAAACATTTCACACATGTCGGGATGAGCTATCACGTTATGTCAAATCATTTGTGATTAATCAGTTCCCATATTAAATCACATTTTCTCCCCCATATTAAAAATATTAACCCAATCGATGTTTTTAATATCAATTGATTTAATGAAGGTTTAACAAAGTTTTGGAAAGAAAAATGCAAGTCCGTTTTATCTTCATGATACCAAATGTTGAGATACGATACCAATTAGGGGTGTTCAAAAAACCGATAAACCAGCAAACCGAGCCGAACCGCTCAATCCGAAACCGAAAAAACTCGAAACTGAAGAAACCGAAACCAAAAAAAACGAAACAAAAAAACCCGCTCATCACGGGTCGGTTTCGGTTTTTAGTTTTAGAAATCCGTGGTTAACTGAACCGAACCGTACATATTATACATGCTTTTTTTAGTAAAATATTTAATTAATCATTCAAGTATTAACCATTTAATTGCACCACATTATTCTATAAAAACTTTTCAGCTCCTAATATAAGCTTATGTAATAATTTGTGTGTAAAAATTATTTAATGTAATCGTAATATATAAACGAAATAGCTTCATACGATTAAATTCGATTACATTATTTTTATATAGCTTTTTCTACTCGATGTCATTTGATTATACTAAAATGACATATTATGTTATTGACCACGTTATTCTTTATACGGTTAAATTCAATTAAACATAACAAAATGGTTAATCGAGAATTGAACCGGGGTTAACTGCTGACTTCGGGTAACCGGATGTCCGGTTACCCGCCTAATGCAGTTCGGTTTCGGGTAGTGAAATTAATTACCCGTCCCGCGACGGATAGTTAAAATCTACCAACTAACCGAACCGACCCGACCCGTGATCACCCCTAATACCAATTAGTAAAATGATCACAGATTCACCATATTAGAATAAATTGACAAGGTTGGACCTGATTGATGAGAACATCATATGATAAGATCACATGGTTCTTGTCGGCAAATAATGGTCGCCTCGTCACGTCTGAAGTCATCTCTTGACACCTCATGTAAGATTGGTATTGTTGTCTTGACACCAATTTGGGAACTTGGCACGTTCGGCATCAAAGATTCTAAATGCTGGACAATTGCTCCCCCTCAATTGTTGACCCGTGTTCTATAGAAAGAGTTGTAGTCGTCGTTTGAGTAGTTGCATCGTCGAGTATGTAGATACCAATTGTAGATAGTTATGGTTGTAGAGATGATAACTTCATAAACACAAGATTTCTCTTGTTTTGACAAATAAATGCACTGATGCGTACATAGATTTGTGTTAGACCAAGGTATAAAGTATGCTTGATCCCTTACATGGTTATAAAGTAAACCATGCCCGAGAAAATTAATTCCCGTTGTGAGCCAAAGCTTTCATAAGAAATACTTGACTTTAATGTGAAAACCGGGTTGCAGTCAGAAATAATTACAAGCCATATGGGCATGTTTTATGAGATATTTACAACTTTTGTACGAACTCTATTTATGGCGCCGTGTCGATATTAATCAACATTTCTAAGGCCGTAAATATTATCGTACCAAAAGACATGCCCTTGAAAAATAAAGTAAAAATATTTTTGGATTTTTCTGAATTTTTCAATTTTTAGGGTTTTTATATGGTTTTATATTTTTGTATTTTGTTTTTGTGGATAAAAATATAAACAATATATACAGATGATCACCAAGGATACGGAGAATAGTTTACCACCACTATTCTTTCGCTTCATCTGCCAATTCCTTTAGAGTGTCAGGCGAGAAAGTTCTCAATCCTAGCTTGTCGGCCAAAAATTCCATTCGAGCGCGATCTAAAGCCTTCGTGAAAATATCCGCCAATTGATACTGGACAAAGTAAAGCTCGATCACTCCATTTTCCACTTGCTCCTTGATGAAGTGGTAGCGAATGTCAATATTCTTCGACCGGGAGAATTGAACATTGTTGCAACATAAGGCAATTGCACTTTTGTTGTCACAGTACAACAGAATCTTGATGAAACCTAGACCATAGTCGGTTAATTGCGATCTCATCCAAAGAATTTGAGCACATCAACTGGACATAGCTACGTATTCTGCTTCCGTACTTGAAATTGCAGCGCTTTTCTGCCTTTTTTCCCAACTGATTAGTCGATCTCCTAGTAGTTGCAAAGTTCCACTCGTACTACGCCTTGTATCTTGACAACCCGCGTGATCCGCATCTGCATATGCCATAAGTGCAATCGAAGAGTCCTTCGAATACCAAAGTCCCCGATTAATGGTTCCTTTAAGATAACAAAAGATTCGTTTAACAGTCGCTAAGTGTAACTCAGTAGGTCGAGTTTGATACCGAGCACACATACAGATAGCACACTGAAGGTCGGGTCGACTAGCTATAATATATAGAATGGCACCAATCATTACCCGATAAAGTGTCGGATCAACGGCAACTCCATGTGGATCTGCATCAAGCTTAGTTCGTTCCACCATTGGAGTATCCACGGGGTCGCAAGATTCCATCTTATATTTCTTAAGAGATTCAAGGGCATACTTGGATTGATTGATAAAGATGCCTCTGGGACTCTGAGATATCTGAAGTCCTAAGAAGAATGATACCTTGCCCATCATTGACATTTTAAACTTGGAAGACATGAGATTCCCAAACTCATCGGATAAGGTTTGGGTCGAGGCAACAGATATAATATCATCAACATATATTTGTACCATAATCATATCTTTACCTCGTTTCTGAATGAACCGCGTGGGATCTACCTTGCCTTTAGCAAAGCCTTGCGTAGTGAGGAATTGTGACAATAGATCATACCATGCGCGTAGAGCTTGCTTCAACCCATAGAGAGCCTTCTTAAGCTTATACACATGATTAAGATATTTAGAATTCACAAAACCATCCGGCTGTTGAACATAGACCTCTTCCTTGATTTCACCATTAAGAAATGTCGTCTTCACATCCATCTGATAGACGATCATATTCATGTGGGCTGCATAAGTGAGGAATAGTCTAATAGCTTCCAAACGGGAAACAGGTGCAAAGGATTCCATAAAGTCGATGCCCAATAATTGCTTGTATCCACGAGCTACTAGTCGAGCTTTGTTCTTTAATATTCCACCTAACTCGTTGAGTTTCACCTCATAAACCCATTTCAAAGTGAGTAATTGCACTTGATCCGGGCATGGGAAAAGTTCCCATACATCAAGACGTATAAATTCATTAAGTTCTTCTTGCATGGCTTCTATCCAATAAGACTGGGTAAATGCTTGTTGCCACGTCTTAGGTTCAGCTTCACTGAGAAAAGCATCAAAATGACAAAACATTGCACTTTCTTGTAACTGACTTCGTGTGGATACTGGACGATTAGGGTCACCAATAATATAATCTATAGGATGATCCTGTGTCCACTTGCTGTCATGTTCACGAATTCGTGGATTGGAGTAGACCGTAGTAGGAGCTTCCTCTGAGGTGGACGACCCGACTTGATTAGAGTCGGGAATTGGTACACCAAACAATGGAAATTCACGCATTTGAGCGAATTCCAAATCGTGATCATCATCATCATCTTCACCATCAATATGCATGACATGGGTAGTTGATTCGGGTGTTGGTTGAGAATTACTTGTTGAAGGTATATCTTGACCAATAGTAGGTGTAGACGTATTTGATTGTGCTTCGGTTGCTGGAGCTACAACTTCGGTAACCAGAGCTATTACCTCAGGTTCTGGAGAAACAATATTTGGAGGAGTAAAGAATTCATCAAAGAACGGTTGAAACAACGTATCCCATTCATTCCTAGAAGGTGGTGTAAATGATGATGAAGTAGGGTTGTTTGGGACAAGACCAGAGCTAATGTTACTGGGTCCCATTTCATGAAGTGCGGGTTCATAGTTGCTTTGCTCAGAAGCCATTACTGTCAGCTCATCAAAATCAACATTCATAGTTTCGAGGATCTTACGAGAATTACGCTTGTAGATTCGGTATGCCTTCTTTGTGGGTGCATAACCAATGAAAATACCAATATCAGCCTTTGGTTGAAGTTTTCCCAAATTGTCACCATCATTATTTGGATAGCAAAGAGAACCAAATACATGAAGATATGATAAATCTGGTAATTTTCTATGTAGAAGCTCATAAGGTGTTTTACCATGGCGTTTACGAATTAGTGACCGGTTTTGGGTGAAAACTGCTGTAGATACTGCTTCTGCCCATAAAAACAATGAAGCCTTTGCGTAAATTAACATCGTTCGAGCAGTTTCCATAAGTGTGTGATTTCGCCTTTCAACGGCACCATTTTGTTGTGGAGTGCAAGAAACGGATGTTTCATGAGATATGCCAACTTCTTCATAATAATTACGCAAGATTTGATTCACAAATTCAGTTCCATTATATGTACGAATGCGTCGCACAGTAGTGTTGAGACGCACTTGAATCATCTTGAGAAATCCGATGATGAATTTAGGTGCCTCTTTTTTTGTTGTAAGAAATTTCACCCATCTAAACCGAGAGTAATCATCGACAATGACGAGGATGTAACTTTTACCACTAAGACTTTCAACACGCATTGGCCCACAAAAATCCATATGCAACAAATAACGTTTCTCTTGGTTGGTGTCTTCAGTCTTGGGTTTGTATGATTTCTTAGTGCTTTTCCCCATTGTACACGCGGAACACAAATGATCCTTGTGAAATGTAAGTTTAGGAAGACCGCGAACAAGTTCGCTTTTTGCCAAATGATTAATATCATCAAAGTTAAGATGAGATAACCGTCGATGCCATAACCATGACTTAGTCTTTGATGCTTTGGAGAGAAGACACACGGGAGAAGCGGCCATCATATCGTGTAGAGACAAAGTGTACAAATTATTCCCTCGAGTACCTTTCAATAAATCAACCCCTTCCAAATTATGAATGAAGCAGGCATGCTCTCGAAAAGCAACTTCTAGGTTTGCATCACAAAATTGTCCCACAAAAAATAAATTGTGACCGAGACCCTTCACATAATACACTCTTGAAATTAGAACATTCCCAATATGATATTCACCGTAACCCATTATCTTTGCAATATGAGCATTTCCAAATCGAACCGTACCAAGAAACTTGCTGACAAAATTCCTGAGCTTAGAGCGATCTCCGGTCATATGCTTGGAGCAACCAGAGTCCAAATACCAGAGAACAATTTGGACCACCTAATTTCAGCAACAACAGTAGACAATGCATTGGAAACTATTGGTTCCGGAGTGTTAGCAGATACATATATAATATTATCATAATTTCTAACATTTGTGTGATCCTTAGATTTCTGGCGTTTTCTAATGTGAGTTTTACCAGTAACAGGTTTCACAGTTCCAACTTTCTGAGGTTTTGGAGTATTAGTGGGCAATACAGTGGGAGTAGACCTATTTAAAGGGCACTTGGTTCCTACAGTAGTGTCGTTGTTCCTAATTAAAGGACACGCTTTTGTTTTGGTATCCTTGGTACTCCTAATTAAAGGGCACGCTTTCTTCGCTTTAGTGGGAGTGATCCTAGTTAAAGGTCACGCATTTCCTACTACAGTGAAAGTTCTACCAGTGGGGCGCCACATCCAACAAACTTGGGTTAACACTTTCCCAGTCGGTTTCCATTCTAAACCATTTTTCCGGGCATTCATCTCATTCAGATGGTCAATAAGTCAAGAATCTTGACGACTAGAAAACATACATTCATTGCAATTCAAACATTTCAAATTAGAATTCACAGTAGGCTTAGAATGCTGCACAACCGCAGAGCCTTTAAGTTTAGCTACATGATTCTTTTTTATTCAAAACAGAAATAACATTCCTAGGGTGGGCTTCTACCTTCTTCTTCACTTGACTACTAGATGGGGCAAGATCCTATCATTCTTTTTGTTTCTTTTAAGCTTAGATATTTGAGCCTTAGTAGTGGTGCTTACTCATGTAGAAGGCAACACGAGAATATTAGAAGCAGGTTTTGATTTTGCCTTATCTTTAGTGACCAATGTTTGAGATGGTTTAGTCTTAGGGCCCTTGTTAAGTGGTGTGACACCGATGAGGTTCTTTTTTATTGCACTAGAGGATGATGCTGAGACAGTGGCTGTATTATCCACAACATTCTTACCTTTTAGGGTACGAAGTGTTTCCTTTAACTCAGCCAAAGCCAGATTTTTATCACAAATTTGTTCCCTCAAATCAGATATTTCCACCGACTTTTGATTCAATCGTTCAATCAATGATTGATTCTGTGCAGTGGTATTAGCACATGCGGGCTTTATTGAATCGCAGAGTTGTGTATATTTCTGTTTTAAGGTATCAACTTTGGACAAAATCTTGGAAACTCGATTATCTAGATCAAGTTTAAAACTCTTAGAGCCCTCAAGTACGTTCACATAGTTAATCTCCTTAGATTTATCTATGTCTATCGGCAAAGATTTTGCAACCTTATCACTTGGCTGACACTGTTTTGATTGTAAATCCAATTGAAAATTCTTTTGAAAATTTTCATCTTCTATATTAACACCTTCGAATGACGTTTCAAAAATCTCTTGAATAAATTGTTGTTTATATTCAAGCGAAATGCAATGTTTTTTAATCTCATAAAAACTTTTTGAAAGTGGGGAATAAGAATCTTGAAGCTTTAAAAATTTAGCGTCAGATTTGTGTACTATCTACCACATTATCCACAGATTTAACATTATGCACAATAGACCCATTATCAACACTTTTCTTAAATCTTAGCATCTCCAGTTAATTCACCCGTTGTGCGAGGACGAGTAATTGTACCTTCTGTCACAGTACCATAATCTACAGGCCCATTGAGTACCGATGCCCAAATGAGATGTCCATTCTCTTTGTTCAACATGTAAAGTTCCATTCGGGAAGTCCAATCCTCGTACATAGTGTTCACCAACATTGGTGGACGATTATCTGTACCCGAGAGGACGGACTTATCCGTAAGAGATGTGTACTCCATTTCGATAAGTTAAGATTTACAAACATTGATCGAACAATGAGAGAAATTAAATGTGTTTGTTGTTGTGTGTTGAATTCGAGAAAGAATGTTGAAATCCCCAATTAATACCAAAAATTCCAAGACAAAATTACACACGAATTTTCAAAAACACGTTTTTGAAAAATCTTGGAATACTTGTCACTGTATCGCAATGCTAAAATTTAATCCCGTTGGAATGTGATCGGAATGTCCTATCGGAAAGTGATCGCAATACTTGATCGCAATATAGTGATCGCAATGTAGTGATCGCAATATAGTGATCGCATTGTAGTGATCGCAATATAGTGATCACAATGTGAAACCCTCCGACTTTGTGATGGAGTATGTCGCAATACGTGAGCACAAGTACCACTTTTCTCGGACAATACACAAATAAGTCGAGATTTTTAGCCACAAAATGAATCAAACACCCAAAAATTTTGTGTTTTTAACAAAAGTAACAATACCAAATCACTACCACAAGTATGTAGATGATTTGTATCAAGATTAAACCATAAAAATACAAAAAAATTTGGTTCATATGATATGGATCAAAATAGGCATAAAAAATCAAGAACACAAACACATAAACAATACAATCATCCTATGTCTCTTGATACCATTTGTAGGATATTGTAAATCTATGCTTAATCAAGAGAGAGAAAGAGATAGAAAGATGGTGAGAACACACACACACTTAGAGAGAGAAAGTATGAAAACACACTTTAACTATGTGTATTATGAAGTGAACCAACACCCTCTCCAACCAAGGAGAGGGTTTATATACCTAAGCCCATGAGATGGGCTTGGGCTTACATTGGGCCGCCGGCCTACACAAGTTGTAGGCTTGGCTTGGCCTTGTTTGTTTACTATTACGATAACTAAACTACGAGCTACTTCTTAGACTATTGTTAGAGTGACCGATCCTTTCTAATACGTAAAAAGTATTTCCAAAAATCTAAACATTTAAGTTTCGGTAAAACCAAGGCTTAGTACGTGTGTGCTTCATATTTAGATTATGGTCAAGTGGGCATCCTTTAGTCTAAACATTGCATAAAAGCTGAGGCTTAGTACGTGTGTGCTTAGTGTTTAGACTATTGCTTGATGTACTCTTGATTTGATGTGTTTGTGTGTTTACTTACTTGTTGTTTATAACTATAACATATACATCTCATATTAAGTCAAGCTTAATCGGGAATTTGATACAAAAGATTGTTAAGGTTTGAAATAACAATGTTTTAACATATACTGTTGGCGGTTCACTATATGAACCCGCAAATCATTATTGATAATGAGTCACGGTCATGTTTATTAAACCACGGTCAATGAATTTTAACGAAAAGTTTTTATAACTTAACAAGAAATGTATTCACCCCCTACACATACCATGCGAGAGGAAATAAGTTAAGAGAACAAACAAATATTGTTTGGGTATGAATATGAATCACAAGGATCTGGTAGGCCTTAGCTGATCCGCAACATTCACTGAGGAGGATGCGACATGATCTGACATGGCCATCTGTATCTCCAAGAAGATCTTAGCATCACGAAACGAGATAGTGGGAACACTTACAGGCACGTCATCTGTCCTTGGTTGATGTGCGGCTCCAATCTCATACATCACGGCCTTCCCTTTTCTTTTCCTCTTTAAGTTGACCCGTGTAGCATGCATGTCTAATACTTCCTTGAGGGGAACTTCTTTTTCAATGGAAAATGGGTTTAAAGCATCACGATGTCGGGTAAATATAGGCACCTTGAATTGGTGCACGTCTGACTTCTAGTAAGTATCATCTTGGGTCTTTGTAGCCTCCTCTAGATGATGTGCGAGCTTAATACCTGACATAATGGTAGCGATGGGGTAATCTTGTGAAAGTTTATGAACTTATATTTAATAGTTGTATGTTAGGATCGAACTCGAGATTACGGGATTACACACAATACGTATAAAGTTAATTTGTTTAATAAATATTTATTTATTTATTATATTAAAACTAGCTATAACTTTAACGATCGTTAAATAAAATTAAGAGCTAAGTTTAAACGATCGTTGTGGAATAAAATAAAAGAGAAAAGAAAAGTCTGGAACACCCCTTATGGGGGTGTTCGACCGTCGGTTATGGAGGAACAAGGGGAAGGAAAAAACTTTCCTTATATTTGACACACCAAAATCTCTTTCTCTCCTCACTTTTGGTCGATCGCAAGCCGAAACCCACAAGGGGTTTTCAGTTGATCTTTCGATTAAGCTTAATCAAGTCCTAGCCCCTCTCTAGGGTTGTTGGGTTGACTTTTCACTAGACGTTAAAGCTCGGTTTACACGTACTAGCATTACGGTTAACTCGTTGTAACACGTATGTACAAGAACGTAATATAGTCTTACTTTAGACTATATCTTGATGATACGGTATAAACCCTAATTCGGTGAATTTGTTCTTGTTCGTGGGAATTGTTTTACAAGGTACGTAACCCTAATTCGATTAATTATAATAATGTTAATTACGATCTTATTAAATCGCTTCCGCTATATGTGCTTTGATCTTGTTTAGGGTTTTATATAATTGTTATGTTTAATTAACCTTCAGTGGTATCAGAGCCGTTTTAACATGTTATAATTATAAAAAATATAAAGTTTTTTTAACTAATAACTGTTTTGAGTTAAAACGACATGTTTTTTAGGTTTTGAAAAAATTAGGGTTTTGTTTTTATGTTTGGTCGATTTTTAGGCCGGATTTTTATAAAAAAAAATAAAAAAAATTGAAACCCTAGATTACATATTGGATAATTTTAGATTAAATTGCATGATTAATTGTTATGTCATGTAGATGATTGGTTACGATTCGTAGAGATTTAACTGTTAAGATTTGTGGGTGGATCCATGATAACGTGTATGTTTTCATGGATCATAAAATTTAATGTGCTCCGTATTTATTTTGATTCGATAAATCTAGGATTAGGAAGACTTTTATATGGATATAAAAACCTAGATTTGATGTTTTATTGTATAAAATTGTATGCACGTGGCTATTTGATTTATTTATTACACATATAAATTGTTATTATGTGTTTATGATTTAGTTTTTTTTTGTACCCTATCATTTTCATATGTTTTTTTATTGTATGTTGTAAACAAGGGTAATTATTTAAAGAGAAAAATAATATGGACTAAATCATATTAAAATTGAGATTTGTTTTGAGATCTAAATTACATAGTATTACGTTTATTGGTGATTTGCAATAATAATTTAACGGTCTACTCAATTTTGACAAACTATAAAGTGCGTATAACGCGCTGCTGGTCAAGTACCCGATTAAGGAAGGAGGTTATGCCATTGTCGCTGACCAAATTCACGGCTCGCTTGTACGTCAAAATTGAAATTACCTACGATTATTATTTCTATTACACCTTAAGGTTGATTTACCGCAAATTCACATCCGAAACACAATGAATAAGGTTATTGCTTTGAGCGTAGCCGAGTTCTAGCAAAAGTACGTTGTGAATAGTTGTGGGTAAAATTCTTTCATTGGTTTTAACTAATACCTCAACATAATATAAGTAGAAATTTAGTCTTGTGAAAATTTTTATTAAATGTTTTATTAAACTTATGATATGGAGATGTATGCATGCTTCTTCATACATTGATTTTGACATCAAATTCATACCCTTAAAATTTAAGTTGAATACCATCTAATTGACGGACACTTGAAGTTACAATGTCGTCATATAAGATTTAGATGATGTTGTGATGGAGAGAAAACTTTTCATAGAATGAGAATTCGTGTGATAAGTTTTATGTTCTTTGGATTAGACGACTTAATTAAGTTACTCAGTGAGATCTGGAAACTTAAGGTATTCGGAAGTGATGAAACATGTTTAAAATGCAAAATGTTTTTTGCCAATGTAAGTCCCTTAAAATATCTAGAAATTGGAAATAGTTTGCCAATAAATTGTTCGACAAGTTACTATGTTGTATATATTCATTACTAGCAGATCAACTGATGTAATGGATTTATGTCAATATACGTTCTAGTTTCAAGGAAAATACTATGGTTTATTTACCGGGGTAATTTTATTTTCTTGAAAGTATTTATCGAAAATACTAATAATTTGAACTAATTTATGTAGAAATGGCTCAACCCACCAATAACACTATAAGTTCCGCGTTCAAAACATTTTTTGATCGTCCAAAACTTACTGGACCAAACTTTAATGATTGGTATCGCTCACTAAGAATTGTCTTGAGAGTAGTGGGTACTATCAATATCTTGTCCACGCCATATCCGGCTGACCTTGCTGAAGGAGCTTCTGAAGCCGAAAGGCTTACCCACCCTGTTGAAGTTAATAAGCACTCTGATGTGGCTTGCTTAATGCTTGGGAAAATGTCACCTCAACTTCAAAAGAATTATGAGCTATTTTTGCCTAAGTGTATGCTTGATGAACTCAAGGCCATGTTTGAGAAGCCCCAAGCTGTGGAGATCTACGACTAGTAGATGCTTCGTATAGCTGCAAGCAAAATCCTGGAAAGTTCGTAAGTGCACATTATATAGAAATGAGGGGTTATATGGAACAACTCATTGCACTAGGACAACCCTATGATCATAATATGGCGATCAACTTATTCAATAGGTCCCTTAACAAGGACTTTAAAGATTTTGTTAGGAACTATAATATGCATTGCACGGGGAAGACAGTTAATGATTTGCTTACAATGCTCATTGACTACGAAAAGGGGTTAAAGGACAAGGCATCTACCTCTACTCCTCCTGCACTAACCATACAAAAGGATAGAGTGAGTAAGCCAAAACCGCAAGCGAACAAGAAGAAAGGCAAAGGTAAAGGCGATAAGGGCAAGCAAGTTGCGACTTATCAAAAGCCTAAGCAGAACTTTGCCAAGAGGAATCAATCTCAGAAGGATGAGACTTGTCACCATTGCAAAGCTAGTGGTCACTGGAAGAGGAACTGCCCTCTTTACCTCGAAGAGTTGCGAGAAATAAAGAAGAAGTCTGAGCAGAGTGTTGTAGCTTCAGGTACTTTATTTATGATTGAGTTATTTAATTTGACATACAAATTAAATTCCTGGGTATATGATACGGGATGCGGTATTAATATTTGTAACACGCTGCAGGGATTTAAGTTGGAAAGGAAGCTATTCTATGGGGAACAATTTCTGCAAGTGGGCAATGGCGCACAAGCAGCGGTTGAAGCTATAGGAACGTTTAATCTAGTTTTACCTTCGGGATTAGTACTGATTTTAAATGATTGTCATTATGCACCAACAATTGTTAGGGTATTATTTCCTTTTCTAATTATAATAATAATTATGTCTTTAGCATGAATAAAAAGAGAAAGTTAGACAAGAACTCTTCTTATCCTTGGCATTTTAGACTTGCCCATATCGGGAAGACTCGCATACAAAAGCTTCAACGTGAAGGTCTTTTGGAAAATATTAATAATGAATCATTTCATAAATGTGAGTCTTTTATCTCTGGAAAGATGACCAAGAAAACTTTTAAAAATATATTGAAAGGGCTACTGATCTACTTGGTCTAATGGGGACGGATGCCATGGTTCTAGAAATCGTGAAAGGGGAACTAAGCGCTCTACTAGAGAATGCACCTATAAGTAATTCTTGAAGTGCCAACCTCTCAAGTTCAATGGTACTGAAGGGGTCATTGAGTTGAATCAGTAGTTCGAAAGGATGGAGTCTGTTTTTCATATAAGAAACTATACAGTTGAATTTCAGGTGAAGTAAGCAACTTGCACCTTGCTTGGGAACACAATGAAATGGTGACACACCCATGTTAAAACTGTTAGACACGAAGTTGCTTATGCAATGTCATGAAAAAACTTAATGAAAATTATTACTGCCAAGTATTTCCCAAGGGGCGAAATTAAGAAGTTGGAAATTGAGCTGTGGAATCTTAAGGTCAAAGGTACAGACATTGGGAGTTATAGCCAACGCTTCCAAGAGATAGAATTGTTGTATAGGAGAATGTTTTCCAAGCAATCTCACGAGGTTTAGAAATATGTCAGTGGAGTCCCTGATATGATCCAAGGCAATGTTATGTCTTCTAAGCCTAAGACAATGCAAGAAGAAATCGAGTTTGCGACTGAACTGATGGACCAAAAGGTTCACAACTTTGTAGAAAGACAAACAGAGAACAAGAGAAAGATGGATGATTACCATAAATCGCATTAAAACTGGCAACAAACTTAAAAGGAAGAATATAACTAGAGCTTATACCGTTGGGCAAGTTGTTACTGGGAGGTATGCTGGAAACCTACCCCACTTTGGAAAGTATAGCCACCACCATGAAGGTAATTATCCTCCCGCCTACAACAATTATGGAAGGTTGGACATGCGACCAAGGACTGTAGGACTGGTGATAGGAATAATCAGAACAACTAAAAGTTCGTTCTAACCTACTTTATTTGTGGGGAGAAGGGGCACTTCAGAAATTGAGGCCCTAAAGCTAGGAATCAGGGCCGAGGAAACCAAATCCAAGGAAATCAGAATCAGAACCGCAAGAATCAAAACCGTGTTAATCAAGGCAACACGAATAGTGGAAACAATGGACAAGGAATTCAGAACGGGAACTCGAATCATGGGAACCATAATGGAGGAAACAATGGGAACTGGAATGTTGACGAGAACCGTGTCGGGGTTTATCCTTTGGGAGAGATGAGGCCATACAGGAAAACAACGTTTTCTAAATAATACTTATGCTTCAGTGCTATTTGATTCGGGTGGATAGAAGTTTTGTGTCAACTACTTTTAGTAAACAACTAAATGTTACACCCATTGCTTTAGATTCCAAGTACAATGTTGAATTGGCCGATGTGAAGTCTATATCGACTGATACTATTTTACTGGGGTGTGCCTTAAACTTACAAAACTACGCATTCAATATTGACCTATTGCTAGTAGAACTTGGAAGTTTTGACGTAATCGTTGGGGTGGACCGGTTATCGAAGTATCATGCCTAAATCGTATATCATGAGAAGTTTGTTCGTATACCTTAAGGGAATGAAGTGATGACGATACAATGAGTTAAGAATGGAGTTGGAGGTGAATCTAGACTGAACATCATCTCTTGTATCAAACTCAAAAAGTACATCGAGAAGGGATGTCCAATATTTTTAGTTTTTTTACGAAAAAAGAATGAAGCCAAAGAGAAGCGTCTCGAGGACGTACCGATTGTGAGATACTTTTATTAAGTATTTCCCGAAGATGTACCTGGACTTTCACCCATTCGTCGGGTCGAATTCCACATAGAATTAGTGCCAGGAGCTGCACTTGTTGCACGTGCACCTTACCGGTTGGCACCAACTGCGATAAATGAGTTATCAGAACAATTAAAGGAGCTCGCTGACAAAGGATTTATTAAACCAAAGTTCCTAACCTTGGGGAGCTCCGGTTCTATTTTTCAAAAGAAGGACAGATCATTCTGGATGTGCATCGATTATCGTGAATTGAATAAATTCACTGTTAAGAATCGGTATCCGTTATCGTGGACTGACGACTTGTTCAACCAATTGCAAGGCTCAAGTATCTACTCGAAGATTGATTTGAGGTCAGGATACCATCAACTGAGGTTTATAGAAGAAAACATACCCAAGATTGCTTTTAGAACTCGATACGACCATTACGAATTCCATGTTATGTCATTTGAGTTGACGAGCGCACCAACCGGGTTTATGGATCTCATGAACCATGTATGCAAACCATACTTGGATCAGTTTGTGATTGTGCTCATTGATGACATCCTCGTTTACTCTAAAAATGAGGAAGAGCACGAGGAACCTTTGAAGACGATTTTGGAATTACTAAAAAGGAAGAGTTGTATGCCAAATTCTTCAAGTGCAAATTTTGAATACGAATGATACAATTTCTAAGACACGTGATTAACATTCAAGGCATTCACGTGGATCCCATGAAGATTAAGGCAGTTAAGGATTGGGCAGCTCCCATTACTCCTAGTGAAATACGCCAATTCCTTGGACTCACCGGTTATTATCGAAGGGTTTTTAAAAATTGCCAAACCTATGACTAAGTTGACTCAGAAAAATATGAAGGTTGATTAGAGAGAAGATCAAGAATCACCTTCCAACATCTAAAGCCAAAACTTTGTGAGGCACCAATCTTAGCACTACTCGAAGGTACCAATGTCTTTCCGGTTTATTGTGACGCGTCCATAAAATGTCTGGGTGCCGTATTAATGCATAGAAATAAGGATATTGCATACGCCTCCAGGCAAATAAATGTTCGTGATAAGAACTATACGACACATGATCTAAAACATGGAGTTGTAGTGTTTTGCCTTGAAAATTTGGAGACACTATCTATATGGCACAAAGTGTAAGGTGTTTACAGATCACAAAATCTTGTAACACATTCTAGATCAGAAGGAACTCAATAGGAGGCGACAACGTTGGTTGGAATTGCTAAGTGATTACGGTTGTGAAATCCGTTATCACCTCGGGAAGGAAAACGTTGTAGCAGATACTTTGATCCGAAAGGAAATGATTGAACCCCTTAGGGTGAGGGCCTTTGTGATGACCATTGGCTTGGACCTTCCATCTCAAATCCTCGAGGCTCAGAAAGAAGCAGTAAAAGCAGAGAATATTGAAACTAGAGACATCCTTGGAATGTTAAAGAACTTAGAATTCCGTACTGATGGAACATTGTGTTTTGATAATATGAGTTGGTTATTGTATTATAGTGACACACAATCTTTGATTATGCACAAATCGCATAAGTCAAAGTACTCCATTCACCCAAGATCTTACAAAATGTATCGCGACCTAAAGATGTTTTACTGGTGGCCTAACATGAAGGCTGACATCACCACTTACGTCGATAAGTGTCTTACTTGTGCAAAGGTTAAGGCCGAACATCTAAACCCATCTAGTTTATTGGTTCAGCCTGAGTTACCCGTATGGAAATAGGAAGGGATTACCATATATTTTATCACTAAGCTATCCAAGACTTCAATCGGCTTTGACATAATTTGGGTTATCGTTGACAGACTTACCAAGTCAGCCCACTTCATGCTAATCAAGGAGACTGGTCAAATGGAGAAATTGGCGAGGTTGTACTTGAAGGAATTAGTCTCAAGGCACGGTGTGTCATGCGTGTTCACAAGTCTTAAATTTATAACAAGGATTGACCAAACAACGGACTAGAACACAAACACGAGCAAGTATACCCTTTCGTTTGTAATATATCTTTGTAGTGGCAAGCTAGGATCATTCGCAAGGACTTAGTTTTTTTTTGATAATCAACATAATAATTGAAGATAAATATAATTAAGATTAAATAAAATGATAACAAATATAACTAAATGGGATAGCTTATATAATTTCGTGATGATGATAATAATGATCGAGATATGGTAAGGTAGGTAAAAAGTAATAAACCTTTTTCGTCCAAATGGAATTTCACAATTCACTTGGTTTGATTCAAGACTTATGTCTATTAAGCGACTAAGCTTAAACAAGTTTCCAATAAGTTCAATATTCTATCAAAGTATCTAAGCAGATCTCTCCAACCAAAGATTCAAAAACCATAGACAAGTTCTTTAAAAACTCGTTATAACAACTTGACCCTCTCGGACGTCAAACTATCGTAACAAATATATTTTGACAAAACAACGTGATAGAACTAAGTGGCAACGTGGTTCTACGACATTATCTTGAAATCGATTTTATAAAGGATCATACCATAGCATCATCACTAGTTATATTCACGTACTCATATAGTCACAAATAACTTAGATAACATAGCAATCAAAGTATCGAATGGAAAAGAGTAAAAGAAAATCATAATTAGGTTATATGGAATGACGAGTACACAAGTGTCACGATTGTATCGACTATCCATGAACCAAAGAGTAAGATACTCTTATTACAAGTATTTCCCAAAAGTGGAAATATACTAAAAGTATGCTAAAGTGACTGAAATACTCAGAGTAGAGAGTATTATATGAAGGAGATGAGATATATCAAAAGTGAGAGGTGAAGCTCTGTATTTATAATGTTGTATGGAGGTAGATGTGTGCCGCACTTTCCAAAATGTGCGTCGCACTTTCCAAAATATGCACCACACTTTCCAAAATGTGCGCCGCATATTGGAAGTGGCATTTGTGCGCCGCACTTACTAACAAATGCGCCGCACTTTCGTGCGTCCAAAATGTTCTTTTGTCTTTTAACTTCTTTATTGCAACTAAGGACTTTTTTTTTTGTTTTCTTTCACTTTGGACCTCCAACCTTATAACCTGCATAGAAAACGCAATGTTTAAGTATCGAAAGTCTTTATTTAACATATAAAATGAGATAATAACAACGGTTTGAATATGTATAATTTGGGTGTTATCAAATTCCTCCACACTTAGCTATTGCTTTCCCTCAAGCAATCAAATCGAGAAAACAAGGTTAGATTTTATAATCATAAGTATCGATGAAGCATTATAGGAAAATGATTTAGATTTCTAAGTAGCAAAAACAAATGACACAATAATTTTAACATCACACACGGAATTAGTGTTTAGATTTTAAGTTCACACAATGTCACTCACAAGGAAAAATGTAAGATAATACTCAAATAGCACAGACATAAAATAGATAGCTACCATATGCTTGTATAATACACGTAAACATAACCATTGCAGCGTGAGCACCAGATAAATTTTAAAAAGAGGCAAAACTTGATAATGATGCATGTTTAGTAACATAATATGCCTTGTCAAAGTCGTAGAACAAACTATACTAGAATAATTTATTTCTTTTTTTCTTCTCTTTTTTTAAAGAAAATCATAATACTTACGACTTGACAACGAATGGCATATATATAGGGATATCGGCACAAAGGATAATATAACGCATAGGTACAACTGCCACATATTTTAGAAAGCCAGTGTAGCTCGACTAAAATGAAATAAGGGGGGGGGTTATTTTGCCTTTTCTCAAAAAATAACTATAAATTAACCTCACTGCGGTTTAGTAAATAATTATCAAGCACAATATCTGAAGCATACTAAATTATCGGCCTTCACAAAATAGAGAAAAATAAAGGCTCAGGTTTTCTCACATATTTGGTGGATGAAATTTGCTTAGTTATAGTGTCAACCAATGAGATTTTTGCTTCGCTAAAACACTTATTTATTTACAAAACGTCTTTATTTTTATTTTTGAAAAGATTTTACGATTTTTTTGGTGTGGAGAAAATTGATTTATTTTATTTTTATTTTTCCTATTTGTCTCCTCCTCCACACTTAAGGTGAACATCGTCCTCGATGTGAGAACTGATAAAACTAAAAATTGTTGGAAACTCACTTTATGTGACGACATTTAAGAATTTCAATTAGTTATCATAGTCACACACGCTTAGACTAGACTAGGAACGTTGTATAGTTTAAGCAGCGTGTGTGACTATATATACCCCTCCTTAGCTTCCAAGGAGGGGTGTTGCTTGTGTCATTTTCACTTTTAATTCATTTTCTATCTTTCACACATTCAACCTCTCTTCTCTCTCTCTTTCAACAATGGCTACCACCACCATGTTAGACCACCGGATCATAGATATCAAATCCACAATTG
The DNA here is from genome assembly GCA_025667525.1 of Glebionis coronaria. Classification (NCBI taxonomy): domain Eukaryota; kingdom Viridiplantae; phylum Streptophyta; class Magnoliopsida; order Asterales; family Asteraceae; genus Glebionis; species Glebionis coronaria. The sequence goes on from CM046879.1 coordinate 165,316,623, forward strand.
GTATCAGAGCCTCAGTTTCATCCTTGGATCGTGTTCATGTTTTTTATTTGGTGGTCAAAATTTTTTTTTTGGGGTCTCGTTCTATAGATGTGTCACGTCTTGCTATTATTTTGTCTAAACTGTTACATTGCTTATCATTTGTCATACCCTTTTCTTGGTCCTCTAAACAGTCACTTTATCACTTTTATCAGTTTTCTCATCTGTCCAAATCCTTTATCCTATGTCACAATTTTTTTTATCAAATTTGTATCATTGGCTATCAAGTTACGGTCAAAAGTCAAACCTAGTGAAACAAAAAGTTGTCCTCTTGTCAAAAGTGGTCAAAAGTTGGTATTCATATCTGGGTATCTACTGTTTCTGGTCTAAATTTTTTGTATCTGGTATCATTTTTTTCTGGGTTAATCTTGCTGTTTATGCTGATAAAGTTACCCAGAAAAATATTCAGATTACCATAACTGGATTTTCAGGAACAAGGACTACTTGTGGATAAGATTTCAGCTTCCTGGTACATCGCATTGAGTGCGATGGGTTGACTACGATGGTACCATTACGATGGCTCCATTGCGATGGGTACCATTGCGATGGGTACCATCGTGATGGGACATCATGATACGATGGGTAAGACTGCGATGGACTCTTTTTTTTGCTTAGACTGCGATGGGTCATCTTGATACGATGGACTCATGCTTTGACTGCGATGGGTCTAAAACGCTTGACTGCGATGACCATCTGACTCATGTTGCGATGGATGTGGGACTCACTGCGATGGCAAATTTTTTAGACTTCGATGGGTTTAAAAAAGTTTGACTGCGATGACCTTTGTTTTTGTTGTGATGGGTGTAAAGATTGACTACGATGAAAATTATTTTAGACTGTGATGGGTTAAATATTTGACTTCGATGCAGTTTAAAACTTACATGACCATGACCATGATGTTTAGGCTTAACTATTGACCGAAACCATCTCAACCGAGTCAACTGGGTAATTACCGAGTTGAATCAGTTTACTCACCGAGTCTGACTCAACACTTCCAACCTTATTTCTCCCAAACAACACCAAAACTAACCTAAGCCCATCGTCTCCTAATCCCATCTACACTCAATCCAAAACTGAACACATTTAAAAACCATTAAAAGATCTCAGTTTCGTTTCTTATATATTTTTTTGAAGATATATTAGATCATTAAGATCTTTTAGAAACGACATCATCATAGATCTATACTTAATTTTCGAGATTAAAGATAGATTAATAACAGATGTTAATAATCAACTCTTATTTCGATTGACACAAAAACAAACATGCATCGTATATTAATGACCTACCCGAGACCCAATATCAGATCTTGAAGTCGAGTGTCATGCATTTGCATTAGCTTCGATCATGTAATCATTCACAGAAGCTAAAAGGATCAAGGGTTCGTATGTTTTGATTTATTTGTGGGTTATTGTTGTCGATTAACACAAATAAAGGATGGTTACTTGATCTAATCGTGTGTTTTATGGGTTAAGTTAGATGAGATTGAAAATAGCAGATTTGTTATTCTGGTGAGAGGAAATGGGGGCGATGATATTTAGGTGGGAGAGAGATATTTTGCGGCTGAGATTAGGTTTGGTTAAGAAGTGAGTATGTTTAGGGTAGAATTGATTTATATAGTCTTTTTATTAACCGGGTATTGACAAATTTGATGGGCTGGTTAGTATACTCCACATGTGGGCCGCATAGATGTATTTAACAATATTTAATCCATTCGGTGAATATGGATTGTCATCCGATTGTAGTGGGCCTGGATTTTACTATCCAAAACTGTTACTCCAACATATATCATGGTTAATGGTTGTATATGGCAATTGATAAAGTGAAGTCAAAGTGACCAGACAAAGTGACAAGACAAATGTGACTAGAATTTATTTGAGATGAGACCAAAGAAAAATTGGGCGATTTTTTTGTGGCTATAGATTTTGTTTGATCGGGTATTAATTACGTGACGTTGAAGACGGATTTTTTGAAGGCGTGTACTTATTGTATCTTTCATAGATAACTTGCTCGTGCTTAATCTTAGAATAACGACTTGGTTATCTGGTTTCCGGGTTCGGGGTGGATGGTTGATGACTCGGATAACTATCACTTAAAGGGGTTACATTGTTGTACTCAGTGTCACGCGCTTAGTCGACGTGGATAATTTCAAGAGGTGTTGTGCTTATAGACTTCTTCATTGATGCATTGAGTACTTAGAGATTTCTCCACCGTTCTTCATTCTATAATAGTGCAAGCTTAAGTCACAAGATCGAAGGATTCTTATTCAGTTTCACGTTTGATGTATCTGGTTCATTCTTTCAGTGGTCACTTCAAATTGCTTTCACGTGGGTTGGTAAAGGTGGCCATGGAGAGTTTATGAGAAGAGATTTTCGATCAACACTTGATTCTCCCAAAATATATAATTCAGCTTATTTATTATTCTCACGAGATTTCAGGTTCATGTGCGTACAATTTATTGATGGTTCCGAGTTTCGAAACCATCAAGGGGGAAGAAGAAGACACATTGAACGCACAAAGAGTACACGTGATGAACTTCATACCTTCTTTTAATTTGAAGACATTCCGGGATGACATTTGTCATAGCCGCAGAGAAAATCAGTGTTTTAACTCGTGGCGTTATCAATCTCTAAAAGGTACACTACTGATTCGAGGTTTAATTGTTTGATTGTTGCAATTAAACATCATCATTATCCTATATGCATTCTCGGGATTTAACTGACTCTGGTGCATCTCCGGAAGAAGATATGTGCATTTCCGGGACTTAATTGACTCTGGTGTTACGATGTCAACTTCATGAATGGGATAAAGTGTCCACTTCAGTATTTGAGCTTCATAATTGGGATTGATTTACTTTCTTCAACTATGTGGGGGAAGAAATGTCTTGATTCTTTCTGGTATGCATAACTTGAACTCTCAGGGGGAAGAAAAATTCAGAAGAATTATTCAAGCGTGAGAAGAGAGGTTGTTGATCTACTTGGTGTACCCCTTACTTTCAATCCCTCTTAACAACATTATCATGTTATATGATGGGATTTGCTTGTTAGATTCCGTTGTGCGCTTAATCATTCTAAGCTTTATTGAAAGCTTTGAAGTTGCTTACGAGGATTGTCGATTTAGGGGGAAGCTATTTAAAAGCTTCTACATCAAGTATATGTGGCATGAATTAGGGGGAAGCTAATTCAGAAGCTTCTCCTTAACCAGAAGTGTATGGGTTACTTAGCTCGTGCCGTTACAGTATTTCTTCTACAAGTTACTTTAAAGATGAGTCGTTTTGAAGACGAAGGCCTCAGAAGACTTCATCAGCATTGGACGCTTCATGAAAGCTCTTGTTCTTAATCATTTTGTACTTGTTAGGAAGAATATTGTAAGGAATTCTACACGTCGTCCCATGGGGGAAGAATGTTGGAAACTCACTTTATGTGACGACATTTAAGAATTCCCATTAGTTATCATAGTCACACACGCTTAGACTAGACTAGGAACGTTGTATAGTTTAAGCAGCGTGTGTGACTATATATACCCCTCCTTAGCTTCCAAGGAGGGGTGTTGCTTGTGTCATTTTCACTTTTAATTCATTTTCTATCTTTCACACATTCAACCTCTCTTCTCTCTCTCTTTCAACAATGGCTACCACCACCATATTCCACCATGTTAGACCACCGGATCATAGATAGCAAATCCACAAAAATAGAGAAAATGCAAAGGGAAACGAGAACTTCCCAGGGCTTAGTAGAAAATTGTTGGACTTCAAAAGATGTATCTGGCTAGAGCTCCAAATTGCTTTTCCTGCATATAAATAACAAACAAAAACACATGCAAAATATACAAGGACGGTTTTATTTATTTACAAGTCCTCCTCCATACTTAAGGTAAAAAGTATGGAATAAAACACGGATTGCCTTCTGAGAAGTGTTAAGTTTAGAGTCTTCGACCAGACTCGGCTACTCGGGTTTATTTCATGAAGAATGGGATATCTTCTCCATCAAGTTCATTACAGTTTTCCTCCTCGTGGTAGAGCTTAAGTCTACGTCCATTGACAATAAAAGTAGTGTTGTCTCTATCATACGCTCAACATATCCGGATGGATATTGGTATTTCACTGTATAAGGTCCGATCCACCTCGAAGTGACTTTGGGTTGTTTGAATTTGTATTTCGATATAAAGAGAAGTACTTTATTTCCATGCTTGAATACTTTTGTTAGTCTTAGCTTACGATCATGCCACACTTTAGTTTGTGCTTTGTATAAACGGGAACTTTCATAAGCTTGATGTCGAAATTCACCTAACTCATGAAGTTGGAATATTCTCTTTTCGCTAGCTGCGATAAGATCTGGGTTGCAAATTTTGAGTGCCCAATATGCACGATGTTCGATTTTGATCGGTAAATGGAATGTCTTTCCATTCAAAATCTTGTACAGAGTGGTTCTAATGGGTGTTTTGAATGTGGTACGAAAGGCCCATAGAGCATCTTCTAATTTCTTCGACCAACAATATGGGTTGTTTTTTACGGTCTTTTCAAGGATTCACTTAAGATCTCTATTGGTGTTTTTAACTTGGTCGCTCGTTGAGGGTGATAAGATGTGAAAAAACGATGGTTAACTCCATATCTTTTCATGATTTTGTCCATGAGTTTGTTACAAAAATGAGTTCCTCTGTCGCTTATAAGTGCTTTTGGTATTCCAAAGCGGCATAATAGTTTCTTTAAGAATGCTATGACAACTCTTGCATCATAGGTTTGCAAGGCTTGAGCTTCGACCAATTTTGACACACAGTCGACGGAGACTAAAATGTATTCACATTTGTATGATTCAGGAAATGGTCCCATGAATTCGATACCACACACGTCAAATATTTCACAGACTTGGATATTATTGAGAGGTATTTCATCTCTTTTGGAAATGTTTCCAGTCTTTTGACATACTTCGTAAAGGCGGACTAAGGTATGAGCTTCACGAACTATTGTAGGCCAATAATAACCTGCGTCAAACACTTTTTAGCGGTTGTGTTCGCGGCTTAATGTCCTCCGGTTGGTTCGTAGTGCCATTCATCGAGAATTTTTCTAGCAATCCGGATATACAACGTCGGATAATTCCATCAGGACATACTTTGAAGAGATGGGATTCATCCCAAAAGTATTTCTTGAGTTCGGAAAAGAATTTATTCTTTTATTGGTATGTCATTCCCTTACGTAAGATACCTACAACCAAATAGTTTGCAAAATATGCGAACCATGGTGTGTCATTAGTACTTACTTGCATGATATGCTCGTCGGGAAAATCATCGATTTCATCATCGCTTGAATCATCATTAACAATGTGAGATAAATGATCGGCTGCAACATTTTTTGCTCCTTTTTTGTCTTTTATCTCTAAATCAAATTCTTGCAAAAGCAAAATCCAACATATGAGACGTGGTTTGGCGTCTTGCTTTTTAAACAAGTATTTTAGAGCTGAGTGATCGGTGCAAACAATTGTTTTGGACACAACGAGGTATGCTTAAAATTTGTCAAACACGTAAACTACAGCCATGAGTTATTTTTCCATGACGGTGTAATTTTGTTGAGATGCGTTTAGAGTTCTACTTGCAAAGTAGATGGGGTGAAATTGTTTTCCATCTTTTTGTCCAAGGGCGACTCTAAGGGCATGTTCACTTGTATCACACATAAGCACAAATGGAAGATTCTAATTAGGGCTTGTGATTATCGATGTGGATGTAGACTTTGCTTTGAGAGTTTCAAATGATAGAAGGCATTTGTCATTAAAATCAAATGTTCGTTCTTTCTCTAGGCGTTTGGTCAGAGGTCTTGCAATTTTCGCGAAATATTTAATGAATCGACGGTAAAAATCGGAATGACCTAAAAATATTCTAGTGCCTTTAACATTAGTAGGTGGTGGGAGTTTTGAGATTACGTTTATTTTTTGCTTCGTCGACTTCTAGTGCGCCAGACACTTTGTGTCCAAGCACAATTTCTTCTTTTACCACAAAGTGACATTTTTTCCCAGTTAAGCACAAGATTTGCTTCTTCACAACATGCTAACATTTTGTCGAGATTATTCAAACATTTGTCGAAAGAGTTTCAAAAGAGTGAGAAATCTTCCATGAAAACTTCGACTAATTCTTTGATCATATCGTGAAAAATAGCAATCATACACCTCTGAAAAGTAGCAGGTGCATTGCACAGGCCAAAAGGCATGCGCCTATACGCGTAAGTTCCAAATAGACAAGTAAACGTGGTTTTCTATTGATCCATAGGGTTAATTGGGATTTGAAAGTAACCAGAAAACCCATCAAGGAAACAAAAGTATTCATTCCTTGTGAGTCTTTCTAACATTTGGTCCATGAATGGCAAATGAAAGCGATCCTTCGCGGTTGCTTCATTTAATTTTCGATAGTCAATACAAACTCTCCATTCGGTGATGGTTCGGGTTGGTACTAACTCGTTGTTTTAGTTAGTCACTACATTGATACCTCCCTTTTTAGGTACACGATGGATAGGACTAACCCATGGGCTATCAGAGATTGGATAAATTATTCTAGAGTCGAGAGTTTGACTATTTCTTTTTTGACAACATCCTTCATATTTGGATTTAGTCTTCTTTGTTTTTGTACGACTGGTTTCTTATCTTCAAAGAGTTGGATCTTGTGTTTAAAAAACGATGGGCATATGCCAGGAATATCTGAAGTTTTCCAAGCAAAAGCTTTTTTATGCTTCTTGAGAACATCGATTAGATCGTTCTTGTTTTCTTCCAAAAGCTGACATGAGATAATTACTGGGAGTAATTTCTCTTCGTGAAGAAATGCATATTCCATGTGTTCGGGAAGAGGTTTTATTTCTAAATCCATAGGAGGTTCTTCCACAGATTTCTTAACTTTGAAATCGGTTTCAAAAGTTATGGCTCTGAAAGGTGTTTCCTTTTCTTCCTCAAGGTTTTCGATGGGTTCAGTGGTGTGAACGGCTATGAAGGCGTCAAATTCAACAAAAAGTTCTTCTTCGAGGATGGTTCCTTCGATAGAATAAAGAATTTGGCTTCCTTCATCAAGAAGAACGTCGAAATCGGATTTAACGACTTCGTCAATGACATCGATACTAAAGCAAGTATCATCATTAGAATACGAGTTTTTCATTGCTTCGTCGATAGAGAATCAGATTCTATCGTCTTCAACTCCAAGGTTGAGTTGTTTTTGTTTTACTCGAATTACAGCATCGGCTGTGTACAAGAAAGGTCTACCAAGAATGAGTGGTACTTTGCTATCTTCTTCCATTTGTAGAATAACAAAGTCGACAGGAAAAATAAATTTTTTGACTTCTACTAGCATGTTTTCAGCTATACCCATAGGGTATTGAAAAGATCTATCGGCAGGCGAACGCTCATTTTTGTATGTTTAAGAACGTCTTTTGATAGTTTGGCGTATAGATAATACGACATGAGGTTGATGCTAGCGCCAAGATCGGCCAAGGTGTTGCACGAGTACGAGTGATGGAAAGTACAAGGAATTAGAAAACTTCGGTGGTACTTTGTTTTGAACAATGGCAGAACATTCATCATTGAGAAAAGCTAAAGAAATCTCTTCAAACTTATGTTTGTTCTTGATAAGCTCTTTAAGAAATTTACCATAATTTGGCATTCCATCCAGAACATCGACTAAAGGCATGTTAATTATAACTTCTTGAATTACGTAGAGAAATTTACCATACTTAGCTTGCATCTTTTGCTTCCGTAAGCGCTGGGGTATAGTACTTTTGGTTTGTATAATTTTGGTGTTGGGGTTGGTTTATATTTTTCAGTGGCTTTGGTTTTCATCAATTGTGTTTCTTCTTCATCATCACTCTAAGTGGAGTTTCAATGGGTGTGTCATGAATTTGTTTGGATGGTGATTCGTAAGATAAACCACTCCGCGTGAATAAGGCATTCACATGCTCGTTGCGAGCCTGTGGTGGTTGGTATTTGTTGTTGTTCTATGGGTTTGGGTTGATGTTGCTTGGTAGTGAACCAGAAGTATGATTGGATTGTTTGTCAGCAAAGCGATCAAACTTAGCTTTAAGGTTCTGAATGGAAGCTTGGTGGTTGTTTTTTGAGGTTTTGAATTTTGTCTTAAGATCAGTGAATATGTCTCTTACGAAAAGGTTGGTTTTTCTTTGAGATTCAATGAAATTATCGATCTTGCTTAGGAGATTAGGTTTGTCTTCGGTTTAGGTTTGTTTCTTTTCATCTCGGTTGTAACTTTGTTTGATCTCCAATTATCGTGATCACGATTGCAATAATCATTATAGAAGCGAGTATGGCGAAAGGTGTTCATGAAATTTGCTTCTTCCTCTTTCGACATCGGTGTATCGTCGTCATCACACTCACTAGAAGGATGGTTCCTCCACAGTGGTTGCAATGTTCACGAGTTTTGTTTTTCATCTCTTTATATTGGGTATCCATTTAAGAGACATGGCGTCCATGCGAGCCATAATTTTTTTAGTGTCAGATTTGTTGCTGCTTACCTCGGCAAAAGCTACAATTTTTCGAGGGGTTTTCGTTTTGTGGTTCTTTGACCAATCAAGCTTGAGTAAGACTTTGTCGTCCAAAAGTTGGTAAGCTTGGTTTGGTGTTTTGTAAAGGAATATACCGCCCGCTGGGGCGTTCAGAGCATCTTGAGTAGTATCATCAAGACCATGATAAAAGATCTTGATTACACTTTCTTTCTTAAGTCCATGACCATGGCAGCTTCTAAGTAGTTTTTTGATTCTTAACCATGCGTCAGTGAGAGTTTCTCGATCTTGTTGAGAAAAGCTTCGAATTTCTCCAAGGAGTTTTTCAAATAGGACAGGAGGAAAGAATTGGCTAATAAAGGTGGTTCTAAGACCTTCTCATGTTCTAATGGTTTCTTCGTTAAGTTCGTCTAGCCATGATTTGGCTTCTCCAGTGAGAGATGATGGGAACATCATGAGTTGTATGGCTTCGGCTTGTCCTTCTCCATTATTGAACATTTTGCAAAAGCCGCTAAATTCATGGATATGTTTGTGAGGATCGATTTTGATTCACCCATCAAATTGATTGTTTTTTACAAGTGTCAAGTGGTTTCCTTTGATGGAAAATTCATTTGCAACTTCAAGTAAAACAATTACGGAGCCAGGAGTTGGTGCGACAACTCTTTCAGCTGACCATATAGGTTCATCATCGGTGTCCGACATTGGATCATAACGTTCGACGATTCTAGTGAAAAATAGGGACTGAGATAGGTTATTGAATGGTTGATAAATCACTCGAGGTTGTTGTGTTTGCAGGTGTCTCCTATCGAAAGGTACACGACGGTAAAGTCGACGTAACCTTCGGTTAAGGGTACCTTCAGGTTCAGATAATGGTGAAACGGGGGTGGTTCCTGATGAACGGGTGTGCATCCACCAATGATTTGGGTAATAGAAGGGTTTGTGCGGCGCACTTGGCTAAAAGTGCGGCATACTTTGGAACGCTACAGGAAGTGCAACGCACAAACCTAACTGTGCGGCGTACTTTTTGTACTAACAGAAAATTTTGAGTTTGTTTTATGGTCAAATTGGTTCAATCTTTGAGAATTGCGGAATGTTTGGTTATAAAACAGGATCGTAAGTCCCCGGCAGCTGCGCCAAAAACATGATATGTGTTTCGCAAGTCTTAAATTTATATAACTAGATTTTACCAAACGAGGGACTAAAACACAACACAGGCAAGTATACCCTTCCGTGTATAGTATAGTCTAATATAAGTCTAGTTCATTCCACAAGATTGTTGTTAACAAGTAAAAACAATTATTCTTAGAGTGTCACAAGTTCTAAAGATTTAAGCTTCTAACAATGATTTAAAGGAGTGTTTGGTTTAGTCTAAGAATCATGAAAATGACTACTAAAAAGGATAGATTATAAGCACATAATCAAAGCATGAATACAAGTGGATGACTAGTCACACAAGCATCAACTATTTAACATAACAAGAAATCCTTTCGACCAATAGATCTCGTTATATCAAATGCATAAAGATCGGTTTATGTTGGTTTAGATAACTCAAGTGCTCGTTGAGCCATACTCTTTAGAACCCATGGCAAAGCATTAAACAAAATCATACGTGAGTTGATATGTATTTTTGCGCGTCTAGAATGTTCCAAGTGTTGCAGAAAAGTGTGCCACAATTTTTGGATTGGGCGCTGCACTTTTGTTCATTTCCATCTTTTGACCAAAAATCAAAGTTGTAGATAATTCTTTCCTCTTTCTGTGGCCGTCTGAACCAACTCAAACGGAGTTTGTGTGCTCAAGATATGGCCAAAACAGTGACAGGTGTCGGGAGATCACAAGCTTGACTTTATTTACTTCATTTAAGCTTGATATCTTTGTGTTTTCTTCCATTTCTTCCACGACACGTCCTTGGAACCTACAACATCAAATACACTCTATTAAGTATCGAAAGTTCACATAATTAACTTAAATATATTCAAATAACGCACACGCAAACATGTATTATTAGAGCGTTATCAGTGTGCCAATATCTATTATTTTTGAGTGTGAAGCTCGGTTTATGTCAAGATTTTGGCAATCACCAATACGAGCATTGAGGACCCAGTAAGACATGAGCACTGCCAACCATCCTCAAACCGTCAGTCAAAGTAAGAGGACGATCCAAACACCGGAAGACATGCTAAGAGCATGTGTGATTGACTTTGGTAATGGTTGGGACCGACACTTACCCTTGTTGTAATTTTCCTATAACAATAATTACCACACTAGCATCAAGGCTGCACCATTTGAAGCACTGTATGGTCGGAAGTGTCGTTCTCCAGTCTATTGGGCTAAAGTTTGGGACACCAAGCTCACCGGTCCTGAAATCATTCACGAGATGAATGAGAAGGTTGTTCAAATTCGACAACGTATGCAATCGGCATGTGACCGACAAAAGAGTTATGCCGACAAGAGGTGAAAACCCCTTGAATTTCAAGTCGGAGACAAGGTCATGTTGAAAGTTTCACCTTGGAAGGAAGTTATCCGTTTTAGAAAACGTGGAAAGTTGAACCTCAAGACATTGGGCCTTTCAAGATCCTAGAAAGGATTGGTCCAAAAGCTTACCGAGTGGAATTGCCACAAGAAGTGAGTAGGGTTCACAATGTATTTCACATTTGTATTTGAAGAAGTGTCTATCCGATGAAATGCTCGTTATTCCTTTGGAAGATATCTAACTCGATGATAAGCACAATTTAGTTGAAGAACTAGTGGAGATCATGGATCATGAAGTGAAACATCTTAAACAAAGCCGTATACCAATAACCAAAGTTCGATGGAACTCGCAAAGAGGACCAAAGTTTACTTGGGAGCGAGAGGACGAATTTCGCCGTAAATACACTCACATCTTTACTTCTCAACCGGAAGCGATGAATTGATTTCGCGCACGAAATCCTTTGTGACAACCGTTAAAATTATAGGTTATTTTTAACCTACTATCAAGTTTTTTTTTACAATTTAAGAATTCAGTCTTTCATCATTATTACCTATCGTAAACTATTGTAAAGTTTATTTTCTATTAACAATTTAAACTTGTACGCTCATATACATGCGATAGCTCCATACTATGTAGAATTTCTCGAACTAGCTAGTCATAGGACTCATTCGGCTAAATAAGTGTCACTTACGAATAAGTCACAACAAACCCATAGGAGCTCATGAAACTACATCTAATGCATGACCAAACAAACATCAGACAATAAACATAACACTCCTATATTCACATTCACTTACACTTTTAAAAATCTTTCAAACCCTTTTCCACCTTTGTCATACGTCCCATACACTTTTTTTTTCAAACAAATAACTTTCCCCGCCACTATCTACAACCTACATAAACTAATAATAAGCTAGAAGGAGTAACAATTCAAAATCAATTTCTCACAACCAAAAACCACCTAGCAAATTCTAATTCCTCACCATTTCATACCACTCCCCCCTCCCTTCACGTGATGGCATGCCAAGTTTAGCCATAATTAGGTGCCAAGGACCTTTTAGTTTCATGCCTCATTTGGGGGCTAGGCCATTGAGAAGGCTTAAAGCAATTAATACCTTTTCTTGTTTACCTTTATTAAACAAAGTTTCACCTTCCCATTCTTCAAATCAAACGAACACAAACACAAAGAAATGCAAACACATTCAAAGCTAAGAATTACTATAAATCCAATCTCAATTCACTAAAACCATTTCCCTTTTCTAAGTTACTTACATCATTTCAAAAACCTAAATCCATTCTAAAAGGTCATACAAACACATAAAATGATAAGCATGAGTTAAGGTTTGGTAGTTGTTGAACTTTGGGTAAAAACGTAAAGGTAGATTTTCGAGTTAAGGCTCAAAAAGGTTAAACATTAGGAGGATAGGGTTAAGTTAAGGTTCATGCATAGTTGACACTCGTGGTTTAGTCTTCCTCGTCGTTTTCAATAGGACTCTTATACGAATCTTTTACACTTTGCCTAGTTATATTTCATTTTGGTTCATATGATTACTTGCTAAAATGATTTTTGTAAACATGAAATTTACTATCACATGTATAAAACATGGGTTGAGTGTATGCATGCATGTTTCGTGGGTTATGAAACATGCATCACATATATGTGTATTTTGGGGTTACACGGGGCATACACAAACGTTGGGTTAAGTGGGCCACATACTTTCGACTCATTGTTACCTAAGAACTTAAACAAACTAAACCCATCTACATGAGACAAGCTGCTACAAACAAGTAAAATGGAATACTTGATATCTAGGGTTATGGGTTAGGGGACATTTAGACATAACAATAGGATAGACCGTGCAGAACTAGAAAGAAAAACAAGGGCAAGCGACCTAAAAGTAAACTCGTCTTGTGTATTAATACTTATAAAACATTTTTTGAATTTCTTTGTCAAACCATGGTCACATGTTGTCTATCATGAACATATATATGTGTTTTTATGTATGTGTACAAACATGGGATAAATGTGTCTTTCAGTGGGGTAAATATGTTTGCATGAGAAAGCTTTTGTTATCACCTTATAAAATAGCAAAGGGGTTAGGTGTGAAGTCAGTAACAAGGAAACAAGTTAAAAAGATACTCTTTCATATGATTCATGATTTTGAACAAGTGGTGGACTAAAAAATGGAGGTGTACTTTAATAGTATGTGTGAAAACAAGTGAAATGTGAGCAATAGTAATGGCTGTATGTATAGTACAAAGTCATAAACTTATTTCTTAATTAAGTGTGTGTGTAATTTGTGTGGGAAGACTAGTGGTTGGAAATAAGAAAACCACAAATATGAAAGCCTATTTTAACATTTGTTTCATGCGTGTGTTAAACATTTAGTAAATAAAAAAAGTTTTTTTCTTTCCGAGCTTGGGCGTGTGTGGATTCCCAGCTACACAAGAATTAGAAAAACAAGGTATGTATGTCTGTATGCGTAGTGCATGAACAAGGAAAACACACTTTCTGTGACTGTTGGGTAATGAGGTGAACTGGAAAACATGGTAAATCAAAATGTATTTCTTACGTTTAAGTTATGTGTGTTGCGTATGATATTGAAAACAAGAAGTAACCAAGTTGAAGTGTGATCTCTGACTGTGTGAGTATGTGTGTTTATTAGTAGGGCCATTATAGTGCACTTCATAAAATACGAATAAATTAAAACTTTCTAATTATAATATACGACACGTGTCACGGACTTTAAATCTACAAGTAATACGTATATTATTAGTACACGAGGAACATTTACGTATAATATTTAATACATGACAATAAATAAAACACGACATGGAAACACGAACACATTCGACAAATTTAATACACGGAAATTAAGCAGAACTTGGTGTGTGTTTGGGTTTGGACGCAACAACAAAGAAACAAAAATGGGCCTTTAGGCCCGACCCTATTGAACAAATAAACCACATGGGCACCATCTGTTCTACCCATTTTCCACTTTTCACTAAACTCACAGAAAACCCTATACCACTAGGTGGCCGCCGGATTTTAACACAAACAGGGGAAGAAAAATGGGATTTTGATCATTGGTTTATCAAGGGTTCGTGTTCGTGTTTGTAAATTATTTATTAATACGCATTTGTATGTGTCGAATCCCTAAATAATTCATTATATTCTTTAATTACGAATTCATTTTCTAAATAATATGAACACACGAATTTGGAACATAGAAACATGTACATAATAATGATCCTTCGTGTTTTGGTTTTGGTTTCACAAAAACCGAGAGTCGGGGGACTCTCGGTGTGCTTCTGTTATGGCCAACCGAGACCACAAGGGTCTCGATGGGGGTCTTGGTGTTGGGGGCAGCAAGCACAAACCAAACGATGGAAACCAAAAGCTGTCAGGGGTGTTTGGCTGTTTGACCGCACGGGATGTTTGAGAGGGGTAGTGAGAACCGGGTACACAGAAGGAGGGAACCGGCTCAGCCGATGTGAACCACGGCTGGTCAGTGGCAAGCCACGACTGCAACCAAGGGCTGCTTGCCGCCGGCCAAACCACCAGCCGCCGACTGAGAGGTGTTTGGTTCGGCTGTTGTTTTGGTTGGTGCTCGGGTGTTTTGTTTCTCGGGTTTCGGGCTCGGGATAAATTTTAGTTAATTCTTTTTTTTTACTAAGTTAACTAAATTAAATTACATGCCTTATTAATTAATTTAAATAAAACCAAGACTTAGGTTATATTATTAAAATTAATAATACATGATTTTAACCTAAGTATAATTTATTTCATTTTAGACTATAGTTTATTAATTAATTATCTTAATACATGAACTTATGATTAATTAATAATTCCATGACTTAGGTTTATTAATTAAAATTAATATTACATGTTAACCTAAGTATTATATTAAACTTAATTTAATTAAATCATGACTTATTTGAACTAATTCGTATAACCTATAGTTATTAATTTAATCATGATATGTTATTAATTAATAAACACATATAACCTATAGTATTTTATTAATAAACTATGCCATTAATTCCATGACTTATAAAATATGACTAATAATCACCAGCTTATATTATTAGCTTTATAATCCAGCTTATTTCTATTTATGGAAACTTTATATTTCAGGAAACTTATTACTTTTAAAACTTACTATTTTGGAAACTTTCTATTTTTGGAAACCTGCTATTTTTAGAAAGTTACTTATTTTTACACTACAAGTATAATAACACAAGAATACATGTAATACAAAATCAGAAGACACGTAAAATAGGAATAATAAGATTTACCATTTAAAACAGTAAAATAAGACAATAACATATAAAATGAGTTAAGAACATACAAGAACCAGTAACACCCTCAGTAATCAGACAACTCATGCATGTTCCCTATTTATGTAGCATTAGTGAAATCGGCGTATGACTTGCATCTTTTCATCTTTCATCGTTCACTAGACATAAGGTACGGATATTTCGTCCTTCAGTATGGACATTCTCTTTCCTTATTAGGATTCCCCGTTTGCAGCCAACTGTTTTCCCAAGTATTTGTTTTATATGTTTTGATCTGCTTATGTTAGTTTTAAATGACTAAGCCATATACATGTATGCCATGTCATCTAGTTATGGAGGTACCATAACCATAACACTAGAGGCACCAGTGTTATGACTTCCTCACGACGGAGTGATTGCTCGTGGCGTCCCTTTACAGTTTTGGCCATATATTCATATTATCATGTGGGGCGTATGGGTGCATCCTAGTTACATGTTTTTACAGGATTTTCATGGTGAATGTGATGTGTGCTGATGTAGAGTTTTGTATACCCTTTTAGGAAAAAAAGTGCACAAAGTAGTGGTAAGCGTTAAGTGTCGGTTTAGAAAAACCGAGCACTAATGACCCTTATAAAGTTCAAGTTCGTTTCCCAAGGAGGCAAGTGCGTTGTGTAATGACTTGATTAATGTGTTTGTGATTATATTGAGAAAAAAAAATAGAGATGGTGGTAAGAAGAGAATGACGGTTACGAAGACGGATCGAGCTAAGACGAAAAGATCGTTCACGTAAAACCGTAAAAACTACAAAATTAAAAATTTAAACCTAAAAATTAATTAAAGGCTAAAATAAGTCTAAAATAATATAAATAAGAATTAAAATCCAATAAAAATATTTTAAAACCTTTTATTAATTAAATATTCAATTTTAAATGCTAATTAAAGCCCTAAAATTAAATATAATTAATCAAAATGTCCAAAATATTATTTTATTGAACTAATAACTAACTTATATTATCCAAAGACTAAAAAGTATTTTTCCTAAATTTTAAAAACTATTTTTCTATTTTTAAATCACTAAAAACTATTTTTAAACCAAAATAATTATAAAAAATAATAAAATAAAGCCAAAAATAATTTGACACTTTTAAAAATCCTAAATTACTCTAATGAACAGTAGAAAAATGAAAAAGTTTGAAAAATATTAAATTTTTCACTAAAGGACAAAAACAGTTTGAATAAAAACCCTAATTAAAATAATTTAATTCTAAAAATTAAATAAAAAGTGAACAGTAAAAACTTTTTGAACTAAAAATCTTAAAATGTTTTTCTAAGTCTAATAAAAATCTTAAAAATGAAAAATAATGATTTTTGGCACTAAATGCCAAAAACAAAAATATTAAAAGTATTTAAAATAGCTATTAAATGTAAAAAATAGCAAATGAACAGTAATAAAAAATCTAATTAAACTAAAAAAATCAGAAATAAAATAAGAAAAATATTGCAATTTGTTTCAAGTCCTAATTCCCATTTAAGGGAACTAAAGACAAAAAAATATAGGTTACTGAAAGTGACACTTGACTGAATTTGTCTTTTAGCTCAGCAGTACTAACCAATACACTAGCAGGGGTAACTTTTTTCCCACTGCTAGTGTAAAAATATGGTCTGGTAGATTTTGAGCTTAGGAAAGCTATTTGGATTGGTTTTCTTTGGACAACAAGGCACCCCTATACTCAGTTGAGTATAGGGAGTCAATATAAACACAAAAACACACAAGTTCTTTCACAAAAACAACCACAAATTGCACACAAAGTTTCTGATTAAGCTTGTTTAGGTCTGATGAATAGTGTACTGGTTCAATTGGCACAAAAGTGAGATTCAATTGCTTAAAACTTGCACACAAGTCTACCAACTAACATACAATCAATACACAATCCTACTTAGACCTTAATCCTAACAGATTTCAAGAGTGATGGCACAAATTCGTCACAAAATAGGCAGAAAGATGGACCTTTGCTGATTTGACTGTTTTACCAATTTTTTAGCATGCAAATGTGTTTAAAACTTCACCAAACTGAAAACCAGAAACATACACTACCTACTAACAACCTAATGAGTGAATAAAACAAGTTTTAAACAAGATTTATGTTATTTGACCAAGTTTAAACCCTAATCCAAACACCCTCTTAATTTCAGAAAACCAATTTTTTCAAACCAAATCTTAACAAAACTCAACCAAACTGAATCAAACTCAATCTAACATGTATATAATCCCTAACTGAGCAAAATCTACCAATAAACAGATACTTAAACACTTGCACAAAAATCATACCAAATCACATGAATCTCAAGTAAGAAAACTGAAAACAAAGAAACAAGGAAGTTACCTTGTGGGACCCACATCCAGGTCCCACAGTGACTGAAAAGTCACCTCCCACAAGCCCGGGCTTGTGCTGAACTCTTGGGCTTTTGGTTGCAAAATGATGATGATGAAACTTGTTCTTGCTTTGAATCTAAACAAACACAACCAACAAGGAAAAGAAATAGTAGCTTCAATAAGCTTAGCCCACAAGCTGGTGTCAAGAGCTTGTGGGAATGGATTTTGAAACAGTAAGCTTTAACAACCAAAAATGGTTTTCTGAAGAAAAATCTTTTGAACTCAAACACTTTTTCAAACTTTTTGAAAACTGAACTTCACAAACAGATGATAAATGGAACACAGATTTAACAAGCTTATACCAAATTTTTAAAAAACTAAAAAGGAATTACAGTTCACACAAGAAAAACACCAACTTTTATATTTGATAAAAAAGGAATTACAAGAAGCTTGAAAAATCTGGAACAAGGGCTTTACACAAGTTGTAAGCTCCTTATATAGACTACAATAGAACTATCTAGACTACTGAAACCCTAATGGACGAATTTCCTTTGTTGCCCCTTGAATAATTTGAATCTTTGGTCAAATTTGTTCTTCACGTGATGATTGTGATGTGCCAGCTGTTAGAGTTGATCAGGGACGTTAAAATGGTCTTGGGGACCAAGTAATATCATCTAGCCATTGGTTTTGTCCCCTTGTTGGGTTTGGGAAGAAAGGGACGTGAGCAGGGAATCTTGGGGGTGTCACATGGGTGTTGTGGGTTTTGTTTTGGGGTGTGGGATGGGTTAAGGTTGGGGTATATTAGCAATCTGGAAGGTTTGGGCAAAAACCCCTTTGTTTTGTGCTTAATCGAACCTGGGGAGTTCTAGGATTTATAAGGGATTAGTGTGGGGTTTAATCTATTTTGGGGAAAGGGTTATTTAAAAACGTGTTTTGGTGGGAAGAGATTAGGGGTTTGACTTCATTTGACTGAGTTTAATAAATAAACTCAGTAGTGGAAGGGTGACGTGGGTGGGAGTGATGAAGTGGAGGATTGTGAGTGGAGGGTGGGGGTGACATGGCTGGATGATTGGTGGGGAGTAATTGTGTTGTCTGGCAGAATAGGTCCCCAAAGTTTCTTGTTTTGTTTACTTTGTTATAAACAGCCACAACTCTTTTTCCCTTTGTAAAAACTTTCATACACTTGTCAATTTTGGCACAACAAGTTTTTAAACTTGTATCAAGGACTTCAAATGTAATTATGGCATTCTTCAAGGGCTGAATAAGCAATATCTTGAAACTTTAAGGACCCACTTGTAATATTTGAGATTTACAAGGGCCTAAAGTGACAAGTCTTCAATAGTTGAGGGACCATTCTTGCCAATCTTCAATTCTTCAAGGTCATTTTTGGAAAATCCATTCTTGGGCCCGGTTCATTGTGCGGCTTTGTTTCCCGTGTTCGTTTTTGCATGATTCTTGTGATCTTTTGTCATTTCCTCAATATCCGTACCTAAAATACACAAGCAACAAACACGAGCATATATTTGGCAGTTTTAATGATATTTAATGCATTTTAAGCCCGATTTGGACGATGAGAGTATGTATAAAAGCAGTCTCATCATGTGTCTTGCATCCATCATAAGGAGTTGATCCCTCATACCCAGACTAATTTAATTAGATGCATCCCCTCTAATTGCTTGATGAGGTCACCCTCCAAGTATTCATGCACGGTAGGGGTGAGCATTGGTCCGGCACCGGACCGAGGACCGAAATGGTCCGAAACCCCGGACCGAAATAGTCCGGTCCGGTCTGGGTCGGTCCGGTCCGGTTCGGTCCTCGGTCCAGTCCGGTCCTATTAGGCAAAATCGATAAGATTTTTTGTAAAACCGAACCGGATCGGATCGGACCGAGGACTGAAATTGTCCAAAACCCCAGACCGAGGACCGGACCGAAATTGTACAGTCCGGTCAGGTTTTTCGGTCCGGGCCGGTTTTGGGTCTGCCATGCACAGCCCTAATGCACGATGAAACCTCATGACCTATATGGGCTATTGGCTAATTAACTACAGTTTTCATATAAAAACATAAGTCTTTTCAAACTATAAAACCAGTTTTATGAACATGTTCTAGGTTATCTAGGACTTACACATTTCCGCTGCTTTTTAGTCTTATTTTTTTCAGTCATTCATACTATGTTATATATCTGTGCACTGAGCGTATTGCTCAGCCGTTACTTTCCTTTCCATGTCCCAAATCGGCAGGTACCCATGGACATACTTGAGCATTTGGAGGATGTGCATAGGATGGAAGCTACCTTAGACTTCTTCTCCTTTTGCCTTCTTTTACTTATCCTTAATTGGACACTTGTTTTGTCCTTCTCGTTTCATTTACTTTATTTATGTTTTGGGCTTATGTTTGGGAACTGATGTTTGATTCCGGTTTTTCCTTTTGGTCATATATGTTTGTACATATTACCTTGCATGCTTTGATGACACATCATAATTATCCTGTGATATTCTATTTATCAAAATGGGGTGTTACAATTATGGTATCAGAGCCAAGGTTTCGACCCGTAGGCTCTAAAACTTGACCTGTGACTAGTGGGTAGTCACCAGGAGCTTCCTAAGCCGACGCTTGTTATTCCACGTATTGATATTTTCAGCACATTGTTGTTTTAACCATGATTTTCCCTGGATTTATTTTTCTAATATGTATTGAACAACCGTCATCCATAATTAGTTACATGTCATTGTTTTATGCATGATGTTTCTTTATGAACTTTGGCTAATATGGACAGAACCACAGTAGTTCATACTTGGTCACGCGTTTTCTGTTATGTTTTGACAGTGATTTTCACTTATTTATTTTTATGTATTATTGTTGCAGGTATTTTGACTAAGTAATGGTTGGTACATGACTGGCCATATTTAGTGGCATGTGCTTTTCATTCGATTTTTGTTTTGGTGAACGGACCCATAGGCGTTCACCCTTGCCATGTCAATTTTGTTTTGGTGAACCGACCCATAGGCGTTCACCCTTGCTCATGTCAATTTTGTCTTGGTGAACCGACCCATATGCGTTCATCCTTACTCATGTCAATATTGTTTTGTGAACCGACCCGTGGTCGTCCACACCAGCAATTTTTCAGATTTCATTTTATTAGAGTCATATTTCTTCCATGTCCCCTCATTTATTGTTATGCTGCTTATGTCAATTATGTTTTCATACTATCATGGTTAACTTCATTTTCATGCTGATTATGTTTTATGCTCCTTTATGTTAATTTTGTTCCATGTTTCTGAAGGTTTATTAGTATAATAACAAGTATATAAAACCCTAAACAAGATCAAAGCACACATAGCGGAAGCGATTTAACAAGATCATAATAATAACACAATTATAATTAATCGAATTAGGGTTACATACCTTTACGCTAAAGCAAATCCACAAGACGAATAATGAATCGCCAATTCGGGTTAATACCGT
Source organism: Glebionis coronaria (assembly GCA_025667525.1). NCBI lineage: Eukaryota > Viridiplantae > Streptophyta > Magnoliopsida > Asterales > Asteraceae > Glebionis > Glebionis coronaria. Next base: position 165,337,722 of record CM046879.1, read on the forward strand.
ATATCACCAAGATATAGTCTAAAGTAAGACTATATTACGATCTTGTACACACGTAATACAACGAGCTAACCGTGATTCTAGCACGTGTAAACCGAGCTATATTGATAGTATAAAATCTACCCAACAACCCTAGAGAGGGGCTAGGACTAGATTTAAACTAAAATCGAGCACCAAGAAAAACCACACCGAAACCCTTCGTGGGTTGCTGTTGCGATCGGCCAAAAAGAGAGGAGAAGGAGAGATTCAAGTTATGTTGATTATGAGGGGTAAGGGGTTGTATTTATAGGTCTAGAATACATGTATCCCAAACAAATAGAAGGTAAGTTTTTTGCCTTCCCCTTTTGTGCCCTAACCGACCTTCTCTTCCTTTTTAATCCTCTTTCTATATTTTATTTAACACTCATTAATACATAACTCTTAATTAAATAACGATCGTTAAAGTTATATAGTTATATAGCTCGATTTAATTAAATAAATATAATATATATATTTTTTATTAAATAAATAATAAATACAATAAATATATTCATTAATTAAATTAACTCTTTACGTATTGTGTGCAATCCCGTAATCTCGAGTTCGATCCTATCACCCCGACAATTAAATATAAGTCCATAAACTTTCAGCTCCCATTTGGACATATTTCGAATATCGTGATTACATTGACTAGCGTCCAGTTACACTTAGCAATGTCTCTAGTACAACTCGAGTAAGGTCTCCTGGATAAAACCTTTTAATGATTCATCATTATTATTATGCTTTTATTTCTAATACAACGTTAATAAGGATATGGATCTTAGTCATTCCTTTCATTAACCATTCTGTTTCTTGTTCACAGATTCAGTAAGATTACCAAAACAAATTTGGGTGTGGCCACAAAACATCTTACTAATCCCACGAGGGGCCCAGCTGTATTAAACTCCAAAACAAAATTGGAGGAAATAAATTCTATATTGACCACGAGTAAAACTTATGAATTTTGCAACACTTTTGGAAATAATCCTTATAGCTACCAGTTACGTTTAGCGTTAGATTATTCCACAGAGATGCACTAGACTCATAACAGTTTTCTGGTATCTCAAGTTTAAGGATAATTATTTATGATTTACTTGATGACAAGATCCATAAAGTAAAATCATATAGTTGGGATAAGTCCAATATTCAATTCATCGAATATCATCCAAAATCGATCAATATACTTTTAAGTATACTCTATCGCTATTTTGATTTGTCTTAATTTAATAATATTCCCATATTATTAATCGACAACGGACATTTAGCAAAACATTTATTCATGGATTAAAACATGTAAAATAGGATACAAAATTAAGTAATAATAATAACCGAAACCCAATCTTTATTTTATTAAATAATAATGTCATAACATCCTTTATCCAAATACTAATCACAGATTTATTTTGCATGAGTTCGCTAGCTAGTTGCAGCCCAATCGCCTTGGCATGCTTAACTACCTTTGGTCTAGGCAAAGCCTTAGTTAAAGGATTAGCTACTTTATCATCTGTGTGAACTTTTATTAATTTGATTTCACGAGCTTCAACTTGTTCTTGTACGCAGTGATGTCTACGTTTAAAGTGTCTGGCGCCTTTCATGAATCCAGAATCATTGGCGAATATTGTTGCGATAGAATTGTCACAATACATATCGATAGGTTGTTTTATTGAGGGCATCACTCCAAGATCTCGAATAAACTTCCTAATCCAAACAGCTTCCATTGCAGCTTCTGAAGCAGCCATGTACTCAGATTGAGTAGCATGCATTGCAATCATTGTCTGTTTCTTGCTCTTCCAGTCAACTGCTCCTCCATTGATAACAAAAACGTAACCCCTAAGACTATGTATTGTCTTTATCACATTGCCAGGACGCATCACGGAAACCTGTCACATTCAGTTATGTGTCTGGTTTCCCTCGAAATACCAAGAAGATATCTTTCGTACTCCTCAAATACATTAGAATATGTTTAACAGCAGTCCAGTGGAGCTTCCCTGGATTCTGTTGGTATCTACTCACCAAGTTCTAAGCAAACGCCACATCAGGCCTTGTGCATCTAACAACATACATTATAGAACCTACAACCGAAGTGTAAGGCATCTTCTGCATGTATGCCTCCTATTCAGGAGTTGATGCATCCATCTCATGACTCAGATTATGCTTAACTTCCATAGGTTGAAAACCTTTCTTAGAATTATGCATATTATACCTATCCCGATAGATTTTAATTCCCAGAATGTATGCAGCTTCTCCTAAATCCTTGATAGAAAAACATTTACCAAGATAATCCTTAACATCTTTAAGTCTTGGAATGTTACTTCCCATGATTAATATGTCATCAACATATAGGACTAGGAATACTACATCACTCCCACTAGCTTTGCGATATACACATGGCTCATCACGATTATGAATAAATCCAAACTTTTTGATTTCTTCGTCAAATCTTTTATTCCATTGACATGATGCTTGCTTCAAACCATAAATGGATCTTTGAAGTTTGCACACATGTCCTGGATTCTCAGGATCAACATACCATTCTGGTTGCTGCATATAGATGTCTTCATCTAAGCGACCGTTCAAGAAGTCAGTTTTAACATCCATTTGCCATATCTCATAGTCATAGTATGCTGCTATAGCTATGAGAATCCTAATAGCTCTTAAGTCTTCTACAGGAGAAAATGTCTCCTCGTAATCTATGCCAAAAGTTTGAGTAAAACCTTTAACTACTAAACGAGCTTTATAGGATTGTACTTTTTCGTCCATGTCGGTTTTCTTCTTATATATCCTCTTATGTCTCAATACTTTAGCATTCGGTGGTGGTTCTACAAGAATCCAAACATCATTTACTTTCATGGATTTCATTTCCTTATCCATAGCAACCATCCACTTATCCTTCTCAGGATCAAGTATGGCAGATTTATAATTAGCAGGTTCACCAAGATCCCCTACTTCATCATCATACTCTATGTTAAGACATATATTGCTATTTGCCATTTTAATCCTTGCGGATATACGCAGAGGAACTAATTCTGGTGGAACCGCCAAACTTTCTGGTTCTACAGGAATTACATCCTAGTGTTTTCAGAAGGTAATGTATCTATATGACTCTCTTCAAGATCATAATTTCTCCCACTGAATTCTTGATTTACAAGATCAGATTCAAGGAAGTTTCCATACCTAGCAACAATCACTTTGTTCTCAGGTGGATAATAAAAGTAGTAACCCATAGTTTGCTTAGGGTATCCTACAAAGATACATTTCACAGATCGTTGTTGGAGTTTGTCACCCGAGTCACGTTTCACATACGCCTCGCAACCCTAGACCTATAAATAAGACAAATACGGCTTCTTGCCATGCCATAGTTCATATGGTGTCTTATCGACCTTCTTTGTGGGAACCATATTTAAAATGAGAACAGCAGACTCTAAAGTATAGTCCCAAAAGGATAAAGGTAAAGTTGTAAGATTAAACATAGATCGCACCATATCCAATAATGTATGATTTCTCCTTTCGGATATACCATTTTGTTGTGGAGTATACGGAGAAGTAAGATGCTGAACAATTCCCTTCTCACTTAGATAATCTATAAACTTTTGACTTAAATATTCATCACTTCTATCAGAACGAAGAGCTTTAATCTTCTTTCCTAGTTGCAGTTCTACTTCTGCTTTAAACACTTTGAATGTTTCAAATACCTCATGCTTATGCTTAAGTAAATAAACATAACCATAACGGCTATAATCATCCGTAAATGTTAAGAAGTAGCTAGCACCTTTCCTTGACAAATGTCTAAGTGGTCCACACACATCAGTATGTATTAATCCAAGTAGATCAGTAGCTCTTTCAATATTGCTATTAAAAGGTTTCTTGGTCATCTTTCCAGAGATACAAGACTCACATTTATCGAATGATTCAACATTGATATTTTCCAAAAGACCTTCACGTTGAAGCTTTTGTATACGAGTCTTCCTAATATGGGCAAGTCTACAATACCAAAGATGAGAAGAGTTCTTGTCAAACTTTCTCTTCTTATTCATGCTAAAGACAGATTTATCATTCTTGGATTCATTATCATGCATGTCTATTTCAAACACACCATTCACAGAAATTGCATTAAAATAGAAGATACCATTTTTCCAAACATAAATTCCATTATTATCAATCGTGTGAACGAATCCATTATTTAACAAACAAAAAAAGGAAATAACACCCCTAAAAATTGTAGGTGCATAATGACAATCATTTAAAATCAGTACTAAACCGGAAGGTAAAACTAGATTAAATGTTCATATAGCTTCAACCACTGCTTGTGCGCCATTGCCCAATTGTAGAAATTGTTCCCCATAGGAAAGCTTTCTTTCTAGATCAAATCCCTACAGCGTATTACAAATGTTAATACCGCATCCCGTATCATATACCCAGGAATTTAATTTGTATGTTAAATTGAACAATTCAATCATAAATAAAGTACCTGAAGCTGCAGCGCTCTACTCAGACTTCTTCTTTATTTCTCGCAACTCTTCGAGGTAAAGAGGGCAATTCCTCTTCCAGTGACCACTTGCCTTGCAATGGTGACAAGTCTCATCCTTCTTAGATCTATTTTTCTTGACAAATTTCTGCTTAGGTTTTGAATAAGTCGTAACTTGTTTGCCCTTATCACGCTTGCCTTTGCCTTTCTTCTTGTTCGCTTGCGGTTTTGGCTTACTCACTCTACCCTTTTGTATGGTTGTACTGAATCATTGAAGTCCTTGTTAAGGGACCTACTGATCAAGTTGATAGCTATATTATGATCATAGGGTTGTCCTAGTGCAATGAGTTGTTCCATATAACCCCTCATCTCCAAGTAATGGGCACTTAAAAAATTTCCTTGAGCTTGCTTGCAGCTATGCAAAGCATCTATTAAGTCGTAGATCTCTACAGCTTACGGCTTCTTGAACATATCCTTAAGCTCATCAAGCATTCGCTTTGGTGAAAATAGCTCATACTTCTGTTGAAGCGGAGGAGCCATTTTCCCAGCATTAAGCAAGCCACCTCAGAGTGCTTCTTAACATTAGCAGTGTGTTCAAGCCTTTGCGCATCAGATGCTCCTTCAGCAAGATCCTCCGGATAGGGAGTAATCAAGATATTAATAGTATCCGCTGCTCTCAAGACAATTCTTAGCGAGCGGTACCAATCATTGAAGTTTGGGCCAGTAAGTTCAGGACGTTAAAAGAATTCCTTGAACACAGAACTTATAGTGTTATTGGTGGGTTGAGCCATTTCAATATAAATAGGTTCAAATACTAGTATTTTCAATAACAAAATACTTTCAAGAAAACAAAATTACCCTGGTATAAAACCATATTATTTTCCTTGAATTCTAGAACTATATTGACATAGATCCATTACATCAGTTGATATGCTAGTAATAAATGTACTTAATGTAGCGACTTGTCGAACAATTTAATTGACAAACAATTTTAAATTTCTAGATTTTTAACGGATTTACATTGCCAAAAAAACGTTTTGCATTGTAAAGATGTTTCATCCCTTCTGAATGCATTAAGTTTCCAGATCTTACTGAGTAACTTAATTAAGTCGTCTAATCTGAGTAACGTAAAACCATCATACGAATTCTCATTCTATGAAAGTTTTCTCTCGATCACAACATCACCCAAAAATCTCATTTGATGACGAAGTAATTTCAAGTGTTCGTCAATTAGGATCATTCGACTTAAATTTTAAGGGTATAAATTTTGATGTCAAAATCAATGTGTGGAGAAGCATGCATGCAACTCCATAGCATAAGTTTAATAAAACGTTTAGTAAACTTCTTCACGAGACTAAATTTCTACATAAATTATGTTGAGGTATTGGTTAAATCAATTAAAAAATTTACCCACAACTATTCACAACGTACTTTTGCTAGAACTCGGCTACGCACAAAGCAATACCCTTATTCATTGTGTTTCGGATGTGAATTTGTGGTAAATCACCCTTAAGGTACAATTCAGTTAATAATCGTAGGTAATTTTAATTTGACGCACAGGCGAGCTGGGAATTTGGTCAGCGACTAATGGCTTAACACCTCATTCCTTAACCGGGTACATGACCAGCGGTGCGTTAAACTCACTTTATAGTTTGTCAAAAGGAGTAGGCCGTTAGATTATTATTGCAATTCACCAATCAACGTAATCTTATGTAATTTAAATCTCTAACAAATCATTATTTTTAATATGATTTAGTCCATATTATTTCTTTTCATAAAAAAACCCTTGTTTACAACAATTCAACAATTTTTAATATAAACAAGTAAAAAAACTAAATCATTAACACATAATAACAATTTATATGTGCAATAATGAATCAAATAGCCACATGCATACGATTTGTTCAATAATCATCTAATCTAGGTCTTTATATTTATATAAAAGTCTTCCCTAATTCTAGATTTATTGAATCAAATAATCACGTTGTAAAACCCCTGTTTTTACCTTTCAACTTTGTCTCATAGTGGGCACAGTTTACTGAACTAAGTGTAATCCCACTTCATGAAGTTTCAGTCTCTCATTAAATTTTACTGTCGATTCTTGTATGTTTATAAATATATGAGACTTCCGTCATATTTAATCTTTGTAAGGCCTCAATTCACAAGTCTAGTGTATGTCTTACATTTTTATTTAAGTTAGAAATTTCCATTCACCTTATGCCTTGTCTTACCCAAGTGATCACACTTAGCTTCTACTTAATCAAAAATAAACTACACATCACTTGTGAAGCCTTATATTTACACGGCTAGAAACATTACACAAATGTTCACATAACACAAAACTTACCCTTACACTAAACTAACTAATATTTACTAGATATTTTTTGAATCACAATTCCCCCACATGGGATATACAACCCGCGGCTAGGAGCTCTCCAACAAAACCCAAACTTCACTTGGTACAAGGTAAATCTTGGTACTAGGATTAGCTAATTAAGAGCATGTACTTTTGTCTCCCACAAGCCCTCACCTAGCCGGTTTTGCTAGCTCCACATCACCCTTGTACATCCCTCCATTTATGAAGATGTACTATACTCCTTATACATACATCATCATACAACTAGCTTAAAACCAAAACCACTCCCCACTTGGATGAAACCTACGGCTAAACTAGAAAGCATGGGTAACTCATCCTAAAAACATTAAACACATATCACATTTACTCTCCAATCATCACAAAAATCAAACACATTTACTTCTCCTAGCATTGAATCAAGTCAAAGAAGCATTGAAGGGGTCCCGGCATACATAAAATCCGACTAGGAAAGCTTCATTGTCCACTTTTAGGAACCTCAAGCTTTAGTGTACTTCTACTTCATCCCCTCTAAATCTAAGCAAGTAAGTAATCTCTCATTCCACCATCTTCCATATCTCTTACTTCTCATGCATAGCATTCACGTAAAATTATGATAACCAAGGTATAGAATGCATGCACACGTAAAAATCATGCTAAAACCCTCATAGCAAGGCTCACGGCTTGCATATTTGGCCACAAGTATACACGCCCTTAGGTTGATCTTATTGGCAACATGTGTAACCAAGTGAATTACTTAGGGTTGCTTCCTAGAAGCCCTAGGTTGCTCGGCTAAATATTCAAGACCAAGAAAGAACACCTCTAATTATGCATCTTAGATTAACTCCTAATAAAATGAATAGATAGATTAGTACTAAACATTAGAAAGCTTAAGCCTTAAGCCCATTATATTCGGCTTATTTTGAGAACTAGTATATTCCATGGCTTATTGAATCTTAAGTTAGTAACTAGCATGATATGGTTATAGATCTCTTATTGTGATAAGATAAATCTATACTACACAAATAAGCCAACAAGCCGAACCATTATTGTGTAAAAATCGGATTAGCCATAAGCTTGGTTGGGTCGAAACATATCAAGTCCAAAGTTAATGTATTTGGCTAAATAAATGTTTATAGTAACTTTTTAATTAGCCCACTATGAACCATTTGGCCCAAGAAACCTAACCGACCCTTAATGGGCCATCCGAGCCCATTAATCACAAAAATTACATATTGGAGACTTTTTGGGCCGGTTATGTAAAATAAAGGAAGTACTAAGTTGAAAATGTAAACTTATATTAATGTTGAGTACTTTTCGAAACTTGAAACAAGTACAAGGACTAAAATTGACGTAGTGGAAAGTATAGGGTCACGGTTTCAAGTAGACAAGACTTATTTCAAACTTCAAGGACCAAACGAGCCATTTTATAAACATTTTACAGACCCTAAAATCTTTTCGTGCCATATAAGGCCTTATCTGAAACATTAAGGACCTAGAATGACATTATGAGAACTTAATATACAACTAGTTACTTTTTGGGCTCTCTTTGACACTTATCCGAAACCATAGGGGCCCTTTTTTGCTAACTCAATAAACTCCTATAAACCCTAGGGGGCCGTTTGGTATTTAGCCGAAACTTCTATAAGCCCTAGGGGCTGTTTTGTAACTTGGGTTTATATCTAAAATCTTGGCCGAAACTACGAGGACTAGAAGTGACAAACATTGAAACTTATGTAAGCCCTAGGGGCGTTTTGTGTAACCGGGGGTACTTATGCAAATTGGGGGACTAGTTTTGACATTTCCTAAACTTAAATAAACTTACATAAACCCTAAAAATATATATATTCAACGTATACCAGAAAGGAAAATATAAAGGCCCGATACTTGTGGGTATATTTTTAATATGACCGTTTATACAAAATAAATATACTAATTATATTTATTTTTCCACACATCAAATACTTATGAAATCCTGTTAGTAAACGTTTAAACCACGATTGAGTATAGTATGAATTCTAGAATATTAATTAAACAGAATTGATTAATATGACTATAGTATTTATTTTATACTTAAAATAAATATGACTACAACCCGTACCACTTAACCAACTGCGGGTACTCTAAATAAAATGCTTAAAAACCTGTAGAAGCATATATTGATACTTCAGTAACCTTTGTGCAACCTGTTATACTTTTACTGAGACTGTATAATTATCTAGGTTGTTGACTGAGTGTTGAGCACTACTCCAGATTTTGTGACTATCACCATACTGATAAGGTGAGTTCATGGCCCCACTTTCATATATTGACAAACTTTTAAAATCCTTTTGGGGGAGAAAACATGCAACTGATTTATGGATATAAATTAAACTGTATCAACTTTAATTATATGTGCCTATTGTAGAGATCCTCATGACCCGTGAGCTGAAACTATTAAAATCGTTGGATTACCTGAATGTTATAAATAGATCTATTTGGGATTGACCATCCCCACCTGGGTGAGTCATGCTCACTGTGCCTCAGCCGGGACAACAGGTGTTTACCATGTCAGGACTTAATATTGATGGGTGCCTGTTTAGAAATGGCGATGGTCCTCATTTGTTGAGGGCTCAACTATGTCAAGTGTCAGTTTCAGGCAATAGACAGTATAATTACCTTTAAACAGCAATGCTTTGTGCCTTACTGTTTCAGTGACTATTTATATCCAAGCTATACAACTAAACCTATGAATTCACCAACTTTTTGTTGACTCTCCAAAGCATGTTTTTCTCAGGTGTTTGAAGCAGGTAGTTACTATGTGCATGGACTGTATCATTTGAGTAGACAACATCTTAGCAAGCATTGGGGGATTTTCTTAAGGGACTCATGAACAATCTTTACGTTATGTCAGAACTATCTAAAATAATGATTTACACTCTTGGTCATGTAATAAATGTTTGATAATTTTTATTTGATGCTCTATGTACTATTTGCTTTTGATCCACCCACGTGACACCCAAATATTATATCCGCTGCATTTTGACCAATTTGGGGGTGTCACACACGTAGCACGTAAAATCATATAAACATATAATTTTACGATCCATGAAAACATGCACGTTATCATGGATTCCCCATAAATTTTAACAATTAAATCTCTTTGGATCGTAACCATACATGACATAACAATTAATCATGCAATTTAATCTAAAATTATCCCACATGTAATTTAGGGTTTCAAAAGAATTCTTTTTTTTAATTAAAAATTCGGCCAAAACCCTAATTTTTAAAAAACAAAACCCTGATTTTAAGAAAACCTAAAAAAACATGTAGTTTTAACTCAAAACAATTATTAGTTAAAAAAACTTTAGATTTTCGATAATTATAACATGTTAAAACGCCTCTCGATGCCACTAAAGGTTTATTAGTATCATAACAATTATATAAAACCCTAAACGAGATCAAAACACACATAGAGAATGCGATTTAACAAGATCATAATAATACCACAATTATAATTAATCAAATTAGGGTTTCATACCTTTACGCTAAAGCAAATCCACAAGACGAAGAACGAATCACCAATTCGGGTTAATACCGTATATCACCAAGATATCTAAAGTAAGACTATATTACGATCTTGTACACACATAATACAACGAGCTAACCGTGATTCTAGCACGTGTAAACCGAGCTATATAGATAGTATAAAATCTACCCAACAACCCTTGAGAGGGGCTAGGACTAGATTTAAACTAAAACCGAGCACTAAGAAAAAACACACTGAAACCCTTCGTGGGTTGGTGTTGCGATCGGCCAAAAGGAGAGGAGGAGAGATTCAAGTTATGTTGATTATCAGGGGTAAGGGGTTGTATTTATAGACCTAGAATACATGTAGCCTAAACAAATAGAAGGCAAGTTTTTTGCCTTCCTCTTTTGTGCCCTAACCCACCTTTGAACACCCCCGTATGGGGTGTTCCGGAACCTTCCGTCCTTCTTCCTTTTTAATCCTCTTTCTATATATGATTTAACACTCGTTAATACTTAACTCTTAATTAATTAATGATCGTTAAAGTTATATAGTTATATAGCTCGATTTAATTAAATAAATATAATATATATATTTATGAAATAAACTAATAAATACAATAAATATATTCATTAATTAAATTAACTCTTTATGTATTGTGTGCAATCCCGTAATCTCGAGTTTGATCCTATCACACGACTATTAAATATAACTCCATAAACTTTCATTTTCTTCGTGTTGATTTTACTTTCATGCTAGACATTGATGGATTGTATTTAATCATGCTTTCATGATAGTCATGGTTGATTTTCATTAATCATGTTTCATGTTGGCCATGATTCGATTCCGTTTAATCATGCTTTTATGCTTCTTACGCAACTTGAACTATGTCTACGCTAACTTAGCTGGACTGTTACGTTGTATTGTTCAGTTTGGTTGTAACCATTTGATCATTTACCTTCATTTGATCATATCATATGGTTGACACCCTTATCATTCATCTCATGTGTATTCCACGTGTAATCCATGTACCGTATTCCACGTGTACCGCATGTACCGTATCCCCTGTGTATTACACGTACCATAATCCATATGTATTTCACTTACAATACTCCACGAGTATTCGCAAGTCGATTCTCATTCATCTCAAGCGTATTCCACTTGTTGATATTCTACAAGATGTTGATGCCGCTCAAAGCTTGGAGATGTTACTAAATGTTGATGCTGCTTCTATTTGGGGACGCTACGAGATGCTGATACTGTTCACAACTTGGAGATCCTAAAAGACGAAGATAAAGGCGTTGGATCAAAGCGATCAGACGAGGAGATGATTCACCACCAGACGATTTCCATCACAATCCATGTCCCTACCTTTTAGTTATATGTCACACGTCACTTAGTTGTCTTTTCAGTCGTACGAGTGGGAACCGGTACCAGCCGACCACTCAGCCGAATAGTTACATGAATGACAGTCATGAGAATGACCGTCATGGAATTGTCAGACAAGACGATAGCAACCACTACTGTGACAAAAATTATTCTAACAATCACAACCGAACACCGGTTACGGACGTGATTAGAAATACACAGGGTCAGCAGTCCAATCGATCCGGCCATTTCTGACATGATAACCTAAGATTTTCAATTTTATTTGTTTCACATCTCGAGACACATGTCAATACGCCAGTCAAGACACATGTCATACGCACATTTTCTCAAGACACGAGTCAAGACACATGACTCACGTCTATCATTTGAAACCACCCTAAGTAACTCAGAGTACCCTCCAAGGGGTATACTCATTCTGTTGTGCTAGGTATTAATCAGGCCACATGAATTTTAGTACCATAACCGGTGTATTATTCGCGTTTGGACATGCAGAGTTCGTTCTGCGTGAGACAGACAAAACGCATTCAGTGAGATCTGTCATGTTTGCTTTCATTTCTTGATTTCATATTTCATATACCCATGACCATAGAGGACGTCATTCGTATCACCCATGTATACGAAGGTTTTCTTTTAGTCTAAGGATAAGATCCAATCTGCTAACGCACTTACCTCAGACATATGCGAGTTAAATATAACTCCGATTATGGACTAAGAACAACACACCACGCTACGACTGGTCGTCATTCATATCAGATTATGTACAGCGATGTTCGGGCTCCTGAATACATTTAGCATGATTTTCCTGTCTGTACAAACTGTTTATGCTTTACAAGCACGTGGTTGTTATCCCATGGCTGTGAAGATTTTCCAGCTATCAATTATGACACACGTCTGAAGTTCCTTTCATTCATAATCAGCCGATCATTTCAAATTTACCTCATATACTCCAGGTGTATCACCATGGTTGCACCGGTTCTGTTTATTTAGGGAGAAGGACGGTAACATGAGATTATGTGTCGACTACCATCGATTTAAACAAATCACCATTCATGAGTGTTATTCCCCTCCACGTATCGACAATGTGTCTGATTGACTATAGAGTGCTAAACACTTTTCCAAGTTCGACTTATGATTATGCTGCCAGCATTGACGAATGAAAGAGCAGGACATTTCCATGAATGCTATTCGTACACGACTTGGTCATGTTAAATTCATGATTTTGTTTTAGTCTCATAAATGCTTCAGCAGCATTATGGACTAAATAAATTGAGTTTCCATGAACTCATAAACAAATTTATCAGTGCTTTCATCGATGACAACATGATCTTCTCTAAGTCTAGAGAAGGGCGTGAATACCATATTCGCACTACGCTGCAAATCCTACGACAGAAGAAATTTCACCTAAATTTTTTTTAGTACAAATTCTGGTTGATTACATTGACACGCTGAATCACATTGATTCTCACGGTTAATCTTACCATGGCTCGGCTTACGCGTAAAGGAGAGAACCTTACACTATATTATGTGTTCTAGAGGATCCTACGCTAAGAGAAGTCTAATTTCAGAGACTCATAATTTTCCAAACTTCTATGTATCCAGTTTCTATGAAACAAGATACAGTTATGTTCATATCTAACTGCCTGACATACCAACAGGTTAATATAGAACACCAACATGCTAATAGCTATTTCCACCAGAAAGAATTCCCGAATGAAAATGGGACAAGATCTCCATAGATTTTGTCACCGGACTACCGTAGGCTCAGAAGAAGCATGATGCTATCTGGGTTGTTTGCAACCGTTTGACCAAGACTACAAATCCTTTCATCCGCAAGGATTTCATAGTTAGTAGATTTCAGACATCTTTTCAGCCAAAGATCGTCCGATCACTTGGAACTCCTTCGGCTATCAAATCAGATTTAGGTTCACGTTCGTATTCATTATTACGATCACGTCCTTATTCAATTTCACGATTTGCTTCTGCACTCATGTTCATGACGTCGTCTACGTTTATGATCGTATTCTATCTTACGCTTTATGTTTTACAGTCTGTTCTGGAAAGTTTGAAGAAAACTTGGGAGACGAGACTCAAGTTTAACAAACTTTCCATCCTCGGACAAACGCTTCACCGTCACATTCCACATCTCGCTTCATATCGTTTGACATTACCTCCTCAATTATCTCACACTCACGATATATTTCACATATCATGCCCAATCTACGACTCCCATATCACACTCAAGATATGTGCACGTATCCTCGTGCTCTATGTACTCTCATATTACACTCACCGTATCTCCACGTATCACGTTCACAATTGTTCACGTACTACGTTCTAGTATGTCTCGGGCATCATTGCTAAGACGTACTAATATCATTTATTTCAAGTTATTTCACATCGTAACGTTTCATATACCCTTGCACGTTAATTTATAATCCACTCGATCAGATTCATGCGGATCTATCTTACGTTGATAACAAGAAACTTTTTTGTATCGTCAAGACAAACTCATGAAGACTAATATTTTTATTTTCAGCAAGATCTTTTAGAGAACCGTTCTAAGCGGGAAGCCACTTGGAATGGAGGTGTCCATCCGGACTTTCTATCCTCTTTTCCGTCCATAAGTCAGATACGTTCCTCTCAGTCACGTCACGTTCCATGTCCCTTACTGTCATGTTGGTCCATCTCCTCCCCAAATTATCGTATCTCTAATTCGAGGACGAATTATTCTTTTTAGAGGGACAGAGTTGTAAAACCCGCATATAAATACCATGAACAGTGTACTACGTAAAATCCGAATAAATTAAAACTTTCTACTTATAATATACGACACGTGTCACGGACTTTAAATCTACAAGTAATACGTATATTATTAATACACGAGGAACATTTACGTATAATATTTAATACACGAAAATAAATAAAACACGACATGGAAACACGAACACATTCGACAAATTTAATACACGAAAATTAAGCGGAACTTGGTGTGTGTTTGGGTTTGGACTCAACAACAAAGAAACAAAAATGGGCCTTTAGGCCCGGTCCTATTGAACAAATGAACCACAGGGACACCATCTGTTCTACCCATTTCCACTTTTCACTAAACTCACAAAAACCCTAGACCACTAGGTGGCCGCCGGATTTTAACACAAACAGGGGAAGAAAATGGGATTTTAATCATTGGATTTATCAAGGGTTCGTGTTCGTGTTTGTAAATCTTTTATCAATACGCATTTGTAAGTGTCGAATCCCTAAATCATTCATTATATTCTTTAATTACGAATCCATTTTCTAAATAATATGAACACACGAATTTGGAACATAGAAACATGTACATAGTAATGATCCTTCGAGTTTTGGTTTTGGTTTCACAAAAACTGAGAGTCGGGGGACTCTCGGTGTGCTTCTGTTATTGCTAGCCGAGAACACAAGGGTCTCGGTGGGGGTCTTGGTGTTGGCGGCAGCAAGCACAAACCAAACAGGGGAAACCAAAAGCAGTCAGGGATGTTTGGCTGTTTAACCACATGGGGTGTTTGAGAGGGGCAGTGGGAACCAGGTACACAACATGAGGGAACCGGCCCAGCCGGGGTGAACCACGGTTGGCCAGTGGCAAGCCACGACTGCAGCCAATGGATGCTAGCCGCCGGCCAAACCACCAACCGCCGGCTGGGAGGTGTTTGGTTCGGCTGTTGTTTTGGTTGATGCTCGGGTGTTTTGTTTCTCGGGTTTCGGGCTCGGGATAAATTTTAGTTAATTCTTTTTTTTACTAAGTTAATTAAATTAAATTACATGCCTTACTAATTAATTTAATTAAAACCAAGACTTAGGTTATATTATTAAAATTAATAATACATGATTTTAACCTAAGGATAATTTATTTCATTTTAGACTATAGTTTATTAATTAATTATCTTGATACATGAACTAATTCCTGACTTAGGTTTATTAATTAAAATTAATATTACATGTTAACCTAAGTATTATATTAAACTTAATATAATTAAATCATGACTTAATTGAATTAATTCGTATAACCTATAGTTATTAATTTAATAATGATATGTTATTAATTAATAAAACATGTACTTTCATTATTAATTAATAAACACATATAACCTATAGTATTTAATTAATAAACTATGCCATTAATTCCATGACCTATAAAATATGACTAATAATCACCAACTTATATTATTAGCTTATTAATCAGCTTATTTCTATTTATGGAAACTTTCTATTTCAGGAAACTTATTACTTTTAGAAACTTACTATTTTTGGAAACCTGTTATTTTTAGAAAGTTACTTATATTACACTACAAGTATAATAACACAAGAATACATGTAATACAAAATCAGAAGACGCGTAAAACAAGAATAATACGATTTACCATTTAAAACAGTAAAATACGACAAGAACATATAAAATGAGTTAAGAACATACAAGAACCAGTAACACCCTTAGTAATCAGATAACTCATGCATGTTCCCTATTTATGTAGCATTAGTGAAGTCAGCGTAGGACTTTGCATCTTTTCATATTTCATCGTTCACTGGACATAAGGTACGGATATTTCGTCCTTCAGTATGGACATTATCTTTCCTTATTAGGATTCCCCGTTTGCAACCAACTGTTTTCACCAAGTATTTGTTTTATATGTTTTGATCTGCTTATGTTAGTTTTAAATGCCTAAGCCATATGCATGCATGCCATGTCATCTAGTTATGGAGGTACCATAACCATAACGCTGGAGGCACCAGTGTTATGACTTACCCACGACGGAGTGATTGCTCGTGGCGTCCCTTTACAGTTTTGGCCATATATTTATATTATCATGTGGGGCGTATGGTTGCATCCTAGTTACATGTTTTTACAGGATTTTCATGGTGAATGTTGTGTGTGCCTTGCATCCTTCACAAGGAGTTGATCCTCCTACCCATACTAATTTAATTAGAGGCATCCCCTCTAATTGCATGATGAGGTCACCCCTCCAAGTATTCATGCACGGTGGAACCTCATGACCTATATGGGCTATTGGCTAATTAACTACAATTTTCATATAAAAACATAAGTATTTTCAAACTATAAAACCAGTTTTATGAACATGTTCCAAGTTATCTAGGACTTATACATTTCCGCTACTTTTCAGTCTTATTTATGTTTCAGTCATTCATACTATGTTATATATCCGTGCACTGAGCGTATTGCTCAGCCGTTACTTTCCTTTCCATGTCCCAAAACGGCACGTACCCATGGACAGACTTGAGCATTTGAAGGATGTGCATAAGATGGAAGTTGCCTTAGACTTCTTCTCATTTTACCTTCTTTTACTTATGTTTAATTGGACACTTGTTTTTTCCTTCTCGTTTCATTTACTTTATTTATGTTTGGGAACCGATGTTTGATTCCGGTTTTCCCTTTTGGTCATGTATGTTTGTACACATTACCTTGCATGCTTTGATGACACGCCATAATTATCCTGTGATATTCCATTTATCAAAATAGGTGTTACACTATTTGTGTGAGAATGGACACAAAGGCTAGGAAAAACAAAACGTACAACAGGTCATCTTCTATAGAACAAGAGCAAAGGGTAGGACCACATAGCAAAGGCTTATAGCCTTTAGTTTCGGTGTGTGTATGCGCGTGTGTTTGACATGAATTAAAGGGTAATATGAACTAGTAAAGTGTGAAAACATGAACTCAAAGTAAACCTTACTCTTTGAAGTTTTGTAAAAGTAAGCAATGAGTAAGACGGTTTTTTAATACACAACTAAAGTTGAATGTGTGCCCTGCTTAGTTCTTCCTTTTATTGTTTTCCTTTGACTTGAGACCCCCACTTCACGCCACTTTTTGACACACCAAACGAATTTTGTTTGTAAAGCTTAATACATGAAAATATAGTCGGCCTGGTCTAGTTTCTAATGATACATTTAGTTCACCCTGTGAGTCGTTAACAAATCCGATAAACGTAATTAAAAACTCTCGAAAATCCACTTTGAATAAAGATCCTTATTTGCTAATTATCAAGTGTCCAGACAGCCAACTTCGACACTATTTTTGAGACCCTTAGAGACCAAACCCAAGGGCGGCTTCAACTGACTTTTTGTTGTCCACGCGGCCTAGTTTCCGTATTGACGAACCATATATTTTACGGGTTAATAACGAAAGAATTATTGACCAATAAAGATGACCATTCGACCACAAATTAAAGATCTATAAAAACTTTATTTCTATTTTATAATTTAAATGCAAGTATATAGTATCTACCAAAAATCGTATTTATCCGCAATTACGTGCATTTAGCTTAAATATATATTATTCACTTAGGTTACTGATAGATTTGATATTATTTTGCGTGCATTATTTTTTTTTGCCTAAAACTTCGTTGATTATCCTTGCTATTGCATAAGGTGAGTTTCATATCCTCATGTTTTAACTATTTTACACATTTGGGGGTGAGAATATTGCTCCTTTTTACGAGTGGACGCAAGTACAAAATTCACGTTTACGGACTAGTCTAAGTAGCTTATAACCAATGATTGCTATTATGCCAATTATCATGAACCGTCAATTACTTGCCTGAATGACCGGTCGATTGAGCACCAATGTCGTGGATAGATCTATTTTGGTTGGACCTCCCGCCTTGTTTAATCGTAGTACGTGTTATTCAGGCGCATTTACATTTGTTATTTTACAGATGCTTAGGGTTAGGCATCTACATGACACATATTTATTTTCAGGTTACGTTAACGCTTCGGTATCATGAGTTAGACAATAGTAAACGCTTTTTGTGTGACACGTTATTTGTTATATTGTCATACACTACTTAAAATCTTGTGGTTCAATAATTCTACTTACTTACACCAATGAACTCGCCAAGTGTATACACGTATTTAATTTTGTTCGGAGCTATTAGAGCGGTCTCCACTTTTTAGGGAATATGAGTCCAAGCAAAAACAAGAATATTTCTAGTTTCATAATCCCTGGGGAGAAGGTTCACTAATGGACCTAGGGAGATGTAATTTGACTCATTCACATCCAGATCATGAATGTTTGAAATCCATATTATGCAAGGAGACATTGCTTTTGCTAATTCGAATTGAAGGATGATATAAAGTTAGTCTTCATCTGCATGCATCATATCCTTAGTTAGCATTCATGCTAGTTAGCAGTTCCAGCTCCATATCAAGGATATCGTCACTAGCATCAATATCGTCACTAACATCAATATCGTCAATATCATTAATATCGATATCATCAAAACCTTGAGACTTGTTATCCAGGAACTTGTTTAGAAATACCGTAATGAAAGGAAGATAGGATTTTTTTCGCTAGGTATTTGACCAAATAAGAGCGTCCAGTTCCTATAGAGCCTATCACTAAAATACCCCTCGAGAGGGATAAGGCTAAGCGGAGCGAAAAGGGTCTTCCATGAGATGGGAATGAAAACTATTAGCCCCACACGTAGTTTGTGAATAAGTGATTATCTGATAATGAGCAAGGAATATCCGTATTTCTGCTAAAGAGGATGTATTAAACTCATAATTCATTAGATACTTTTATGAATGTTAACTAAGTATTGTAAGTAAATTGCTTCCGGTTGGTCAATCATTTGATAACCAAAGTCATTCGTTGATAGATGATCACTACGAGTCAGACTTAATATAATTTGATCAATCCTTTTTTTTTGTCATAGATTGCTTATGGAGTCTTATGCCTGAAGTCTTTCATTACCCTTTATCGATCATCTAAATATCTTTTGAACTATTACTTTGTGATTCAGACCTTCTGTTGTACGTGTTGAAAACCCTTTTAAGTTAACTTTATTTAAATGATCAATTTTCAAACGACTCACATAGAGGTCATTCTTTATATTCTGAGTGTATGATGCTATGATGTCACATGCTCCGGTTACCTTTTCGGTGCAATATATTTGGGGGTGTGACAATGGTGATTATGGTAAATTTACCTCAGATTTGGTCCATTTAGAGAAAACTAGATACTAAATACGAAGATCTAAAAATATACATGTTTGTTTTTGTTTAAATTCCGCTTCATAGCTTGGCTGATCTTGAATGCATAAAAAAGGCGAAGACAAAGGACAGACGATGCGGACGAGAAAACGGTTGCTACGCTCCCTGGCTCTGGTATTTGGATTCATAGCTTTCACATACTTGACATGTCGTGTATTTTTTATTAATTAGAGCACCCACCAATGTTATTCCATTTACGACATTAACTTTTAAGTAAGTATAACTCATTTGAGTACCCTTTAACTTACCTTGGTGTATATGTATCCACAATGTTGTGGCTTTTTATAATGAGAAATAACAGTGTGTCAAAGTATCTTAAACGGTTAAAATATGTATTTGTACCTTAAATTCGTAAATGACAACTGCTTGGTTATTGATTCATATACATGTTAACGATGAACAACTAGTTATAAAAGGATACAAAACAATGGTGCTACATAGTACATACAACCGTAAAATATCTCAAAAGTGAGAACCATGTTCAGAATTGCTTATATTATAGAAAACCATTTACCGCAGATCTAATTGATATAAGTATTGGCAAAGGTGTGGTGAAAGACATAGAGGCGGTGACAATTTTTCCTTTTCTATACAAACGCTGCTTAAATGTGCTTATTTTATTATTAAAAGGAAGCAGAAGCCGGAAGCCTTTACAGAGGGAAATCAGCGAAAAAAACAAGTCCAAGGTTTTTACGTGAAATATGTTTTAAATTCAAAACAGAGACCAACTTTGTGTATATAGAAAGCGGGTAAAGGAAAGGATTACTAGAAAAAGGACAAAATACTTATGATGCACTAGATGAGATATAAAATTGTTACTTTTACTAAATAATGTAGTATTAATTTGATTTCCAAACAATAATTTTGATACGAAAGTAGTTTGAGCTTGTTTGGTAGCCTTTGAATTAAGCAATTAAGTGGAAATTGTATGAATCGATCAGAACATCATTGTTTGATAAAAAAAAATTATCACGCTGAACGGTTCTGAAAGCCTCTTACTCGTTCATGGCTAGAATGATGCAAAATCATACAGAGGGCCTATCTCTTCTTATTTTATGAATACTTTTTCTTGTTTTTTAGTCCATGAGTTTTGTTTCTTTTTAACGCTACTTGAAATTTGCACCTTGAAATCATTGGAAAGTCATGTGTCATTTTCTATGAAAAACGATTTTCTTTCACATTCGGATTAATAAGTTAATTTATTAATGTGACACACCTTTGAGTTAAAATTTGTATTAAAAAAGATGTGTAAAATGGAAAAATCAATCGAGTTAACTTAGTTGGTCATCAAAAATATAAATGAGTAGTCGAGTTTTTTTATCGGCATAGAAATTGTGTGTTCAAGTCTCGCTAAAAATGTACATATGTGTAAAATAATTGTGAGATATATGTGAAAAAAATTGTCGTTCTAAAAAAAGATATAGTAGTAATTTAAAGTATTCAGAGCATTGATTCAACATAATTCTCAAACGTTCATTATCATTCAAAAGCAAGTTCATTCAGAATATATAAATCATTCAGTAGCTATGAATCAATCAACACTTAATCATATTGTTTTATCAAACATCCTCTAATTATACTTTTATTGAACACTGAAACATATTTACAAAATTTGTACTGCAATGTAATTTGCCAAAAGGATATTTATAAAGACATTAACAACTACTACTTGACATTTAAATAACTAGGTCCGAGCTTTTAAGACGTGTGTGTCCTTAAATATTCCATACTATAAAAGAATATGCGTGCAAATTAAATTATAAAAAAATCTGAACATTAACTATATATTAACTTCAAATTTAAACGAAATGAGAGATACAAAGATAAAAAAGTTGTTTTTTAAATTAAGATGTACTTTGGAAACGTAAGATCGCAGCATATAAAACTATCAATAGGAGGGGGAGGGATATGGCGGTCTTAACCTATGACACGAGATTTTGGTTTAGCATATCATCTTGTAGATTAGTGTCATGACTTTGTCGTTGGAGGAATACTAAAACCATATAATTTATATATAAAAAATTACATACAATGATATGACAAATGACTTGAATTAGTTATATTCTTTTATCTCCATTAACTTTTAGTTTTATATCAAATCTTTTTATTACACATTATGATATAGAACCTTTTATGTATACATTATATGGTTCTAGTATTTCTTTTGCCGTTTGGTTATCCGTTCATGTTAAATAATTTTTATTTTTATTTTGAAATCTAAGAAGTATATATCTTTCATGACATCCAAAATACCGCTATAACACTAAAAATCATCAATACCACTAGGAGTGAGCATTTGGATAGTCGGACCGGAAAACCGGACCGACCCGGACCGTACCGGACAATTTCGGTCCGGTCCTGGTTCCGAGGTTTTGAACCATTTTTGTTCCTCGGTCCGGTTCGGTCTTATCAAAACCCGTCGATTATGCCTAATAGGACAGGACCGAAGATCGAACCGGACCGGACCAGATCATTTCGGTCCGGTCTCGGTCCGGGGTTTTGGACCATTTCGGTCCTCGATCCGGTCCGGACCTATTTCTCAGCTCTAAATATCACTAAAAACTGCAAACAAACTGATACCATAACATTTCTGATACTATAACTTAGGGGTGAGCATTTGGACCGTCGGATCGAACTGGACAATTTCGGTCTGATCCTCGGTCCGAGGTTTTGGACCATCTCGGTCCAGTTCGGTTTTATCAAAAAACTCGTCGATTATACCTAATAGAACCGGACCAGACCAAAGACCGAACTAACCCGGACCAGACCAGACCGTTTCAATCCGAGGTTTTGGACTATTTCCGTCCTCGGTCTCATCCGGTCTTAATCGGTCCAATCTGGTCCAATCTGGTCCGATCCAAACATATTGCTCAGCCTTACTATAACCTATTTTACTGATGAAACTAACACTTTTAATTATTACACTAAGTTTACAACATCACCGTTCTTTGTGCTTTTATAAATATTATCGAACTCAATAGGTATATCTATTGAAGGACTTCTATATGCGTGGAGATGTTTTTGCTTATAATTTATGTTAGAGAGAAGTACAAAATACATCTCTGTATTTTATAAAAAGTGTGGATTGCATCCCTCGTCAGTACTTGGGACATAATACATTCAACCGTTACATACTTTGGGCACGATACATCCTTTGGACGGATGATGCAAATATTTTCTTCGTTAAGTACTAACAAGGGTTATAAAGAATGATATTTTTACCTTTTCTATTATAGAGGGATGTATTTTGCACTAAACCCAAAAAAATATTTATTTTTTTTAAATTATTAAAAAAAATTAATTTTTTTCAATAAAAGGATTTATATTTTTTTAAAAAAGAAATTTAATTTTTTCGAAACCATTGTTTTTAAAAAAATTTAAAATTACACTTTCTTCGAGAAAAAATTTTCCAATAAATTAAAAATTTTTATAAGAAAAAAGTTAAAAAAATATAATGTTTTTTTACTGTATAAAAATTTCGAAACAGTAATTTTAATTTTTTTCAAACATTTTTAATTTTTGGAAAATGTGAAAAATATGGTTACAAAAATTATTTTGAATCAAAATTAAATTACGTTTTTTTTTTAAAAAAATTCCCTAACGTTGTAAACTTTTTTTGAAGAAAATATAATTTTGTTTTTTCTAAAAAAGTGGTTTCAAAAAATTAATTATTTTCTTAAAATAATTATAATTACTTTTTTTTTATAAAATAGTAATGTATTTTTCGAAATGTACTTATTTGGTACATGTACTATTTAAAAGTTGTACAATAGCAACGGACTTTTATAAGTGTTCCCTTATGCACATTTTGATGACGTGTCATCCCTAAAAAGCTGACACGTGTCACCTTTAATAATGTGACACGTCACCCAAATGTGCAGATCGGAACACCTTATGAAAGTTCGTTACTATTGTACAATTTTTTTAAAGTACACGTATCAAATCGGTACATTTCGAAAAATACATTGCTATTTTACGACTTAATCCCTTTTTTTAAATAAAATTTTACCTTTTTAAAAACTTTTTTTCGAATAACAATTAATTTTTTTAGAAAATTTAAATTTTTTTCCGAAGAAACTGTAATTTTAAGTTTTTTCAAAAAAATTAAACTTTTCGAAAAAAATTAAACTTCTTTTTTTCAAAAAAAAATAATCTTTAAAAAAATTAAATTAAATTTACTTTTTCTAATAAAAAAAAAATTTTAAAAAATTTTAAAAAAAGATTTTTTAGTTTAGTGCAAAATACATCCCTCTATATTGAAAAAACGTACAAATATCATTCTTTATAAACCCTCGTTAGTACTTAACGAAAAAATATTTGCATCATCCGTCTAAGGGATGTATCGTGCCCAAAGTATGTAACGGTTAGATGTATTATGTCCCAAGTACTGACGAGAGATGTAATTTACACTTTTTATAAACCACATGGATGTATTTTGTACTTCTCTCTTTATGTTAAAAATCTTGAAGTAGTAAACTCTGATTTAGCTTTTATCTATTTTGATTTTTTTTATACGTACATTTTCCAAATGCATATCCAAGCTATAGCTATCTCATTATCGAAATTTACACTTGGTTTGATCTTAATTTTTTTAATGGTTTGATGTAAAATAAAGTTTAAAAAGTGTGAGAAAAATAATTTAAAAAATTAGATATTTATAGTGTTAAAATGTTAAAATTTTAATTTTTTTTTTCTTTCTTTAAGAAGTAGAATGTAATAAAAGCTTCGTTTGGTTTGAATTTATCGTGTGTTAGATCAAATTCGAAAGTTCAATCGACTCGACTCGATCGCTGTAATAGAGTCGACCGAGCACGTAATCGATCGACCGAGTTCGACGATCTACTGTTGTGTAGCCTTAATAAAAAAGGTGATCATTTCTTATGGTGAATTTGTGTTTTTTCACATATAAAATTTTGTTGGTAAGCCATGAAAGCGATATAATGACGGTGGTGTGAATCAGTATTATGGATGGGTAAAAATTAAATAGAACCTAATTTCTACCTAATTTGTGTTGATTTGGTCTTTACCTCGTAATAAAGTGGCTGGATTTAGAGGGAAAAAAACAAAAACTTTTATTATTATGGTTTAATTTTGAACACACATATGTCTTTATTTTATTAATATTTCAGAAAAGCAGTTGCATTTTTATGCTTTTTGTAGCAACCTATTCATTTCCTATGGTTGGTAGTTTAGTACAAAACAGAATTATTTTTAATTCCAAATACATTTTGGTCATGTTAATATCAATCGATTAACTCTTTTTTCCCTTTC
The DNA here is from genome assembly GCA_025667525.1 of Glebionis coronaria. Lineage (NCBI taxonomy): Eukaryota > Viridiplantae > Streptophyta > Magnoliopsida > Asterales > Asteraceae > Glebionis > Glebionis coronaria. The sequence continues at coordinate 165,362,763 of CM046879.1, forward strand.
TAATTCTGTTTTAGCCAGAAGGGTAAACATGTAATATTATATGACCAGATAAGGGTACTTAGGTCTTACTCCCCACAACTGGAAATGGTGTCCAGTCTGTTTCCTTGACTAATGAACCCCACTAAATTTACTCACTTCAATAAAAATCCATTTTTTATATAAACAAATATTATTATTTAATAGCAAAAATTCAAATTTACACAATACTCAAGATCATTTCAAGTAGACTTTCAAACACAGACAGTACCTTTCTTAATTTCCGAAATCATCATTTTTTTTCTACTCCAATAAATATCTGCTTTCATTTCACTTTCATAGGTTTATTACTCATTAAAATACTATCCTTTACCATTTCTACCTTTTTGTGCAAATTGTGATATGCATTGAGAATTGTACATTAGTACAAATCTTTATTAAATACTATTAGCATGGTACCCGCGCAATACAACAACGGTTAATAAGTGATTATTTTTTAGCAATCGATTTAACGTTAAAATATAAAAAAGTTGAAATAAAATAAGTAAAATCACTAAAAAATAAAAAAACAAAAAATTTGTAAATATATCAAAATACGAATTAAAGAGAACAAAATTTTAAAAAATATGATGGAATTTGATTATGAAAAAAAATAAATAAGTTAAAAGATATTTCAGTTTAAAAATAAAAATAGTTTGTTAAGAAGTTGTTACAAAAGTTTGTTAAAAAAGAAATGGATGATCAAGATTTGAAGTTAGGTTTGGATTAAAAATGATCGGTTAAGTTATTAGTATGTTTATCTTAATTTTTTGTTTGGAGTTAAATTTGGAGTTAAAATGTGTATATGCACCCTTTATAGATAATATATAGATATACATTTAGATAAGAAATAATTCCGTTACAATTACAACGAGGCTTGTAAAATTAATAGATTTAAGCTTTTTATGACTTTTAGTGAATAAGAATAACAATATAAGGTTAAATTAAAAGTGTTTCTACTTTTTTTTGTTTTATAAATAGGAGCATTGCTAAATCATCCTACAAAATCATCCTACAAAATCATCTTACATATTCTCTTACACACAATTATAAAATATATATTTTATCCACTCATTATCTCTCCAGATCTAAACCGTCAGTTCCGTCAGTATGTAAGATGATTTATAGGAAGATTATGTAAGAGGAATTAACATTTTTGTATAAATAGAGAAGCCAGCCAATATTTTTCTATTTATTATTTCCTCATGGTTATTAAAACTACTCTGGTTTTCAACTAAAATAGGATGTGATTAATTTGTCCAGTCTGTTCATTTGACCTCACAACCTTCCAATACTTACTCAATTAATTAATAATTAATCCAACTTTATCTTTAATTAATTGATTTATTGATTACTTGTCTCCTGAACCATAATTATTTTCATAACTTTTTCTCATTTAAAGCTTGATGCTTTTTTGACCAACCATTTTACACAAAAGATTAGCTTCAGCACTAATTACCTCCGTTACACACTGTTGTGTTTTTTTTTTTTTTTTGAGCAAACACTGTTGTGTTGTCTTCATAAGACTTTAACTTCAGTTAACACAACAGAAACATATAAACTAAAAAATTAATTAAAAACATAAATTTTGTTATATTTCTCTACTTTTTGTTTTTATTTATCGTTCCACATACAAATATATAATATAATATATTTTCTCTCTACTTATTATCGTTCTACATTTAAACCGATAATCTTAGCATATGTTAATATCGTAAGAATCTATATATATATATATATGTACGAATTGTGAGAGAACAAATTATTACGCTAAAAACATACAGTACTTTTTTTTTATAAATTAACGAATTTTATTAAGTCACAAAGGTAAATATATGCGTTTAGGGTATATTCTTAGGCTAAACAAAGTGGAGGTTCGTCTGTTCGGTAGACGGATAACTCACGCGCGAGTTACCACCCCGCTCAAAAAACTCACGCGTGAGTTGTGGGTATTGTGGTGGAATCCTCACCACGGTGAGTTACAAATATTTGGTTTAAACATTATAACTAGCCGTTGCAAATTATATTTTGTAAAAAAAAACCCTGCTTTCTCTATATAAATACTTAATTTTAACACTCGTTTATCTACAAACACATTCTTCACAAAAAAACCTAAACCGAAATGAATGAGTATGATGAGTTGATGTTTCCCACCGAAAACAACGTCGAAGAAATACTTAAGAAAAAAGTTACTCTTCTTACGAAAGTCATGTCGTTTTTTAGGTGTCGGCGATAACGTATTCCAGTTCCGAGAACAATGATGTACCGAGATCGTTATGACGCTCATGACCGTTTGTGGTTCGCTTTTTTTTCGAGGATCCACTATACGATGACTACAAATTCCAGAAGACGTTTAGAGTGGCTAAGCCCCTTTACAACTGGATGATTAACGAGGAAACTGCTCATGACACCTACTTTACTAAAAGCGTTGATTGTACTAGGAAAATAGGCTTATCAGCGTTAGTTAAGTGCACATCTTCAATTTGTTAATTGGCTTATGGGGTTGGTTCAGGTTTTCTTGATGAATATTTGCAAATAAGTGAGAGAACTTCAAAGGAAGCTCTTGATCATTTTTGCAATTTTGTCATGGACGTGTTTGGTCTCAAATATTTGCGTAAACCCACATAGAATGATGTTGAGAAACTTTACCAACATCATTAAGAAAAACATGGGTTTCCAGGGTGTTAGGAAGCCTTGATTGTACAGATTGGGAGTGATTTGGTTGTCCGAATGCCTATAAAGGCCAATATGTTAGACGTGATCACGGTTCGAATCCGTTTATTTTATTAGAAGTTGTTGCGTCGCAAGACGTATGGATATAGGATGCTTTCTTGGGTGTCGCTAGATCCAACAACGACATCAACGTCTTATACTAATATCCTTTGTTTAACGATCTCAAGACCGGACGAGCACCAAAGGTTTCGTTCATGGCTAACGGTGTTTCTTACCCGTGGGGATATTATCTCGTTGATGGGATTTATCCCAAATTGGTGTCATTTGTTAAGACAATACTAGAACCTGCAGATGATGACCACAAAAGAGTTTTGTACAAGAAAAAACAAGAATCAAAAAGGAAGGATATGGAACGAGTTTTTGGTGTTCTAAAAGAGAAATGGTCATAATAGCAACTCCTACTCGAACAATGAGAAAATAAAAAATCGAGAATATGATGTATACATGCATCATATTATATAATATGATTCGAAAATACAAAAAAAAACGTGTAATTTCATCCATCTGGTTCCCGGAGGAAGATCACCAACCCGAGGACATTATCCGAAACGATAAGCAAATGCAGGCAGTTATGAGGTACATCCGGTCAACACATACAAATCATAACCTTCGAGCTGATTTAGTCGAACACTTGTATGCTAATGCTGATTTGTAGTTTTTTAATATTCAGGTTTATGTAATCTTTTTTATATTGAATAAATGTCTTTAATTTTCGAATAATAAGTGTTTACGTTTACGTTTTTAGTTTACGAATTAAAATAATTAAAAGAAAAAAAAATATGATATGACGTGACGGTGGGTTCTCACTCACCACTCCATCTAGCCTTAGATCGTCTACCACTCGAGCTAATCTTACGCAACAAGGAATTGAAGTGCAAAATCATTCTTATGATCTTGCTTATGAAGTTTAAGCTAAAATATAGTTTGTTTTCAGCTTATATAACATAAGTTACAATTTTATGATTTACATTGTGGCTTAGAGGTGTATATTAGTTTAGCTATGTTATATATGGCAAGTGGGCAATAAAGGGTTTGCTCGTTTGTTTTCTCATATAAAGAGGCACCATTTTTCGACCGATGAACGTAAAGATGCATTACGTGAGGCTATTTCTACGGACCATGGATTATATATGGCAGTCGAGGAAACTTTGAAGGCATTTGAAAAATGGTTATGTGGGGATTGTATGACTTTCCATGCTGTGAGTCGGTCATGTCATCACCAAGACGGTCTTGTTCGTCCTTCAAACGAGCCAGGCGACATGAATGGTTACATTGTTGGAATTTCCAAGCCTTCTTATAATAAATACGAGATAGAAGTAACTGAAGGGTTGGCTTTGGATGTTGAGCTTCTTGATCGTGTTTTTAAATTGCCTATCACAACTGTCAAGAGTATTCCCCATGGATGTCGTCTCGCTTTCTCTCAGGCGTTAAAAACAGTTCTTTACCAAGTGGTCGCCCGACCCGATTCCGTTGGTGCGTGGGTCAAGTTGTTACTTCTTCCACGATGTACGCTGCAGGTATGTAGGCCCAAGACTAGAAAAGAGCGTAGGTCCGGCAATAGGAAATCTTTGCAACAATGTTCTATCTTGAAGTCACTAGCTACATGGGGGAAAGATGATGGTATCACAACGTTAGTTCAAAACATGTTGGATGTTGCTAGGTCGGGATCCTTTGGTGAGGGTCGAGGTGATTTGATGGAGGATAGAACAACGGGCAGTACCAACATCAGACAATGTCTTCGCAAGGTTGCGGATGGGCACTTTACAGCTGCAATAAAAGTGCTATCCTCTTCTGGTGTAGCTCCATACTCGGGTGATACTATTAAAGCCTTGGAGGCTAAGCATCCTTACAAGCCACCCCCATCCATGCCGAACAACACTTTTTATGAGTCTCCTCTTGTAGCAGAGATTGATTGTGTCTTTGGTTGCATTAAATCATTTCCTAAAGGTACTTCATGCGGGAGAGATGGTTTGAGGGCACAACATATATTAGATGCTCTGTGTGGAGAGGGTTCTGCTACTGCTACAGATCTCTTAATGGCCATCACATCGGTCGTTAATTTATGGCTGGCAGGGAGGTGTCCGTCTATTTTGGCAGAGTTTGTTGCATCTGCTCCTCTCACGCCTCTACTAAAACCTGATAACGGGATTCGACCTATTGCAGTGGGCACTATATGGAGACGTTTGGTTTCCAAGGTTGCTATGAAAGGTGTGGGTAAGGAAATGTCCAAGTACCTTGGTGATTTACAGTTTGGAGTCGGAGTGTCGGGTGGTGCTGAGGCTGTTTTACATAGCGCCAATAGGGTGTTGACTGAATTCCATAATGATGGGTCTCTTGCAATGCTCACTGTGGACTTCTCAAATGCATTTAACCTTGTGGATAGATCAACACTACTTCATGAAGTTAGGGTGAGGTGTCCTTCTATTTCTTTATGGGTAAATTTCTTATATGGTCAAGCAGCGAGGTTGTATATAGGAGACACACATATTTGGTCTGCCACGGGAGTGCAGCAAGGCGACCCATTGGGACCTCTTCTTTTTGCTCTTGTCTTGCACCCGCTTGTACATAAGATCAGAGACAGTTGCAAGCTTCTTCTTCATGCTTGGTATCTTGATGATGGAACCATTATTGGAGATTCAGAAGAGGTATCCAAGGTGTTAGACATTATAAAGACGACTGGTCCAGGTTTGGGTCTTGAACTTAACATCAAGAAAACAGAGATTTTTTGGCCCTCTTGTAATGGTACGAAGCTTCGGGATGGTTTATTTCCGGTTGATATTCGTAGGCCGTCTTTGGGTGTGAAGCTTCTTGGGGGAGCTGTTAGTAGAGATGCAGATTTTATTAGTGGGTTGGCTATGAAGAGAGCCGTAAATGCTGTTGACTTGATGGGTCTTCTTCCACAACTTCATGACCCGCAATGTGAGCTCCTTTTGCTTCGTTCATGTATGGGTATTGCTAAACTTTATTTTGGTTTAAGGACATGTCAACCTATACACATGGAGGAGGCGGCTTTGTTTTTTGACAAAGGGTTGCGTGGTTCAATCGAAAATATAGTGGTTTGTGGAGGACCTTTTTTTGGTGACTTGCAGTGGAGACTTGCTTCTTTACCCATTCGTCTTGGTGGGTTGGGCTTGTACTCAGCAAAAGTGGTCTCCTCCTATGCTTTTGTGGCCTCGAGGGCCCAATCTTGGGTGCTACAAGACCACATCTTACGTGACAGTGGTATATGTGGTATGGACGATGATTACGTTTCTGCTTTGGCTTGTCTTCGTGATACGATTCCAAGCTTTGATTTTAGCGTTTTCGCTAATAAGGACACCGCCCCATCTAAAGCCCAAGAAACATTGGCGAGTGCCCTTTTTAGTGAGATGGTCAAGGATATGGAAGCCCACTTTGACATGACGGTTAGACAGAAAGCAGTTTTCGAGTGTCTTCGCGCACCACATGCCCAAGATTTCCTACAAGCTATCCCCATAGACGGGCTCGGTCAACATATGTCGCCGGTGGAATACCGCACTATCCTTAAGTATCGCCTTATGATTCCATTATTTCCGGTTGATGCTATATGCCCTATTTGTCGCAAGGCATGTTTGGATTCTTTTGGGGAACATGCGGTTCATTGTAAAGAACTTCCGGGCTTCAAGTATCGACATGATTTTGTTAGGGACGTTCTTTACGACATATGTAGGCGTGCTGGGATCTCCGCCAAAAAAGAGGCACCTGTGAATTTCTTGACCGACCCGTCAGATGGAAGATCCACACTGAGACCCGCTGATATTTTGGTTTTTGGATGGGTTGGAGGTAAACATGCGTGCGTTGATTTGACAGGTGTTTCTCCTCTCGTAGGGCTAGGCAGTCGAGATTTTACAGCGGGTCAGGCTGCTATAAAAGCCGCCTCGTGCAAAGTGACTAAACACGAGAAAGCATGTGTTGAAAATCAACATGTGTTTATTCCTTTCGCGTTTGATACATTTGGTTTCCTTGCACCTGAGGCGGTTGAGCTACTTACGAGAATACAACGTGTTATGAATAGTAATGTTTTGACTCCTAAATCCACAAACGTTGTATTTAATAGACTTGGTTTTGCTATACAAAAAGGGCTAGCGGCGCAGCTTGTTGCCCGTTTGCCTTCTCCTAATATGTAAATTATAATTATTAATAAAAAAATAATAATCTTTTAGAAAAAATAAGTTTAAATAAACTTACGTTATATAAATTAAACCAAATACATTTTAGTACAATTTTGTTCTCTTCAATTTTAAGTAGGTTTTTATTGTATGTTTCTTCTATCTTAAAGTTATTACTACTATTATTCTTAGGACAAAATACATATAGTTAAAAAAACATACAGTAATTATCAATGCTTTTTATATATTTTTTTTACCGAATAACTATTTTAGTCTTAAGTAATTAATAATTGTTTCTTTAAAGTTGATAAATATAATTACAAATGAAAGTAACGTGGTAATTTAGATCAAATCTTTTATATATTTAGTAATAAATAATTAATTTGAGATTTTTTAAAAAGAAATGATATACAATAACTTTAAGACAGAAAAAATAAAACATATAAAACTGGAGACAAATATTTTAAAAATATAATATAGAATATTATTAATGCGTAGTTATACCATATGTTTATTTGGTAGTATCTCTTAAAACGAAAAATATTTTTAAAAAATCTCTTAAAAAGAAAAATATTTTAAAAAAATAAAAGTGCAAGTAATATATAATATACCAGTTTGATGCTTGTGTTTTACTATTTGTTTGATGCTAGCTTAGCTTAGCTAGATTTAAATCACCTACTCCTCATGAGTCCATGCCTTCTTCATAATCATTTTCTCTCCCTCTTCTCACATTCTTCACATAACATTTCCATTCCCATGTGAAGAAGAATATATATCAAAAAATTCCCTTCATCTTCCAAAAAAAAAAAAAAAAAACATTATTCCAAAATTTTATTACCCTTTGTTTCACATATGGGTTCATTTTTATGTACAAGATCTTGGGCTTAAACCACAACTTATTCTTATTATTATTTCATATTTTCAGGTATTAATGTTTAGTCTTTAACATACCCTTTTCAGATTCTTGTTCATATTATTATTATTATGCATTTATGTTTTTTTTTTTTTTTTTAGTTTTGTACTTTGGAAGATCTAAATGTATGTACTGTGTGAACACATGAATTGTGTTGTGTGTGTTCATATTAATGTTTGTATACTAAATGCATTTAGTCAAATACATTGTTTGTGTTTTATTTAGTTTAGATTACAAACTTGTATAAAAAGTCCACTTATTTGATATCATATTTTAAAAAATCTTGGTCTTATTTTTTTTACAATTTGGGGTTTTTATAAAGTTTTATTCTTTTATAACAATTGGGTAAAAACTTCATCTGCGTGAATTATATTTAGAACTATATTTAAAAGATTTTGACTTTTAAGTTTTTCAAGATTTTAAGGTATGCATTTTTTGGGATCAGACTATGTCAACTTGCATATGTATCAGATTATTTATGTTTGTGTTTTTATTTCAAGTTTATCTTTGAGATGTTTATAAAAATTGGAACTTGAGATTTTGTACATTTAATTGGATTAGATTTTTCGAAGTTTTGTTTTTTGATGAGTTTATAATTTTGTAACTTAAAATGATTGCCAAACAAGAATTTGGCTTCGAATCAAAATGATTGTCACATCATATGAGGGTAAGGGTGTTTGATTTTGACTTATTTTTATTTATTTGTAAATGTGCAGATTATTTGAAAATATTCACAAATGGGTCTCAAGAAAGAGATGACGGAGGAAATTCCAGCTTTAAATCTGGAAGTATGGCATCTTATAGCGATATTTGTAGCAGTATCTATAGTTGTAGTTCTGTCTTTGCTTTGGTGTTATGCGTTTACTAAAAAGAAGTCGAGGAACACAAACAATAGGCTTCCGGTCACCAAGCCGACTGTGGTGTCTGCAGAGATCAAAGACATAAGAGTTGACCAAAATTCAGCTAATACATATGTAGGCGATAATGCGGGTTCTCATACCCTATGGGATAAGTTTAGTGACAAAGATAAGGATTCAGACAAGTTGTTAACGCGTCCAAGTGTTGACAAGAGTAAAAATGGTGACAATAGTAGTCACTCGGAATCTTTTAATCATTTAGACAAAGAAGAAATGGGCCCTGATTCAGGTGAAAATATACATAGATCGACTTCGCATCCTATGAATGTTGCTTCGCCTCTATCTGGATTGCCCGAGTTTTCTCATCTTGGTTGGGGTCATTGGTTTACTTTGAGGGATCTTGAGACTGCAACAAACAGATTTTCGAAGGATAATGTTGTTGGTGAGGGTGGTTATGGGGTTGTGTATCGTGGTCAACTTGTTAATGGCTCTCCTGTGGCTATTAAGAAAATTCTCAACAACGTGTAAGTTTTATTTTAAAAGCCTCTTTTACTCGTTGGTTATTTGTATTTCGTATGTGGGGGTTTATCTTTGTAATGTTTGGAATGTAGAGGACAAGCCGAGAAGGAGTTCCAAGTTGAAGTTGAAGCGATTGGTCATGTACGCCATAAAAATTTAGTTAGACTTCTTGGCTATTGTATTGAAGGAACCCATAGGTAATTGTTCTATTTTAAGTCTTTTAGTTTACTTAATTTTTTCTGAATTATGGTAGATTTTTTCTCGTGTTCTAAACTTGGTTCTTGTATAATCGTTTTTTTTTTTATAAAACTTTAGGTTGTTGGTTTACGAGTATGTGAACAATGGTAATCTAGAGCAATGGCTTCATGGAGCTATGCGTCAGCATGGATATCTTACATGGGAGGCTCGAATGAAAGTTATCCTTGGCACTGCAAAGGCGTAAGTGTTCTTTCTTATGTTTTAAATGAATCTTTTTACATCATCGTTGTACTTGTATGGCAATTTCTCATGATGCATACTTTTCGCAGGCTTTCGTACTTGCATGAGGCTATTGAACCAAAAGTGGTACACCGAGATATTAAGTCCAGCAATATACTGCTAGATGATGAATTCAATGCTAAGCTGTCTGATTTTGGACTTGCAAAGTTATTGGGTGCTGGAAAAAGTCATATCACGACCAGAGTGATGGGTACCTTCGGGTAAGTAAATTATAAAATTAGTTACAGTTTTATTTTTTCATTAGTTTCATTATCTTTACCTTGTGGAAACCATAAAACATGTGTTTTTTCATTCTAATACATGAAATTGGATATTATAATTATACTTGTCATATATTATGTTATTTATACTACATTATTGTCTTAACATAGCTGGTTTAATTGTACAAATATAAAAGCACTAATGAGCTTTAAATTCTATTTTGTGTGGCTGAACAATGTTGACTTGCACCTAAACTTTTGATGTTGTATAGTTATGTAGCTCCAGAATATGCAAATAGTGGACTTTTGAACGAGAAGAGTGATGTTTATAGTTTTGGAGTTTTGCTGCTGGAAGCAATAACAGGAAGAGATCCGGTAGACTATGGTCGTCCAGCAGATGAGGTATGTACTAATTTGATAGTATCTCATTTGCGAATACGAAACCATTTAGGTGTACATGGTCTCATGTTTTTGTTTTTGTGCATTAGGTAAATCTGGTGGATTGGTTGAAAATGATGGTTGGGAATAGACGATCAGAAGAAGTTGTTGACCCTAACATTGGTACCAAACCATCTAGAACCGCACTTAAACGAGCTCTTTTGACTGCTTTGAGATGTGTTGACCCTGATTCCGAGAAGAGACTTACAATGGGTGAAGTTGTGCGCATGCTTGAGTCAGAGGAGTATCCATTAACACGAGAGGTTAGTTATTCTATAAGTTAATAACATATGTATTTTTTTTTTGTAATTTGTTGTTGTTTACTGGAAAGTGGTTGGACTACAGGGTCGAAGAAGACGTAGAAGTCAAGCTAATGCCACAGAACCTGAGTCTCAGACCGAGAACTCTGATGCAGAAAAGGGTACAAAATAAAATATCAAGCCGTGACCAAACCCTTAAGTACAAACACGAAATCCAGAAGATCATTGAAGAAATCCAAACGGGCAAGCTAATACGAAACACACATCTTTTCTTTTTCTTTTTTAATTTACCATTCTCTATAGATATTAGAGATTGATTTGTGCATGAAGAAAGTCAGGTTAAAAGATTACCTTATCGGGTGTGTACAGTTTCTTTGTATGGGTGTGATCGATACTAGATTGGCATGACCATAGTTTTTTGTAGTACGATTTTGGATGCATTTTCGTTCTGCCGTTGCCAACAAAGATCAATGGATTTTTTTTTCCTACATATGATAATGATAATATTATATGGTTACTACATTTTAATCGCTTGCAGTGACTTTCCAGCAATCTGGTCTCAAAAGTCAGACTATAATATGAAGCAATGTTACACTCACTTTCTTACTAATGAATTTGCTGCATTGTCACATTGCTTTGGTAGGGTGTCGCTTTGCAACTCTCTCTGAGTTGACACCTCGGCGTCGGATAGAGGAAGTAAACCAAGATTGGTATGAAATATGTGACCAATTTCGTGTTTCTAACATATCATGTTTTTTGTTGATGACATAACACACAAATACTTGGCAGCAGGTTCCACAGCCGAGAAGCGTGAAAATAAACTTTCGCGGCCAAGGGTGTCATATTTATTTGGTAAGATATGTTTGAGTTGTGAACTTGTGATCATGGTCGTCTTATTACGAGCAATTGGTCATGCATTTGGTCTAACTAAGTTGACACTAAAGTGTTAAAAGTGACTCACATAGGATTATCATAGATGAGCATTTCGTCCCGAAACCGAAACCGAACTGAAACCATATAGAAACCGTACCGATTTTCAATACTTAAATCCCGTTTGGTACGATACCGACACTACGAAATAAGGTGAAAAAAAATCGGTACCACTAATTCGGTACAGGACTGGTACCAAATCGGAAAATTCCCGAAAAAAAACGGCAAATTCCGATTTTCTGGTACCGATATCTGAATCTCGTTCCGTACGGTACTGGTATCATTAATTTATGCTCGAAAAAAAAAATCTTTCATATTTTTGGTTAACTAATACAGTAAGTAATAGATTACCAAGTATACAGTTAAAAAGATAAGTGTAAAAGAGTTAGAGGTGGCAAATGAGTTGGTTTGGTTGGATTTGGTTCATGGATCAAATGGGTTGTGAGTCAAATGGGTTATGGGTCAAATGGGTCATCATTTAATAATGGGTCAAATGGGTTATGGGTCAAATGGTTTGGGTCGGGTCAACCCACTAACTTACAATATTTTCCTATCTTTTAACATGTTCAAACGTTTTTATCTGTATTCGTTCGATCTTTACGTTTTGGTCAGTTTTTTTAAGTTTTTCATCGATTTTTTTACGTTTTCATCAGTATTTTTACGTTTTCGTCAGTAAATTTACGTTTTTGTCAGTAAATTTACGTTTTCGTCTACGTTTTAGTCAGAAAATTCACGTTTTCGTCAGTAAATTTACGTTTTCGTCAGAAAATTTTACGTTTTCGTCAGTAAATTTACGTTTTCGTCAGTAAATTTACGTTTTCGTCAGTAAATTTACGTTTTCGTCAGAAAGTTTACGTATTCGTCAGAAAATTTATGTTTTCCTCAGTAAATTCACGTATTCGTTAGAATTTTAACGTTTTCGTCAGAAAATTTACGTTTTTGTCAGTAAATTTACGTTTTCGTCTGTAAATATACGTTTTAGTCAGAAAATTCACGTTTTCGTCAGTAAATTTACGTTTTCGTCAGAAAATTTTACGTTTTCGTCAGTAAATTTACGTTTTCGTCAAAAAAATTACGTTTTCGTCAGTAAATTTACGTTTTCGTCAGAAAATTTACGTATTCGTCAGAAAATTTATGTTCTCCTCAGTAAATTCACGTATTCGTTAGAATTTTGACGTTTTCGTCAGTAAATTTACGTTTTCGTCAGTAAATTTAAGTTTTCGCCAGAAACTTTACGTTTTCGTATGAAAATTTACGTATTTGTCAGAAAATTTACGTTTTCGTCAGTAAATTTACGTTTTCGTCACTAAATTTAATTTTTCGCCAGAAACTTTACGTTTTTGTCACTAAATTTACGTATTCGTCAGAAAATTTACGTTTTCGTCAGTAAATATACTTATTCGTCAGTAAATTCATTTTCGCAGTAGATTTACGTTTTCGTCAGTAAATTTTCGTTTTCGTCAGTAAATTTACGTTTTCGTCAGTAAATTTACGTTTTCGTCAGAAAATTTACGTTTTCGTCAGTAAATTCACGTATTCGTCAGAAAATTCACGTTTTCGTCATAAAATTTACGTTTTCGTCAGTAAATTTTCTTTTTTCGTCAGAAAATTCATGTTTTCGTCAGAAAATTTACGTTTTCGTCAGTAAATTTACGTTTTCGTCAGAAAATTTATGTTTTCGTCAGTAAATTCACGTATTCGTCCGAAAATTCACGTTTTCGTAAGAAAATTTACGTTTTCGTCAGTAAATTTACGTTTTCGTCAGAAAAGTCACGTTTTCGTCAGAAAATTTACGTTTTCGTCAGTAAATTTACGTTTTCGTCAGAAACTTTACGTTTTCGTCAGTAAATTTACGTTTTCGTCAGTAAATTTACGTATTCGTCAGAAAATTTACGTTTTCGTCAGATAATTTAAGTTTTCGTCAGAAAATTTACGTTTTCGTCAGTAAATTTACGTTTTCGTCAGTAAATTTTCGTTTTCGTCAGTAAATTTACGTTTTCGTCAAAACGTGATTTTTTTGACGAATACGTGAATTTACTGACGAAAACGTAAATTTTTTGACGAAAACGTAAATTTACTGACGAAAACGTAAATTTATTGACGAAAACGTAAATTTGCTGACGAAAATGAAAATTTACTGACGAATACGTATATTTACTGACGAAAACGTAAATTTTCTGACGAATACGGAAATTTACTGACGAAACGTATAGTTTCTGGCGAAAACTTAAATTTACTGACGAAAACGTAAATTTACTGACGAATACGTAAATTTTCTGACGAAATCGTGAATTTTCTAACGAATACGTGAATTTACTGAGGATAACATAAATTTTCTGACGAAAACGTAAATTTACTTACAAAAACGTAAATTTACTGAAGAAAACGTAAATTTTCTGACGAATACGTAAAATTTCTGACGAAAGCGTAAATTTACTGACGAAAACGTAATTTACTGACGACAACGTAAATTTTCTGACGAATACGTAAATTTACTGATGAAAACGTAAATTTAATGACGAAAACATAAATTTTCTGACGAATATGTAAATTTACTGACAAAAACGTAAATTTTCTGACGAAAACGTAAATTTACTGACGAAAACATAAATTTTGGACGAAAACGTAAATTTACTGAAGAAAACGTAAATTTACTAACGAAAACTTAAATTTACTGACGAAAACATAAATTTAGTGACGAAAACGTAAATTTACTGTCAAAAACTTTAAATTACTGGCGAAAACGTAAATATACTGACGAAAACGTAAATTTATTGACGAAAACGTAAATTTATTGACGAAAGCGTAAATTTTCTGACGAATACGTAAATTTACTAACGAAAACGTAAATTTTCTGACGAAAACGTAAATTTTCTGACGAATACGTAATTTTACTGACAAGAACGTAAATTTACTGACGAAAACGTAAATTTTCTGACGAATACGTTAATTTACTGACGAAAACGTAAATTTACTGAAGAAAATGTAAATTTTCTGACGAATAAGTAAAATTTCCGACGAAAACGTAAATTTACTGACGAAAACGTAATGTACTGACGAAAACGTAATGTACTGACGAAAACGTAATTTACTGACATAAACGTAAATTTTCGGACGAATACGTAAATTTACTGACGAAAACGTAAATTTACTGACGAAAACGTAAATTTTCTGACGAATATGTAAATTTACTGACGAAAACGTAAATTTATTGACGAAAACGTAAATTTTCTGACGAATACGTAAATTTAGTGCCGAAAACGTAAATTTAGTGACTTAATAATAAAAACTAACTTTTTAGACTATTGGGTTTTTTGTACAATAATAGGAACTATGTGACCTATTTTTAAACCCATTCGACCCATTCTCAAACCCATTTGACCCAAACTTCATTTTACAAAAAGAAAGGGGTTGACCCATTTGACCCATAACTCTATTTTTTGCTCAACCCATTTCAACCAATAAGGTTATGAAATTGAACCCAAATGGCCTACTTTTGGGGGAATGGGTTGAAATTGCCACCTCTAAAAAGAGTAATTTCTTTTTTGGAAAGTATAAAAAGAAAAATATAAAAGTAAAAAAGTGGTATATTTTTGTGTAACCTTTGTTTACGACTAAAGCAAGTAAAAGCTTTTTATGATAACAAGTCAAGTAGTATGAGTTATCCAAGGTTGTTATAGAAGACATTGACATGATAAAAGAAGTAAAAGCGTGTTGAACCATTGCCAACCAAGACAGACATTTATGAATGAAGAAAAGTTGGCATATCATATGCATGTATAACACATGTCTTTATTTTTCTGCAACATCATCATCTTGTTTAGGAAACCAAAATGCATCGAGAAAGATAATTACAGCAACATTCCCTTAACTGTCAGTCTATCATCTTGACAACTATGATAAAAACAATTTATTGTTGAGTAATGTTAAATCCACAAACAAACGTGTATTTCTTTGATTATGGAAAACAATTTATTGTTGATAAAAACAATTTATTGTAAATATTGCAAGCAAAAGTGTATTTCTTTTGGTTGTGGAAGATAATAAAGAGTAATGCTAGATTAATAAATAAATATTCAGAAAATGTTTTACAAAATTGATATTTTATATAAGAGCGCTAGGTATATTAACGGGGCAACGCCCGTTTTGGCTCGTTGACGCCCGTTACTACACCGTCACCCCCAACGAGGCAACGCCGTTATGGCCTGCATTGGCATGGCAACGCTCGTTAGGGAGAGGTTGTGTAAAATTTATTTTTCATTTCCCCCTTTCATCTTTATATTATTTGTTTCTTTTTATCCCCAATTTGAATATTCAAAACCCCCTCTCCCCTCCCCCATATTTTCTGACAATAAATTTTATTTTTTTTAATTTCCAAAAATATTTACATTTTCTGACAATTATTTTTTTTTTTTTAATTTCCAAAAATATTTACAATCAGCCGCTACTTTATTTAAAAAAAAAATTCATAACACCCCCCCCCCCCCCCCCCCCCCCCCCAGTTAAACGGTTACTTAAAAAAAAAAAAAAAAAAAAAAAATCTTTTTACAACTATTATACATTCAATAATTAACAAAAAAACCACACTTTATACTTTAATTCAACAAAAAAATAAACCCTCTTACAATCAAAAATTCAACAAAAAAATGCATAGACTAGACGGTCGAAACGTACACGATATCGACGACGAGACGGACGTCTACTTCTTACAACAAGCCTACAATCATCGCCAACGGCTCATACAACGAGAAAATACCCCAAGATTGACCCGTACACCAATCTTTCGTGATCGTGAAGATGCCGAAATCCGTCTACGTGTCGATTTGTATATGAGGAAGTACTTACGAAAGCCAAACATATGAAGATGTCGTGAAGATACATCATAAGCACAACACTGTCAATGGTTTTCTGGGTATACTTGGGAGTATTGACTGTATGCACTGAGAAAGGAGAAATTGTCTGGTGTCTTGGCAAGGTAAATATGGTAGGGTTGATAAAAAATACCCTACCATATTGCTTGTAGTCGTGGCTTCACAAGATTTATGGATTTGGCATGCGTTCTATGGGATAGCAGGTGCGAATAACGATATTAATGTTTTAGATAATTATCTGTTATTTGACGATTTGTTAGATGACATTCAACCAGTGGTTTCGTATTTGGTAAACGGTAACCAATATGAAAACGGGTATTATTTGGCCGATGTAATTTACTCCAAATGGGGGTCGAGTTTTGTGAAGTCATTTACGGTTGCTAATGATCCAAAGTATACATACTTTAAACAACGTCAAGATGGTGCAAGAAAAGATGTTGAACGTACTTTCGGTGTTCTCCAAGGGCGTTGGCATCTTATTCAACAACCGGCTCGTGCTTACGAAGTCAACACGTTACGAAGAATCATGTATTCGGGTATCATAATGCATAACATGATTTTAGAGGATCAAACAATATCGGTTGTTGATTGGAATCATGTTTATTCTAATCCCTCGAGGTCTATGCAAACATACTGGGTCGATCGATGTGGGACTCAACGACGTCAAGCGAGGGAGTTACGTGACCGAGATACTCATCGTGCTCTTCAACAAGACCTAATGAACCATGTTTGGCTTGAAGTCGAGGAAGCTCAAGCCGAAGACGAAGACGAAGACTTTTATTTTATTTTCGTATGTTTTTTTTGGTATGTTTTTTTTTTTAATTTCGTAATGTAATTTAGGATTTTAATTAATGAATGAAATAAAGTAGTTTGTTTAAAAAGTGGGATAATTGTTGAAGGGGTTTTTTTGGACAAAAGGGAAAAGTTATGTTAGTTGATCTATACTTCTATATCTATATCTATATCTATATCTATACTATCTTATAAAGAGTGCATCTCAAAAGTTGAAAAAGTTGAATTTTCAATAATTCCATATTTAACATTATTGATGGAATAGAGTTTTAAGATTCACATTTAAAGCAATTATAGCTGTCCATTACACACAAAAGTAATGGATATTGCTGTAAATGACAATAAATAAAGCAAAACACACGCTTGGGTTTCTTCTCTAAAACATAACTCACATACGGGTAAAACCACTACCGCCACTACCAGATTATGTCGCTGCCACACACACCGCCACCAGCGTCAACTGATTCCGCCACCAACACCACCTAAAACTGGTGGTGTTTGAGTTTCGGTGGTTTCGTTGATGTTTTAGTGGTCTCGGTGGTGTATTGTGGTTAAGGTGACAATTCAAGTCTGTTCTTTGGTGGTGTTTGATCGGATTTTTTCCAGATCTTGATGATTTGTCGGTTTGGCTGAGATGTAGGTCATTGGATGAATGTTGGTGGCGAGGTATGTTAACCACCATGTGTTTTCTTTGTGCTTCGTGTTATGAGATCTCTTTCTCTATACCATACCAGATATCACCGACCAATCCACCCAGATCTCTCTTTAACACCATATCTCATCCTTTTTGTGGGTTTTAATCTTACTCAAATGCGACAAGCGATGAGTGATGAGATTGTTTCATGGCGGTGGTTTAGGTGTTTGGTGATGCTTAGGGTTTGGTGTTTCGTGACTATCTTTTGACCCTACCATGGTTTAAAAAAATAAGGTATAATTTCTTTTTCACCTTGTGGTTATTCTAGGGTCTACTGGATTGTCTTATGATTGTATTTACCTTTTTAACCTGTTATAAAGTCACATACCCGATCCTAATATTTACTTTGAGTATAGCGGAAAATCATTTGGTAATGCTTCAGTACGTACTCACTGTTGTTGTGTCTGCTCGTGTATTCACACTTATTTTTAATAAAGGCGGTGATGATAATTCACTCAAAATGTGTTTTCGAGCCATATTTTTCAGACACACGAATCTTGTTGGGCAGCCATAGTTCGATTCTGGTTGTAGCCACGGCGAGTATTCCGCGTGTTCCCACATCAGGAGATCTGAGCCTTACATAAATTTGTATCATTTTTATGTATTGATTGCTTAAATTTATGTAGGATATAGGTGAAAGAAGAAAACATCAGCTTTACTTTTTTAAAATATTCTGACATTAAATAGAAATAGGATTTATGCTTTTGCAACTTGACACCGGTTTATAGAACAAACGAATAATTACGTTAGGACCATAGAAAATGAGCGTGACATATTGATCAATTACGGAGAAAAAGTAATATTTTTAGCTTTGCTGCCTAAGCTAAAATAAGCCCATAAGCAAGTTGAATAAGCGATCCAAAGGCCCCCTTATATATATGCCCTTGAGTTTGAAAATAAGTTGGAAAAAGGTTCTTTTTTTAGATTAAGTATTTATAAGCCAATATCAGATATATAAAACTAAGGTTCAACAATTACAATGATATTAGATACAGGGTCGGGAGTAGTGTTATGGAAGTAGAAATGATGCTCTAAACTGGAGCGTTTGGATTGGTGTATTAGAGTACAGTTAGAAGCACGTTTTATTGTTCGATGCTAGATTGGATGTGACGATTATGTGCTTAATTGTTTTTTGATACTAGGTCTATTTAGTACTTGATTAATGTTTGTTATTATGGTAAACGAGTTCACGTAACCTATACTCAGTCTCAGTATACGGAGTACACGTTAAAATTTATGTTACAGTAGCAGTCATTGCATTTGTGACAGTTATTTTTTCCATAGATGTGAGAAAGTGGTGTTCTTTTATTCCTTCAATTATTGAAGTCAGTTTGTAGTTGATTAAAGGTTTTTCAATTGCTTTTTGTCTTTGTTGCATTTAGGAGGTGGCTTTGTAATTGTTTATAGAGTTAAGTGCATTTTTGGTCCTCGTGGTTTGGTCCAGTTTTCACTTTTGGTCCAAAAATTTAAATAGTTTCGATTTTGGCCAAAAAGGTAAACTATTTCTTCACTTTTGGTCCATTTTCGATAAAATGACTAAAATACCCTCATTTCATAATGTAAAGTTACTAAATGGCCCTCCCTGTCATTCTTTTTTTACAATTATTTTCCTTATTATTACTATTATTTTTACTTCAATATCACAACTTTTACATGCTTAGTATGACAAGAAGACAAAAACTTGTATCACAACTTTTTCAACCTCCTTGTTGGTTACCTCTACCACCACCACACCTCTACCACCACCAAACCTCTACCACCCTACTATCAACCACAGCAACCACAGCCACCCACAACACAAACACCCACAACCACTAACTAACCTACAACAACCACGTAACCTACAGCAACCCACAACACCCAATAAACCTACAGTAACCCCCACAGCAACCACCATCAAACAACTGAAACCAACAATCACAAACGAACCCTCCTACACTAACCAACTAAAGTAGCCGCCAACTGAACAGACCTGAGGACGAAACCACAAACCCACGGACAGAACAACTACAGAATTATAGGACCAGCATGTATCACACATGCGAGTTAAAAAATAATACCACGGAATCCAACTCGCTTGAAACCCCTATACAAACTACCAGAGTCTCAAGAAGAAAAGGTTATCACGAGTGAAAACCTTAAATCTGTTCCACCAAGACTTAAAAGAAAAAAAAAGCAAATCTTATGATATGTATCCAACGAATAACATAGCATCATGAATTAAAATAAGGGATAAATGGATGAATTAAATGTGTTAATTTAGTAATGAACTGGATGATATTAAATTAGAAATAAAGGAATTATATGATACGAGATGGAGATGATATTAAAATAGTGATAAAGGTTGAATGAATTGACAAAGGGAGGTGATTTGCACACTCCTACAATTGATTGAGACACTCAAAAATATGTTGTCTTGACATATATACCCTTAAATAACTAGTACTTATATTCACCCTTACAAGGGCATAAAGGTCAAGATAACATATTTGTGAGTGTGTCAATCAAATTTATGAGTGTGCAAATCACCTTTCATTGACAAAAATGGTACGGGATTGAGATGATCACCGACCATCGCCAAGATCGCCCACACAAGAAGGAGATAAGCTTATTATTATTATTATTATTATTATTATTATTATTATTATTATTGTTATTATTATTATTATAAAAGAGAATGGGTGAGTAGATAGTTTGTAGAGTGACAAAAATACCCTTCTAATTAACAGTCAAACATTCGGTCAACACGAAAAAGGACCAAAAGTGAAGAAATAGTTTACCTTTTTGGCCAAAATCGAAACTATTTGAATTTTTGGACCAAAAGTGAAAACTAGACCAAACCACGAGGACCAAAAATGCACTTAACTCTTGTTTATAGATGTTGACTGTGGGAGTGGCATCCGGTCTAAACCGGTATCTGGTAGAATTTTTCATGCATAAGTTGTAAATACCGTCTTCTTTTTGTAGATGATTCTATGCATAAGTTGTAAATGGCATCCAGGTTAAACGATTTCGCTCACACCCTTACGATATATTAACCATACTATTTATTTTTCCTCTTTTAGTTTTAGATGAAATAATATCAACTCATACTATCATAACATATACAATCATAATTATTAATTGATAAACTGATGGTAACATTTAATAAGCTGTTTTTTATAAGACCTAAGTTCTATCATAAGTCCACATAAAAAATTGAGATTGATGTTTGCATAATTCGGTTTCTTAAAGAAATTAATAGGCATTGGGAGCCAAGACTCGCACGCTTATTAATTGTAATCATGTGGTCTCTATCGAGACTTCAATATGCAACGTATGGGGTAACAAAATACGGTAACCCTGACTAAATATCTGACGTTAGGCATAAAAAAAATCCCAAATAAGAGTCTCCTTTTTATAAGGCACATTGGTAACTTTTGCAAAAGAACTCTTGAGACTGATTGACCTCCCTGAAATTGCTGGGAAACTAACCATTGATTGTTAGATTTACCTATGCATAGTGGTTCTTACTTGGTAAACAGAAGACCGTGTTTTTTTTAAAAAGGACTTGGTAACATCAAGACATTTACTTATGAAAAAGCCGATTACAGTTATTTTCAGCTCTGATTGTATATAATGTAGAAAGTTTGGTTAAATATGCGTTGAATGAGATATGAGGGTCAAACATGTTGGAATCTACCCGATATGTGTTGTTAATACATAATGCCTTCTAAATTGGTTGATTAGATTATTACAAAATAGTTTGTTGCTGAAATAATCAGGCTAAGATTTATTATAAACTTAGATTTTAGCGTTAAAAGTATTTGGGGCCAGTTTGACCTGACCAAAAGTTACTGGTTTTGAGCAATTGCCCAATTAGCCTAACAAAGTGTGCCACCTTTAAACCAAGTTAGAATGTTAATGTTTCATAAGCTTCACTAACTTAGGGGATGATTATGCTATAGCACCATTCAAAAAAAGCGGCACACAATCATTTATTGCTGAAAAGGACACTCATTCTTACATTACTTTTAGACGATAACCAGGTAAGGGTGGCTAAATGGGTGGACTGGACGGGTATGGGTAGTAGGTTAAATGGACGTTGGTCTATGGACGCGGACTAAATTGGCAATTTTTAATATTTGGACTAAATGGACTTTGGACCAAATGGACATTGGACCAAATGGACATGGGTTAAATGGACAATATTAAAGGAAAAATAAATAGACTCAAGATTAACTTAACCAAATGTTTTTATGTTGTCCAAATAGTTTATAATACCCATTTGTTTAACAAAATGCTTTTTATGTTGTCCAAATAGTCCAACTAAAATAAAAGTAATATCCATTTATTCTATTAGTTCAAAAAAGGTCTAAATAGTCCAAATTTAAACATATGGACATGATTTGCCACCTCTAACCAGAGGTGACATGACTGTCTTTTTAGGTTCAGAAACTGTTTCTTTTTATGTCTTTGCATTGTTAAGTTGTAGAGCTTCGTTCTTTCTACTAAGAAACCACCAATAACACTGTTTTCTTTTATACGTAGGCATGAGATGGATTTTGGATTACACGAACTACGATGATATCAAATATGAGATAAGAACTAGCATTAGTTTTATATTACATAATATACATATACGGTCTCCCCAACTTGTTTAAGGGTGGTGTTGAATAGTCTAATTGTTTAACTCTTATAGAAATTAATAGTCTAATATATTTTGTTGTAGATAAGGAAACTTGTGTTGGAATTTATAAAAACTTTTATCATATTAACACATTAATAATCACGAGTACGCAGCGGAATATAGGATCACGTATAGACAAGTAATTAACAAAAACGATAAAGAAACACGTACCTTTTAGCGATGGATTAAACACCTTTATCGAACCACCAATATAAACGAAAACCCAAAGATCAAACAATAATCTCTCTAAGAATACGCACACAATACGTTATAGCAAACAATTAAGTATGCTAGTACCGATAGTGATAAAGCTAATTAATATTTGTTAAAAACAAATATTCGCAATACTTAACAACTTTTGTTATTGATCGCACAAAAACAAAACCGTAGAAATCGCAATTCCAATTCTAATTTTCTGCCTAAGGAATCTTTTAGTTTTGGTTTCAATCGCATATATATGCACACCCCCAATTAATGACCAATAGCCATTATATATATACATGCCTTTGGTCGGTTGACAAATCCTAATAGGAAAAGTACATGTACCATAGATACAAAAGGTATTAACCTCAAATTCCTTTTATTATTTTACATTATAATTAACATTTAATTATTGTTTATAAAATCTCCGTTAACTAACTAATTAATTAACGTTTGCAATAGCTTATCACTAATTAATATATTACGCATAATATATTAATGTATAATTGTTTTACGTATTAACGCGTGCGTCTCCTTAGGCTCGGGACGACTTTCGAACATATATTATTTACGTGTACATATTCCTTCAGCTCCCACTTGGACATGTACAATAATATAATATAATAACATTGGTTAGCGTCTAGCAACACGCCAATGCTCCCGGAACCTCTCGAGTGTAGTTTTCCATAAAGTACATTTAAATGACTTAAACATTTACAATCCCTTTGTTTCTCAAATGCCATGTTAACAATGGATATGGATCAAAGTCATTCCATTTTAACTATTCTGTTTCTCGCATTACATAATTAATATAGATTACCAATCTAATTGAGACAAATCTAGATTACCATTGGGTATGGCCATACAAACATCTAATTAATTAACGAGGGGCCCAGTAGCATTATTCTTCAATCCTAGTTGAATGAACAAATTCTATCTTGACTACACGTGCCTCTTACATGTTTCAAGATACAAATGATTATAGCCTTTATTACTACCTTATTCAGGATAGCGTTAGATCTATAGCAAAAAGTATCATCCACATATATAAGACCTGCTTGCATCTCAAGTCAAAGGATTTAGTAATGTAAATCATTTACAAGTTTCACTTAAAGACGCCGATCCATAAAGTGATTGACTTGTTGGTAGGAGATGTCCAATATACAACTTTTGGATATCGTATGAGTTGGTGAACCGTTCTTGCATATTCTACGAATATTACCATCTCTCATATATGTCTTAATTTAATTATATTCCCATATAATTAATTGACATAGACAATTTAGAATAACATATTATTCAAGGATTTAAACATGCAAAAATAGGACCAATAAATATTAAAGAAAACGAAAATATCCAATACTTCAATTCATAAAATAAATATTGTTTAACAATATCCTTTATCCAAATACTAAAACAGATTACATGAAACTACTAGCAGGACGAAGTCCCATGCTCCTAGCATGTTGAGTAAGCTTTTTACCAGGTAAAGCCTTCGTAAAAGGATCTGCTAGATTATTATCTGTATGAACTTTAACTAGATCAATTTCACCCAATTCGATACATTCTCGAACATAGTGATATCTCCTTTGATAGTGTCTGGCGCCTCTCTGAACTCCCGGTTCGTTAGCGATGATGATTGCACTTGAATTGTCACAATACATCTTTATAGGTTCTTCATTGGTAGGAACTACGCCAAGTTCACCAATAAACTTCCTCATCAAAACAGCTTCCTTTGCAGCTTCAGAAGCAACAATGTATTCAGCTTCTGTGGCAGATTGTGCAGTAGACTTTGTTTGGAGCTCTTCCATACTACCGCGCCTCCGTTCAAAACGAAAACATACCCAGTTTGAGATTTAGTGTCATCTCTATCGGTTTCAAATCCAGCATCACAATAACAATTAACTTGTAGCTCATTAGCTTCAGGAGTTCCACCATAAACCAAAAACGTATCCTTAGTATGTCTTAAATACTTAAGAATATTTTTCACAGCAGTCCAATGACTTTCACCTGGATTTTGCTGAAATCGGCTTGTAATATTCTGCGCGAACGCAACATCAGGTCTTGTGCATCTCACAGCATACATAATCGATCCTACAGCCGAAGCATAAGGAACATTTTGCATACGCTTCATCTCTTCAGATGTAGTAGCACCTTGTGTTTTATTTAAGTCAGTGTGCACTTGCATAGGAATGAGACCACGCTTGGAATTATCCATTCTATACTTCTTCAAGATCTTATCAAGATATGCATTTTGACTTAGTCCAATTAACCGCTTCGATCTATCTCTATAGATTTTGATTCCAAGGATAAATGCCGCTTCCCCTAAATCTTTCATAGAAAAACACTTCCCAAGATAGGTCTTTACCTCTTGTAAACTTGGAATATGATTTCCCATAATGATTATGTCATCAACATACAAGATTAGGAAAACAACATTACTCCCACTAGCTTTTTGATATACACATGGCTCATCTAGATTTTGATCAAAACCAAACTTTTTGATTTCTTCATCAAATCTTTTATTCCAGCTTCTTGATGCTTGCTTAAGTCCATAAATGGATCTTTGAAGCCTACATACTTTTCTAGGATGCTTAGGATCAACAAAACCTTCAGGTTGTTCTATAGATTTCTTCTTCTAAGTAACCATTCAAGAACGTGGTTTTTACATCCATTTGCCATATCTCATAGTCATAGAACGCTGCTATAGCTATGAGAATCCTAATAGCTCTCAAATCTGCAACAGGAGAAAAGGTTTCCTCATAGTCAACACCATAAGTTTGTGTAAACCCTTTTGCTACAAATCGAGCTTTATAGGTGTGTACAATGCCATCCATGTCCGTCTTCTTCTTGTAAATCCATTTACCCTTTACGACCTTCGCATTGGGTGGTAAATCTACAAGTCTCCAGACTTGATTATCGTACATAGATTGTATTTCCGCATTCATAGCAACAATCCACTTATCGGATTCAGAATCCAATATTGCATCTCTATAGTTAGTGGGTTCATTAAGATCCCCTAAACTATGTTCCTCGACTTCTACATTTAGACATAGTCGTTCAGGTGCTTTGATTGTTCTTTTTGATTTACGAATGGGGACAACATCCTCTTCTTGAGTTACATCAGGTGCAAGACTTTCTTCCTCAATTGGATGTTCGCTAGTAGTTTCAGAAGGTAAAATATCTTCATCCTCTAGTTCTACAATCCTCCCACTCTCTTTTTGAACTATGAGATTCTTTTCAAAGAAATCTGCATACCTCTCAACAACTATTTTGTTTTCAGGTGGATAGTAGAAATAGTAACCCATAGTTTCCTTAGGGTAACCTATGAAGACACACTTAACCGATCTTGATTGAAGTTTGTCAGGCGTGTGACGTTTCACATGTGCCTCACAACCCCAGACCTTTAAGTAAGACAAGTTAGGGACTTTTCCATGCCATAGTTCATATGGAGTCTTGTCAACCTTCTTAGTTGGAACCATATTGAGAATGCGTGCAGCAGTCTCCAGAGCATAATCCCAAAAGGATAGTGGCAAAGTAGAAAGACTCATCATTGATCGAACCATGTTTAGCAAAGTTTGATTTCTCCTCTCAGAAACACCATTATGTTGTGGCGTGTAAGGAGGAGTCAGTTGTTGGACAATTCCACTAGCCTTTAGATAATCTTTAAATTCTTGACTAATATATTCACCACCACGATCCGATCAAATGGCTTTAATAGTCTTCCCGAGTTGATTTTCTACTTCATTTTTGAATACCTTGAATGTTTCAAAGACTTTATGTTTATGTTTAAGTAAATAAACATAACCATAACGACTATAATCATCAGTAAAGGTAATGAAGTATGTAGCACCTTGCTTTGACACATGTCTAAGTGGACCACATACATCGGTATGGATTAATCCAAGTAGATCTTTCACCTTTTCCGTTTTATGCGAAAAAGATTTCCTTGTCATCTTGTGTGACATTCGTCAAATTTCCATCAATTATTTATTCATGTAGTACGAGTATTTTAACTGCTTATCGACTAGTCGTCGTCATGAACGTGTTAATTTCTTTGCTTTGCGGACAAAGCCCTTTTTAGGGAGAGCATATGTAACATCTCAATGTTTCGCGACTATTTAGTCGAATGCAATACGCAAGTTGTGAGCGTGTTATGTTGTACCGTGTGTTTTATTTGTTCTAGTTATTAAGGTTTGATAACGTCTCGCACAATTGTCTTTCGTTTTGGGATCGTACGCTAAACGGTTTTGCTGTCGTGTTATGTCAGTCGCGTCTAAACCTAAACATATTGAAACCGAGTCGAGTTTATCACTATCACAGCATGTGTATAAAACTGAATATTTAAACCTTCAATTTCATTGCCAAGCTTGTCATACAAGTGTCCCAAATCAGTCACAAGGCTACATTACACTTATAAACTTTATAGTTATTTGCTCCACTAAAGGACAACACATTTGCCTAGTTTACCCCTTTTGGGTATATCACAAGCAAACATTTCCAGAATTACACTAACCCTAGACTAATTATACAAGTTTATATACAAGTCCAAGGTAATGTCCAAAGTCCAAATACAAGTTATCACAAGTTATCACAGTCCAAAAATACAAACATCAAAATCTGCACAAGTCTTCACAATACAACTCCTGGGTAGAAGTTTTGGTCCAGCCAACCTACACGCCTCGTCCGAACCTGCACAACCAAGGGTCTTCATTCTGTCCGAACCTGCAAAACCGAACGTAACATCCCCCTTTGTGAGTCTTTTGTCCTTTTGTCTTTCTTTCGAAGTCTAGATGTGCTTGTCTTTGTACGAACCTACGAATATAAGAAACCATGGTTAGTCATTGTAAAGGCCTTATACTTTTAACCAAAAACTGTAAATTTCTAAAACTTTTAAATACAAACATGTGTATGTTATTATTTTGCTGTCAACCAAACCGAGACCCATTTTAGACCAAACCGAGACCCGATTGAGACCAAACCAAGACTCGATTTTGAAACCAAACCGAGACCCAACTTAGAACCAAACCGAGACCATGTCCAACCAAATCAAGACTTCAATCATGAACCAAACCGAGACCCATGTTTAACTAACCCGAAACCCAATCAAGGACCGAACCGAGCATCAAAACAAACCAACCAAAGTCCTATTTTCTGCCAAATTATTTACCATTCTTACCAAACAAATCCAAAATCTTAATCAAGCATTCTTTTACAGAAAACCTTAACCATGCCGCGAGTATATAGAAACCCCCAATCGAAACCCTAATCATGTAACACCTTTTTAAACATCTAATTAACATTGTCACATTTCAGAAACATTATATAGACACGAGTAACATTCGATTATATAAAACCCCCAATTTTTATAAAACCCTAGATTTACTTTTTATTAATTAAAAAGCTAATTAAACCTAATCTAAACCCAAACCCCTTAATTAATTTAATTGAAAGTGAATTATACAAAAACCCCTAAATTAACCGAAACCCTAATTTTTATAAATCGACTTTATATTAAATTAGTTTGATTTTATGAATGAAAACACCAATTAATTATGTTTTAAACCGATTTTGACGAAAACCCCCAAATATTTCAAAACCCTAATTTTATTTATATTTTAATCCGAGAATCATATGTTTCACAACAAGTATTTACGAAGCAATTGAAACCACTGATATATATTAATTCGAAAATCAATTAAAAGCTTTTAAAAGGAATAAAGGAGAATGAACTTATCTTTGATTTGGTATTTGATTCACGAACCGCAAGGATGAACACCATCAGAAAAACCCAAACGGTTTGATGTGGGGATTAACCCACATCTCGCGTGATATAGAACCTCAGACCACCCATATTTAATTTTATAACACAAACTGGTTAGATGATAACCCTAGAAATGGATAGAACCGATCTAGGTTTAGAGAGAGAGAGAGTTTGGGACGGTGGAGGAAATATCGAGAGAGGAGAGAGAGAGTCAACTCCCAGTTATGGGGTTATGTGTGATAAACACACGCATATACTCCTTTCGTTCCTTGTTTATTCCGCCAGGTGGGCCGGGCCGGGTCTATGGACCTTGGGCCGGTTTGTGGTGTAATGTTTTGGACCCATCTTGGGCCTCATGAGTTTATTTGGTTTAAGTTAAAGCCCAAACGAAATTTGTTAAATTTAAGTTATGTTTTGACCCGTAAAACCCGACTCGTTAATAAACCGATTTTATTTAACGTACTTTTCCGTAAAATCGTATTTTCATAAAACGTATGGTTTCGTCAAGCACAACTAGGGTGTCGAGTCATTTAATCATACAAGTATTCGTATCGTAACTCGATTCTTAAATTAATTAGGTCGCGGCTAGCGTAACCGTACTCTCGAGCTATTTTATCTTCGTTCTCTTTGCTGAATTTACGAGGTGAGTTTATAGCCCCATACTTTACTATTTTCACTGCTTTTGGGGTGAGACATTGCTTGATTTTAACGTTTGAACACAAGTGCATTTACTGATTTATCTATTAGTCTAAGTCCCACTAAAAACCCAGTTGCTTTGGCCCGTGAATCGTGAACCGTTAATTACTTTGTGTAAGCGCGAATGTTATGGATAGATCTATCGGGATTGACGTCCCTGTCTGTCTTGTCCAACAAGGGGACAAGCGGGCACAGTTTCATTTGAATCTGATATAGGATGTCGTGGGTTTAGGCATCTAGTTTGGGCTACATTTATATGATTATACTGCCGGTGTTGTTAACGCTTCGGTGTCACGAGCTTAGACTGTAATAAATACTATTGGGATGACTTTGTATCTGTTATATTGTCATCACTTTTGGGAAAATCTTGTGGTTCTTTAAACATTTCAAATTAACTAAACCTATGAACTCACCAACTTTATGTTGACACTTTAGCAATGTTTTTCTCAGGTATTAAGAAGGAAGATGCCAAATGAGGTCTCATGCATTGCCGTCATTTCTTTGAAACAACGATCATTTGTATCATTTAAGAAAACTATGTTTTGTAACCGTATTCAGTTTATGCTTCCGCACCTTGTTAAAACAACTTATTTTATTTAATTACAAGTGATCTATTTTTCCGAACGTCTCATGTAGAGGTCGTTCTTTGTGACTATGTGTGTATGATAATCATGACGTCACCACTCCCTTGTCGCCATTATACTCTGATATTTTGGGAGTGTGACAGATTGGTATCAGAGCACTAGTTATAGAGAACTAGGTTGCATTAGTAATTCTAGACTATAACTGCTCTATGTTTAATCGATTATCATGCAGATTGTAAGTACTAAGTATATGTAGATGCATAAGTAATAAATGGGATACATGTGAATTAACAATTACGAGGTATATTTACATGGGTTACATGTGCAACAACAAAATCGGAATTATGTTATATGGGATACATGTGAATTCAACAATGATTGCTATGTTATGTTAATGTCCTTTTTATGGACTAATTTTATGAGATATTTACACACCTTTATTTTGTTTATGATTACAGTGATGTCTTCATCTGATGAGTCCACGTCTACAGGAGCGTACTACAACCGTAGTTCGCAGTCGACCATCAGTTCATCAGTAGGATTACCTAGGGGATCACCGTCAGGATATCCGTGGTACCGGATGGTTTCAGATGATGATGTAGAGAGAGAGGCTGAGGAAGTTCGTCATTCACCGATTCGTATTCCTGACGCATCAGCTGACGATGCGCTTAGCCTGGAAGGCGGGGGAGAGGATGACATGGACACTGACGTGGTGCAGTCACCAGGTCAGGCATCAGTGACTGGAGATGAGACTATAGAGGAGACAGAGGATGATGGGATGGAGTTCACAGATGGGGAAGGAGAGCCTATGGAGGTCACAGACACTGAGAACCCTCCTACTGCATATGCTGCTACTCCTGAGGTTTCCCTAGCACACATCTCCTCATCTTCATCTGAAGACGAAGGAGAAAGGACTGCTATTCCTGCTCCAGCACCTGGTACTCTACCTTTCTACTACGTGAGACGACGTCTTCGGGGGAGAGCTGCTCGACCACCACTTTCACCTTACAGACCCCTCATACCTTTCACTGCCACTGACAGGCATGCAGCCCGCACACCTGCCAGTTCTGTCCCAGAGGCACCATTACTACTACCACCACCAGAGACTGTACCTGCAGTGTACCAGGAGATGCTTACTGACGCTGGTATCTCTACAGGACCGAGAGCTACGACTCCTCTTCCTAGGAGAGCTACGTCGACGGTGGTGATGCTTGGGGCGGCAGATGGTTGTGTGACGACACGGTTGAACAGGTTGGAGGATGCTGTAGAGGCTTTAGGTGAAGAGTACAATGAAGTGCAGGATAAGTTAGAAGCACTGGCGAAGAAGAGCCCAGTCAGGGATGAGACAGTGTTGACGGTATGTGTGACCCGTCTACGAGGACAGCTTCTTACTGTTCTTGACCAGATGGAATCCATGCCGAACACTCGTCTTGAGGAGATTGAGAGCCTGATGACCCGTTGGGGGGTAGAGCCATTGGTGGAGACAGGCGGACTAGAGGCACCAGTGGATGACCCTGTTGCAGACTTGGATAAGAGGTTTAGAGCCGCTTGTCATGACACCGATGTTAGGTTGAGAGATTCCCAGGCTCGTGAGCTAGTGGTTGAGAGGAGGTTAGCAGAGTTGGAGAAGGAGCTTCATCAGCGCCGTGAGGGCACTAGTTAGATTTATTTTGTACCGTCGACCTATCCCTGTATGACCACTAAGCTTTGAAGTTTGTCTTAGCTAGTTGGTATTTTATTTTCTTTTATTATGTTATGACAAACTATGATGTACTATCAAACGATTCCATGAATGATATTATGAGTTGCAAATTGAGAGATCATTATATATTGTGTATTATATCTTGGAGCATTTCATAATTGTGTTGTGTGTGCCTTGCATGTTATGTCTGGCAAAAACTCATTATCCTATTACCTTGTTAGATTATGGCGCCAGTTAGAAGATCCGAAACGCAAAATCCGCCAGCCGCTACCGGTGGAATTGACACTGCCCTGTTAAGCCAAATGATAGCCGAACGAGTGGCCGAGGCACTCGCGACCGCTGAAGCAAACCGTACA
Organism: Glebionis coronaria; assembly: GCA_025667525.1. NCBI lineage: Eukaryota > Viridiplantae > Streptophyta > Magnoliopsida > Asterales > Asteraceae > Glebionis > Glebionis coronaria. The sequence continues at coordinate 165,394,582 of CM046879.1, forward strand.
GCTAGCACACAGGAGGAGACCAACCAAGGAGCTACAAATGCTATTGCACGTACTTGTACCTACAAGGAATTTCGTGCAGTTACGCAAGTAAGTTTCCGAGGTACTGAAGGAGCAGTAGGATTAACCAGATGGTTTGAGAAGCTAGAATCCCAATTTGGGATTAGCAATGTCGCTGAAGCCGACAAGGTGAAGTTTGCGTCAAGCACGTTAGTGGATGGTGCTTTGACTTGGTGGAACGTCTATGCTCGTGCAGTGACCATTGACGTTGCCCAAGCGACGCCCTGGAGTGAATTTAAAGCTATGTTCGTGAGGAAATACTGTCCCCGAAATGAAGTCAAGCAGATGGAAGTTGAGCTGTGGAACCTAAAGGTCAAGGGTACTGCTCTTACTGCTTACAATCAGCGCTTTCAGGAGCTGATTTTGTTATGTCCTGAAATGGTGCCCAACGATGACCGATCGTTGGAGCGCTACATTGAAGGACTACCTTTGAGCATCAAAGGGAATGTGACTTCATCCAAGCCGACTGATTTGCACGAAGCAATCGACATGGCTCAGAGTCTGATGTACCAAGTGGTACAGGAGTTGGGAGAAAATACTGGGGATAAAAGAAAGTGGTCTGGCAACCACTACAACAGCAATACCAACAACAACAACCCAAGCAACTACAACCAGAACAAGCGACAAGAAGTAGCAAGAGTGTTCACAGCTGGACAAGGAAATACTGGGAACTACGCTGGGAGACTACCTTTCTGCGGAAAATATGGTCGACACCACGAAGGAGCATGTCCCCCTACGTGCTACAATTGTGGGAAGGCGGGACATAAGGCAAAGGAATGTCGAGCACCACCTCGTGCTACTAATCAAAGAGGACCTGGAACGCAAGGTGGCCAAGGAGCAAATATCACTTGCTTCGGATGTGGAGAGAAAGGTCACTACAAGAACAAATGTCCGAGCGGTGGAAACCAAGGTCGTAATAACCAGATTCGAGGGAATCAAAATCAGAACCAAGGGAACCAGAAGCAGAATCAAGGGAACCGAGGAGGGAATAACCGAGCCACAACTAGTACTCCTGGAGGATTCACGGCACCTAGCAAAGTGTATCATCTCTGTGCTGAAGCTGCTGTGCAAGACAACAATGTTGTGACTGGTACGTTCCTAGTCAATAACAACTATGCTTCAGTACTATTTGATTCTGGTGCGGATAGGAGTTTTGTGTCGTCTATGTTTAGTGAACGCCTAAATGTTACCCCTACTGCGTTAGACGTTAAGTATAATGTAGAATTAGCCGATGGGAAGTCAGTAACCACCGACGTTATACTGAAAGGATGTAGTGTAAGACTACAAGGTCGTTCGTTTAGTATCGACCTACTCCCTATAGAATTGGGAAGTTTCGACGTCATCATTGGAATGGATTGGATGTCGAAGCATCACGCAGAGATTGTATGTCATGAGAAGTGTGTCCGTGTTCCTTATGGAAACGACGTACTCATCATACAAGGCGAAAGAAGTGGTGTGAAGAATGGATCAAGATTGGAAGTCATCTCATGTATCAGGACCCAAAGATACATTGAGAAGGGATGTCCGGTATTCTTGGTTCAAGTAACACAAAAGGAAGGAGAAGAAGATCGCGAGAAGAAGGTGGAAGATGTACCGATCGTTAGAGACTTTCCGGACGTATTCCCGGAGGATTTACCCGGACTACCACCAGCACGGCAAGTGGAGTTTCACATCGAGCTTACACCAGGAGCCGCGCCTGTTGCTAGAGCCCCATACCGCCTAGCACCGGCCGAGATGACAGAGTTAGCTGAACAGATAAAGGAACTTTCTGACAAAGGTTTCATTAGACCAAGTTCCTCACCCTGGGGAGCGCCGGTCTTATTTGTCAAAAAGAAAGATGGATCCTTTAGAATGTGTATCGATTACCGAGAATTGAATAAGCTAACGATAAAGAACCGCTACCCATTGCCGAGGATTGACGATCTTTTCGACCAATTGCAAGGATCCAGCATATACTCGAAGATCGATTTAAGGTCAGGATATCATCAACTAAGGGTTAGAGAGGAAGACGTTCATAAAACGGCTTTTAGAACCCGGTACGGACACTACGAGTTCCAAGTTATGCCTTTTGGTTTGACAAACGCACCTGCGGTATTCATGGATCTCATGAACCGAGTTTGCAAACCATACTTGGACAAGTTTGTGATTGTATTTATCGATGACATCCTTATCTATTCTCGTAATGAAGAAGAGCACAAGGAGCATTTGAAGACCTTATTAGAGTTGCTAAGGAAGGAGAAGTTATATGCAAAGTTTTCCAAATGTGAGTTTTGGATAAACACAGTGCAATTCCTTGGACATGTGATCGACAGCAGTGGTATTCACGTTGATCCTGCTAAGATCGAGGCTGTAAAGGATTGGGCGACTCCAACAACACCCACGGAGATCCGTCAATTCTTAGGTCTTGCTGGTTACTATAGGAGATTCATTGAAGGTTTCTCTAAGATAGCTAAACCAATGACGGAATTGACTCAAAAGGATAAGAAGTTTGAGTGGAAGGAAGAGCAAGATTTGGCATTCCAGACGTTGAAGCAGATGTTGTGTGAAGCACCGATACTAGCCCTACCTGAGGGTAATGAAGACTTTGTGGTGTATTGTGATGCATCCATAAAAGGGTTAGGTGCAGTACTGATGCAAAGGACTAAGGTCATAGCTTACGCATCAAGACAACTAAAAGTGCACGAGAAAAATTACACAACTCATGACCTAGAGTTAGGAGCAGTGGTGTTTGCCTTGAAGATTTGGAGACACTACCTTTATGGTACTAAGTGTGTTGTATTCACTGACCATAAGAGTCTACAACATATTTTGAACCAAAAGGAACTCAACATGAGACAACGACGTTGGCTAGAGTTGCTCAGTGATTATGATTGCGAGATCCGTTATCACCCAGGCAAGGCAAATGTCGTGGCCGACGCTTTGAGTCGAAAGGAGAGAGTTCTTAGGGTGAAGGCTTTAGTGATGACCATTGACTTAGACCTTCCATCCTTAATTCTCAAGGCTCAGAAAGAAGCAGTCGAGGAAGAAATGCTTAAGACTGAAGATGTTGGAGGAATGATGAAGAAGTTGGAAGCACGTTCGGATGGAACGTTATGCCTCGATAATAGGAGTTGGTTACCATGCCATGGCGACCTACGATCCTTGATTATGCATGAGTCGCATAAGTCAAAGTACTCCATACATCCGGGATCTGATAAAATGTATCATGATCTGAAGATGTTGTATTGGTGGCCGAACATGAAAGCGGACATTGCTACATACGTTAGCAAGTGTTTGACTTGTGCCAAAGTCAAAGCCGAACATATGAAACCATCAGGATTATTGGTCCAACCCGAACTGCCAGAATGGAAGTGGGAAAGGATCACTATGGATTTCATTACCAAGCTACCAAAGACCGCAGCCGGATTCGACACGATTTGGGTAATCGTCGACCGACTCACCAAATCGGCTCATTTCCTACCCATCAAGGAGACTGATGGAATGGATAAGTTAGCAAGGACATACTTGGAGGAAGTAGTCACGAAGCATGGTGTGCCTGTGTCTATAATCTCCGACCGAGACAGCCGATTTACTTCGCAGTTTTGGAAGTCACTGCAGAAGGCTTTGGGAACGCAGTTGGATATGAGCACTGCGTATCATCCCCAGACCGACGGTCAAAGTGAACGGACTATTCAAACCTTAGAAGATATGCTGAGAGCCTGTGTGATTGACTTTGGAAATAGATGGGATAGACACCTACCTTTGGTGGAATTCTCATATAACAATAGTTATCACACTAGCATTAAGGCAGCGCCGTTCGAGGCACTATATGGTAGGAAGTGTCGTTCACCCGTGTGTTGGGCAGAGGTCGGTGAAGCACAACTCACTGGACCTGAGATCATACACGAGACTACTGAGAAGATCTTCAAGATTAAGAGCCGTATGCAAGCCGCAAGAGATCGACAGAAGAGTTATGCTGATATGCGACGCAAACCCCTTGAATTTGAAGTTGGTGACAAAGTCATGTTGAAGGTCTCACCTTGGAAAGGTGTGATTCGCTTTGGAAAGCGTGGAAAGTTAAACCCTCGTTATATTGGACCCTTCAAGATCATAGAAAGGATTGGCCCCGTAGCCTATCGTTTGGAATTACCCCAAGAACTTAGCCGAGTGCATAATGTGTACCACATTTGCAATCTGAAGAAATGCTTAGCCGACGAAACACTCGTTATCCCTCTGGAGGAGATTCAGCTCGACGACAAACTCAACTTCGTAGAGGAACCCGTAGAAGTCATGGACCGTCAAGTTAAACAACTCAAGCAAAGCCGTATACCGATTGTGAAAATCCGATGGAACGCGCGTAGAGGTCCAGAATACACGTGGGAACGTGAAGATCAATTCAAGAGCAAGTATCCTCATCTTTTCGTTAACCAACCTACTACAACAACGTCTTGATTTCGTGACGAAATCTCTAAAACATGGGAATACTGTGACATTCGTCAAATTTCCATCAATTATTTATTCATGTAGTACGAGTATTTTAACTGCTTATCGACTAGTCGTCGTCATGAACGTGTTAATTTCTTTGCTTTGCGGACAAAGCCCTTTTTAGGGAGAGCATATGTAACATCTCAATGTTTCGCGACTATTTAGTCGAATGCAATACGCAAGTTGTGAGCGTGTTATGTTGTACCGTGTGTTTTATTTGTTCTAGTTATTAAGGTTTGATAACGTCTCGCACAATTGTCTTTCGTTTTGGGATCGTACGCTAAACGGTTTTGCTGTCGTGTTATGTCAGTCGCGTCTAAACCTAAACATATTGAAACCGAGTCGAGTTTATCACTATCACAGCATGTGTATAAAACTGAATATTTAAACCTTCAATTTCATTGCCAAGCTTGTCATACAAGTGTCCCAAATCAGTCACAAGGCTACATTACACTTATAAACTTTATAGTTATTTGCTCCACTAAAGGACAACACATTTGCCTAGTTTACCCCTTTTGGGTATATCACAAGCAAACATTTCCAGAATTACACTAACCCTAGACTAATTATACAAGTTTATATACAAGTCCAAGGTAATGTCCAAAGTCCAAATACAAGTTATCACAAGTTATCACAGTCCAAAAATACAAACATCAAAATCTGCACAAGTCTTCACAATACAACTCCTGGGTAGAAGTTTTGGTCCAGCCAACCTACACGCCTCGTCCGAACCTGCACAACCAAGGGTCTTCATTCTGTCCGAACCTGCAAAACCGAACGTAACATCCCCCTTTGTGAGTCTTTTGTCCTTTTGTCTTTCTTTCGAAGTCTAGATGTGCTTGTCTTTGTACGAACCTACGAATATAAGAAACCATGGTTAGTCATTGTAAAGGCCTTATACTTTTAACCAAAAACTGTAAATTTCTAAAACTTTTAAATACAAACATGTGTATGTTATTATTTTGCTGTCAACCAAACCGAGACCCATTTTAGACCAAACCGAGACCCGATTGAGACCAAACCAAGACTCGATTTTGAAACCAAACCGAGACCCAACTTAGAACCAAACCGAGACCATGTCCAACCAAATCAAGACTTCAATCATGAACCAAACCGAGACCCATGTTTAACTAACCCGAAACCCAATCAAGGACCGAACCGAGCATCAAAACAAACCAACCAAAGTCCTATTTTCTGCCAAATTATTTACCATTCTTACCAAACAAATCCAAAATCTTAATCAAGCATTCTTTTACAGAAAACCTTAACCATGCCGCGAGTATATAGAAACCCCCAATCGAAACCCTAATCATGTAACACCTTTTTAAACATCTAATTAACATTGTCACATTTCAGAAACATTATATAGACACGAGTAACATTCGATTATATAAAACCCCCAATTTTTATAAAACCCTAGATTTACTTTTTATTAATTAAAAAGCTAATTAAACCTAATCTAAACCCAAACCCCTTAATTAATTTAATTGAAAGTGAATTATACAAAAACCCCCAAATTAACCGAAACCCTAATTTTTATAAATCGACTTTATATTAAATTAGTTTGATTTTATGAATGAAAACACCAATTAATTATGTTTTAAACCGATTTTGACGAAAACCCCCAAATATTTCAAAACCCTAATTTTATTTATATTTTAATCCGAGAATCATATGTTTCACAACAAGTATTTACGAAGCAATTGAAACCACTGATATATATTAATTCGAAAATCAATTAAAAGCTTTTAAAAGGAATAAAGGAGAATGAACTTATCTTTGATTTGGTATTTGATTCACGAACCGCAAGGATGAACACCATCAGAAAAACCCAAACGGTTTGATGTGGGGATTAACCCACATCTCGCGTGATATAGAACCTCAGACCACCCATATTTAATTTTATAACACAAACTGGTTAGATGATAACCCTAGAAATGGATAGAACCGATCTAGGTTTAGAGAGAGAGAGAGTTTGGGACGGTGGAGGAAATATCGAGAGAGGAGAGAGAGAGTCAACTCCCAGTTATGGGGTTATGTGTGATAAACACACGCATATACTCCTTTCGTTCCTTGTTTATTCCGCCAGGTGGGCCGGGCCGGGTCTATGGACCTTGGGCCGGTTTGTGGTGTAATGTTTTGGACCCATCTTGGGCCTCATGAGTTTATTTGGTTTAAGTTAAAGCCCAAACGAAATTTGTTAAATTTAAGTTATGTTTTGACCCGTAAAACCCGACTCGTTAATAAACCGATTTTATTTAACGTACTTTTCCGTAAAATCGTATTTTCATAAAACGTATGGTTTCGTCAAGCACAACTAGGGTGTCGAGTCATTTAATCATACAAGTATTCGTATCGTAACTCGATTCTTAAATTAATTAGGTCGCGGCTAGCGTAACCGTACTCTCGAGCTATTTTATCTTCGTTCTCTTTGCTGAATTTACGAGGTGAGTTTATAGCCCCATACTTTACTATTTTCACTGCTTTTGGGGTGAGACATTGCTTGATTTTAACGTTTGAACACAAGTGCATTTACTGATTTATCTATTAGTCTAAGTCCCACTAAAAACCCAGTTGCTTTGGCCCGTGAATCGTGAACCGTTAATTACTTTGTGTAAGCGCGAATGTTATGGATAGATCTATCGGGATTGACGTCCCTGTCTGTCTTGTCCAACAAGGGGACAAGCGGGCACAGTTTCATTTGAATCTGATATAGGATGTCGTGGGTTTAGGCATCTAGTTTGGGCTACATTTATATGATTATACTGCCGGTGTTGTTAACGCTTCGGTGTCACGAGCTTAGACTGTAATAAATACTATTGGGATGACTTTGTATCTGTTATATTGTCATCACTTTTGGGAAAATCTTGTGGTTCTTTAAACATTTCAAATTAACTAAACCTATGAACTCACCAACTTTATGTTGACACTTTAGCAATGTTTTTCTCAGGTATTAAGAAGGAAGATGCCAAATGAGGTCTCATGCATTGCCGTCATTTCTTTGAAACAACGATCATTTGTATCATTTAAGAAAACTATGTTTTGTAACCGTATTCAGTTTATGCTTCCGCACCTTGTTAAAACAACTTATTTTATTTAATTACAAGTGATCTATTTTTCCGAACGTCTCATGTAGAGGTCGTTCTTTGTGACTATGTGTGTATGATAATCATGACGTCACCACTCCCTTGTCGCCATTATACTCTGATATTTTGGGAGTGTGACATCTTGCCCGATATACAAGAAACGCATTGATTAAACGGTTCACTATCCGTTGAGTTTAAAAGTCCATCATGTTGTAACTTTTCAATTCGCTTCTTGCTAATATGAGCAAGTCGACAATGCCAAAGATAAGTAGAATCTAAACTTGCTTTAGATTTCTTATTGCTAATTGAATACATTGAATTCTCAATTTGCAAAGTAGGATCATGCATATCAATTTCATAAATACCATTAACACGGATACAATTAAAATAAATCATATCATTAAAAGAAACGGTCATACCAGAATCTGTAAATTTATGAATAAATCCTTTATTATGCAAACAAGAAACTGAAACAACACCTCTAGTTATAGTAGGTGCATAATGACAATCATCCAAAACAAGAATTAAACCATTAGGTAAAACTAAGTCAAAACTTTCAATAGCTTCTACTTCAGCACGTACGCCGTTTCCAACATACAAGTAGACAGCACCTTGCTTCAGCTTCTTTGCTCCTCTAAGTCCCTGTTTTGTGTTACAAATGCTAGTACCACAACCAGTGTCATACACCCAGGAATTTTTAGAACAAGCAAATAATTCAATGGTATAAATACCTGAAGAAGTGGACGATCCAACTTGCTTCTTCTTTTTCATCAACTCAGCTAGATAAACAGGACAATTCCTCTTCCAATGTCCAACCTCTTTGCAGTGGTGACATATGGAATCTTTTGCCGGATGCTCTTTCTTATAAGGTTGAGGCTTTTTAGGTTTAGGAGGATAAGAATTTTTAGGACCCTTATCCTTACCTTTACCTTTAGCCTTACCTCCTTGCGGTTTGTACTTCTTGATCCTACCACCTTGGATCGCCATCACTTGTGGTGTAGAAGAAGATGCAACATTTGACTTCTTGTTCTTCTTAACTCCTTTCTCAAATTCAATAAGCAAAGAATGAACTTCACTAATTGTCTTCCCCATGCTTTGCATATTGTAATTTTGCACAAAGCCCTCAAAATCACTTGAAAGTGAATTGAGGATCAAGCTGACAGAGACAGCTTCTGGAAGAACATAGTTGAGAGTTGCCAAATGATCCAAATAGCTTTTCATCAATAGAACATAATCGCTAACGGATTGACCCTCTTCCTGCTTGCATGAATGGAAAGTGTGTACTAACTCTTGTAGTTCGACACCAGGAGGCTTTCCATACATCTTTTGGAGCTCAGTTATCATGTCCTTAGGACTTTTGTGTTCAAATTGCTGATAAAGCGATGGAGACATAGTTCCAAGCATTAAACAAGCAACTTCATTATGACGATCATAAAGAGCATTCCATTCTACTAATTGTTCATTAGTAGCAGTAGCACCAGGATGGTCAGGCAAAGGATTGTCATACACATCCTGTAGTTTCTCCACACGCACAACTAGTTTGAGCGCGCGTAACCACTCATTGAAGTTAGGACCAGTAAGATGTTGCTTCTCAAGCATCGACCTGAAAGCCGAACTGTTTTGTTTGGTTTGAGCATTGTTCGTTGCCATCTACAAATAAACAAAGTTCAATAATTTAGTATTTTCGATAATACTTCCTTTATAGAAAATTAAATACCCATGTTTATAAATAAACAATTAATTTTCTAAAAGCTAGAATCCACCAAGACATACCACCACCGCATCAGTTGATCTGCTAGTGATGATGATATTCAAGGGGTAATTGACGTTCAATAATTGCATCCAATACAACTTCTAGAATTATGGGACTCAACTTTATATCCATCACTTGTGACAATTCAAAAGTGAAAAAGTGAGCATGTTTATCCCATCTATTGCCACGAGTTAAGGTCTCACCTATCTTAACTTGCTTAAGTCGTCCAACTAAAAACCGTGATTATATAGCACCGACGTCTCACAATCGAGTGTATTATATCACCTTGGGTTACAAAATCACCACAGTCTCACGTATGGTGAAAGAGTAAGTGCAAGTGCTTTTACACGTTGGATGGCAAATAAACTTATTTCAAAGGGTATAAATTTTGACAATTCAAAACATGTACAAAGAAGCATGCAACATCTTTGTATCATGATAATTTATAAAATTTACTCAATTCGTTAATTATAAACATCACTTATTTAACTTACAATTCAATTGTATAAATAGTGATATCATAGAAATTGACGATTCAACATGTATTCTATTTAAAGAAGTTTAATTTTATCACGGGAAAAGATTAAAGAATGATTAAAAATCATTCAAACCCTAGACCATTTGCGGCTTCCTAAATAGTATGCAAGATAAGGAGACTACAAATAGTCAGGTATTATAGGGCAATGGTATCTACAAGACCGAAGTCTTGATGAGTCTTCCCGAACCTTAGCCTTGCAACTAGATAGTACTTTTGCAAAGTACGTCATTAATAAAATTTTACCACTTTAAAATAGAAAACAAATTATAAACTTGATTCTTGCTAATCACGGCGTGAGTTAGATTTAAAACCATGTAAGGGCGACTCATTTGTTGCCACATATGATCGTGCAAGAACAAGATTATAATAAATCAAATTTCATATAGTTTTAGTCCGGTTTATTTTTATTTTTTGAAAAACCCTTTGCTTGAACCATGATATATAACAATTATAATCAAAAGCAAAACAAATAAACATTAACCTAAAACATATACCCAATTAACAATTAATCACATACTTCATGCATACCACATCTATCATGACTTCAATTAAAACAATTAATCAAGAACACATGATCCATGGTAAACTTGCATGATTCCCATGGATCGAACCATAATTTTAACAATTAACAACGTGATAAATAACGAGTAATTAACAATTAACATGATATTTATCAACAAAAAATTGCATACAACTTAGGGTTTGTCTAATTAATTTTATTAATCCTAATTAGGGTTTATGAAAAACTAATCATCAAATAAAATAATTCAAACGGCATCATAGTAAGTTTATACAATTTTATCTCTTTCGTTATTTTTAATGTAATTAAAAGCTATACGAACGGCTCGTGATGCCACTGTTGGAATTTATAAAAACTTTTATCATATTAACACATTAATAATCACGAGTACGCAGCGGAATATAGGATCACGTATAGACAAGTAATTAACAAAAACGATAAAGAAACACGTACCTTTTAGCGATGGATTAAACACCTTTATCGAACCACCAATATAAACGAAAACCCAAAGATCAAACAATAATCTCTCTAAGAATACGCACACAATACGTTATAGCAAACAATTAAGTATGCTAGTACCGATAGTGATAAAGCTAATTAATATTTGTTAAAAACAAATATTCGCAATACTTAACAACTTTTGTTATTGATCGCACAAAAACAAAACCGTAGAAATCGCAATTCCAATTCTAATTTTCTGCCTAAGGAATCTTTTAGTTTTGGTTTCAATCGCATATATATGCACACCCCCAATTAATGACCAATAGCCATTATATATATACATGCCTTTGGTCGGTTGACAAATCCTAATAGGAAAAGTACATGTACCATAGATACAAAAGGTATTAACCTCAAATTCCTTTTATTATTTTACATTATAATTAACATTTAATTATTGTTTGTAAAATCTCCGTTAACTAACTAATTAATTAACGTTTGCAATAGCTTATCACTAATTAATATATTACGCATAATATATTAATGTATAATTGTTTTACGTATTAACGCGTGCGTCTCCTTAGGCTCGGGACGACTTCCGAACATATATTATTTACGTGTACATATTCCTTCAACTTGATGACTCCCTTTTCTATAACCAGTTTCCATGGCTTACATACGGGTAAGTCGTGGATATCTTATGTGATATTGTTAGGGTAGGTTAGGACAACTATCTCTTATAAATAGTGGAAACTGGTTATTTTAATTTCAAATCCTTTGCAGTCTACTACAAAATCCAAACACCAATGTATATTATGTAATTGCATTTATCAATAACTTGCTGATTTGTAACAGGTGGAGGAGTATGATCGAAGGCACTGTGATTCTAGGAGCTAAAGTACATGTATTACACCATTGGCATTATCTACTTTGTGTAAGTTGTCTCAGTTACATATAGATAGTAGCCATGGTGTGGGGCCTCCATAATGTGGATCAACAGAGGTGTCGTGCCATTGCTTTACATGAAGTAGTAAAGCGTACATGTTGTTTAGTTCAATATCTTATGTCAATGGTTAAGTAATCGAGGGTCTTCATTTGTGGGTCAATATTGACACAATGAAACTGATAGTGACATTATGAAGTTTAGATCATAGAGATGATATGTTTTTCACTTCGAACCATTAACAATTTTATAAACTTTTCGTGCCTTTCTTTTATTCATATAATGGATTTGCCTAATGTTGAATTATCGCTTGTACAAAATTTGATTTTACCCCAATATTGCATATCGGCAATTACCTTTCGTTATGTAATTTCCGCCGCTATGCGCGGGTACTCGTCTAGTTTTATAATAAGAAGGGTTAGTGTTATTTGAGTATTTTTCTGACGTAACGCTGAGATGTCCAAATAACATAAGGGTTTTCAATTTTTCATGTTATGGTACCTAGCCCTCTAATTAGTGAATGTATGTAAGAAATAAAATTCAAAAGTAATTTTGAAAACCCGTTAATAATATGATACGTTACTTTGTAAAATATTTTGTTAACATTTGATGGTATATTTAACATTACTCTTTATTGTTTTCCACAATCAAAGAAACACACTTTTGCTTGCAATATTTACAAGACTGAAGATATAAAAACCTTTAAAAAAAGCCATTCGTAAGTATTGAACCGAATAAAGCTCAAGAAACCATGCATCTTAAAGACTTTTGATAGATAAGTCACCATACGAAAACCGAAAAGTGACATGCAACACACGAACTAGGCCATAAACAATAAATCATGAACAAAATGTTAATAATGTTAAAACTTAAAAGTTACTAATATTGAAACGATTTAATAGACATATAAACAACAGTCACACTATCACGCACTATCACGATAAAAACAGACGTATGAAGCTCACATGAGAAAATATGTATCCCCAGGCATAGACGAATCATAGTGAGGGCAGGGGTGGGTCATACAAAACTACAAACTACATTTTGTTACACTGTATCAGACATCCAATGACCATAGTTTTCATCTTTGGTGCCACCAAATTGGTGGTGTGGCACTGCTCTGCATACTGTGAACTTGTGCAGTCGCTGCAACTGGAGTGTTTGATTACGCGAACTTGCAAAAGTGATGTTTGGTTAACAGTTTTATCCACTTTAATCACCTTGAATGATAGATACCTAAATCATCACCATGATAATGTACCATTATTTTTTGCGGGCTGTCCTTAGCAAACCTTTACCAATTAACGCCTGAACTTTTGCGTAACATGCTACTATATGTATCAAGACTACTAAACAAGTAATGTTAACTAGATATATATAGTCGTCGTCTTGAGGTTTATAAGTATGACACATACCATTTGCTAGCGACAGCTCGTTTCTTCTCGTTGAATTTTGCATAATGCATCTTTCACGTGAGGCACTTCACGTAGCTAACTAGTGATCATTAGGAAGAGGGACGCTGTCCAGGTATTGAACCACAAGAATGGTGGATGAAGTTTATTTACATGATATGACAAAAATGTCTCGGCGTGCTAAACCTTATGAGCGATTTCTGAAATTAACTCGTTATTCTGAGTCATTTTAATAAAACATAGTTGATACCTACTTTACTCTTTTTGTAATTAAATGGCATAATTGATGTATCGACATTTTTCCTTTTAACCGTAGAAGTGATAAGTTGATAACACGACTTGCGTAATTATTGTTTCGTGTGTGATCTTATTCTCTCGATTCATTTAGTTGTTGCTTGTAGTCGATATAAATCTATGATCTTGCATTGCACGATCAAACTTCAGTTTTACTGATATTTGTTCAACACTTCCAGTCAGCGAATTTACTCTTGTTTCTGCAGTCTTGGCAGGAATCACACCTTAACCCTTCATGACTATTTAAGACAAGTTACCAAGAATAGAAAGGAAACCATTTTAATACAAATTAAGTCAAACAAAAGAATGTGTATCTGGTGTAGTATTGTAAAAATTTATGAAACAACTCAGAATCAACAACACAAACTGATGAGTGAACCCAGCCAACCTCCCCTTGGCTTACTTTTAGAGTATATCAATGATACGGCTTAGATAGCCACAATCTTTACAATCAGAAAGAAGAAAACTAATGAACTTTGATCAACAAGATCAAGATCTCACAATAACAACTCACACACTTTTTACACACACAAGAAACGAATAAACCGAATGAATGAATCGTCAAGTTAGGTAAGACTGAGTATATATATCCCTTGACTTGAAACTTGCACTTCAGTCCGCAACTTTGCCTTCTTGTCAACTTTTCCCCTTCAAGTATGATGTAGTTTCCACAATAGACTTCAAGCTTAAGTAAAGCTTATCTCCAACACTCCCCCATAAGCTTTACACCTGAAACACATTAAGCAAACCAAGCTTTGCACAAAACTTTTTATGTTTTGTGATTAGCAATCCTTTAGTAAAAACATCAGTTGTATTATCTTCAGATTTAACCTTTATAGGCTTAATAAACTCAGCTGAAATTTTTTCTCTTAAAAAATATATGTCAATTTCAAAGTGTTTGCTTCTTTCATGATGAACATGATTGTTAGATATCTGAATAGCTGAACTATTGTCACAATGCATTTCTATAGGCAAGAAAGCCTCCTTGTTAAGATCAGTAAGGATTTTAGCAATCCACATAGCCTCACAACAAACACTGCACATTGCCCTATACTCAGCTTCAGTAGAAGATCTTGACACCACATTTTGTTTTTTACTTTTCCATGATACTAGATTATTTCCCAAGTAAACACAAAATCCAGTTAAAGATCTTCTAGTAACCTTGCACTTTGCCCAGTCAGAATCAACAAACACAGTTAAATTCTGACTGTCACATCTTTTGAAAGTTATACCCAGCCCAGGTTCATTTTTTAAGTACCTTAAAACTCTAAAAGCCAATCTTAAATGAGATTTCATAGGTTTATGCATAACCTGACTGAGACAGTGAACAACATAGGACAAATCTGGTCTAGTCATAGTAAGATATATCAATTTGCCTACCAACTTTTGATATACAGAAACTTCTTTCAATGGCTCATCATCACCAAATTTAGCATTAAGTTTCTTATCTGAAGGATTAACTTCAATAGGTGTACTACAAGGTTTGCACCCTAGCATACCAAACTCAGTTAATAATTCAGTGCAATATTTCCTTTGAGTAAGACAAATGCCATTTTCAATATCAATCACTTCAATTCCTAGAAAATATTTAAGCTTACCTAAATCCTTAATAAGAAATTTAGAGCTTAAAAATTTCTTGAAATTATTAACTTCATCAATATCATTTCCAGTAACAATAATATCATCAACATAGACCAAAAGAACAAGCATCTTCCCATAATGATTTTTAACAAACAAAGAGAAATCATTTTTACTTTGAACAAACCCATGTTCAAGTAAAACTGAAACCAATTTTTCATTCCATTTTCTAGGAGCTTGTTTTAGTCCATATAAAGATTTAACAAGTTTGCATACTTTGTTACTGTTTTCATCACAATATCCTTCTGGCATTTTCATATACACATCCTCTTCTAGATCACCATATAAGAAAGCATTATTCACATCAAGCTGAAAGATAGACCAGTTATTACAAACAGCAAGGCTTAACACACATCTGACAGTAACAATTTTAACCACAGGTGAAAAAGTTTCTTCATAATCTATGCCTTTTCTTTGGTTAAAACCTTTAGCTACAAGTCTAGCTTTAAATCTTTCAACTTTACCATCAGATTTGTATTTAACTTTCCAAACCCATTTACAATCAATGGCTTTTCTTCCTTCAGGTAAATCTACAATAACCCAAGTATTGTTTCTATATAATGCTTCCATTTCAAGATTCATAGCATCAACCCATCTACTATCAAGAATAGCTTCATTATATGAAGTGGGTTCATGAATTTTGTTAAGACTAGTAGCAAAAACAAAATTATCATAACTCAAATTAGTATAACCAACAACCTTGTTGATATTATACTTAACATCTTTGTTCAAAACAAAATCTTTATATTTATCATTAGGAAAATTACTCTTCCTACTTGTCCTCCTAACAGTATGTTTAGCTGCTGGTTCTGGTGACCAACCAAAAATATTACCAAAAGACTCTAGTCCTTCACCCTCAGAATCATATAACTCATCATCTAAAATACCCTGTGTACCCTCAGAACTACTAGGTTCTGTTGCACACTCACTACCTTCACTGACCCTCCTACTAGAAGACTTTTCATTAGAAACAAAAGTACTATCTGAGTTAGATTGCATATCTGTTCCTTCAGTATGTACAACATCCTTGTTTCTAACTATATCATCTACAGTGCTGTCATTAGGATTAAGAGTATCTTTTCTAGGTGTAATACTTACACTATCATTTACACTAACTCCCCCTTCATCATAGGGCTCATTAGGACTTTGAGTGTCAAAAAAGTTTAAATCATTTACTCTAGACTCACTAAACACAAAATCTTTAGTTAAAGACTCATTTTTAAATGGAAAAACAGTCTCATAAAACTTTATATCTCTTGAAAACTGAAATCTCTTTTTATCCAGATTAAACACTTTATATCCTTTCTTATCAAAAGCATATCCTACTAAAACACATTTATCAGACCTGGAGCCAAACTTATCATTCTCATTTAAAATATTTACAAAACACAAACAGCCAAACACCCTTAAATGGAGGAACTTAGGTTTTTGATTATACACAAGCTCATAAGGACTTCTACCAGATAACACAGAAGATGGTAACCTGTTAATCAGATAAGTAGCAGTTAGAATAGACTCAGTCCACATGTTCAAAGGCAACCCCCCCTGAAACATGAGGGCTCTAGCAGTATTAAGCAAATGTCTATGTTTTCTCTCAGCTATCCCATTCTGTTGAGGTGTATAAGCACATGTAGTTTGATGAAAAATACCTTTTTCTTTAATAAAACTTTCAAATCTCTTATTTACAAACTCAGTTCCATTATCACTTCTAAAAACCTTAACACATTTATCAAACTGATTTTTAATTAACTCAGTAAATTCCTTAACATTATCAAAAACCTCAGATTTATTTTTCATCAAACACACCCATACAGCCCTTGAGAAATCATCAACAATAGTAAAAAAGTATCTAAAACCTTATTTACTAACAACCTTATAAGGTCCCCAAACATCTAAATGAACCAATTCACCAACTTTATTACTTTTATGATCACTTAAGCTAAATGACTCTCTTATCTGTTTAGCTTTATGAAAAACTTCACAAGGACCGGAACTAACACTTTTAATCCCATCAAGTTTATCTTTTAAGACCACAAGAACTTGATCACCAGGATGACCAAGTCTATTATGCCACAATGAACTAGACACATTACAGCTTTTAACTTTGCTATTATACAAATTCTTACCTTCATCAAGATAATAAAGACCATCTTTTTGACTACCAGTCCCCATCAGGGACTTTTGTGTTGAGTCCTGAATTAAACATTTTGAATCATCAAATGTTACCAAAACAGAATTTTCTTTAGACAATTTATGTACAGACAAAAGACTCACATTGTAACCTGGAACTACCAACACATCTTTAGCAATCAAGTTATCATTAATTTTATAACTTCCAAGTTTTTTAACATGTTCAATAGTCCCATTAGGATGAGCAACAGTTATGTTTAACTGTGACACATCTAAAATATCAAATAAATGTTTCTCAGAAAAAGTAATGTGTTGACTAGCTCCAGAATCTACAATCTAACCAATATATGTACTATATGTACTAATATTGGAGTTGTAATTAAAAAATCTACAAGAAAAGAAACTAATCTTGCAATTATTAATTTTGAAAATACCTGCTAGCAGAAACCTTGCTAGCATTACCTGTACCACTCAACAAAGACATTAATCTCTCATACTGATCTTGAGTAAGAGTATGAGAATTACTCTTACTCTGATCATCCTTTTTCACATCAGAACCTTGAACATTATTGACATTATTCCTTTTAAAACCAGCAGGATACCCAATTAATTCAAAACACCTTTCAATAGTATGTCCAGTCATATTGCAAGGTTTGCACACAAGATTATTGTTCCTGACATTTCTTCTAGTATTATCACTACTAGAATTATTCCAGTTGTTACTACTGTTTCTATTGTTAGACCCACCAGAGTTGTTATTATTATTTCTATTATTATTACTCCAACTATTGCTGTTTCTATTATTACCAAACTTAGCAGCAAAAGCTGCAGGACCTGACTTATTAGATTTATTAGACCTTTGTGATTCATCTCTAGACAAAGTAGCAAAAGCAGATTTTACATTAGGAATAAGATCTGATGTTAAAATCTGACTTCTGACCACACTAAAGTCATCATCAAGACCCATCAGGAACTGCATCAACCTAAGAAGTTGATTATGATCCTTAAGGTCTTCAGATCCATCACAAGTACAATCAGGTAAATCAACTAAAGCATCAAATTGTCTCCACAAAGAATTACATTCATGATAATATTCAGACAAAGTCATACCAGACTGAGTTAAAGTGTATATCTTATGATGAAGATTGTATATGACAGACCCATCTTGTTTATTATAAGTTTCTTCTAACTCATCCCAAACATCTTGTGCATATTTTGAAAAAATTTGCCCCTTATATAAGTCTGGTGAAACACAACCAAGCAACCAAGAAAGAACTACAGCATTACACCTATCCGATTGGTCTCTAGCAGGACCATCACTAGTATCTTGAACACATTTCCCATTTATAAAACCCAATTTATTTCTAGTTTGTAAAGCAAGTTGAACAGCTGCAGCCCAGACTTTGTAGTTCTCAGTTCCTTCAAGTTTGAAGGTAATTAACTGAGATCCAATGTCTTGAGGATGCAAATAAAGAGGATCATATAAGTCAAATTTAACAGCCTCATTCTTAACACCACCACCCTTAGGTCCATCACCTTTAGGTGTTTCAGAACCAGACATGTTAAAACAAAGGAAAACTAAACAACAAGAACACACAATCAAGCCAAGATAGTTCTCAGGCTTCCAAAACCACTCACAAGGTGGTAGGTCAAGAGCAGAACCTTGATTGTGTGAAAGAAAAACAACCAAAGACAACAAAAAATAAATCAGCAACCCTTGTATCTCCTCTACAAGTAACAAACAACTACCACAATAAAACTCAATCAATCAACACCAGCATCTAACTAATCCCATCGACACCTAAAGATCCCCTCTAAAAAACAAAATCTTAAAACTAAAGAAAGAGTGAGAGAGGTGTTACGTAGCACGCGCAGCAAAACCAAGCTAGAACTCTGAATTAAGACTTATTCAGAGAACCCAAAAACCAATAACCAAAATAGATCAAGAAGATCTATTAACACCGCAGCGGAAAAAACCAAGAAACCTGCAAAAAAGAACACAAATTATAAAAATAACAGATTCTTACCAAGATTGAAAAAACCCTAATTTCAGACTTTAGGGTTTTTCAATATAGATTTCATAAAACTAAAATTAAACCCAAGACACAACCCACAAGTCTCCAATTTGATTAAAAAACAGTTATTAACCAAAAAACCCAAAATCGATTAGAAACCCTAATTTATCCAAACATCAATTAATCTTTCAAGAAGATCAAATTAATCAATTAAATCGTTGATTTATCAAAAACAAGTTACGATCTAAACATATAGATCAAAACCCCCAAATTTTCAAATTCAGAGCAACCTGGCTCTGATACCATGTAAAAACTTATGAAACAACTCAGAATCAACAACACAAACTGATGAGTGAACCCAACCAACCTCCCCTTGGCTCACTTTTAGAGTATATCAATGATACGGCTTAGATAGCCACAATCTTTACAATCAGAAAGAAGAAAACTAATGAACTTTGATCAACAAGATCAAGATCTCACAATAACAACTCACACACTTTTTACACACACAAGAAACGAATAAACTGAATGAATGAATCGTCAAGTTAGGTAAGACTGAGTATATATATCCCTTGACTTGAAACTTGCACTTCAGTCCGCAACTTTGCCTTCTTGTCAACTTTGCCCCTTCAAGTATGATGTAGTTTCCACAATAGACTTCAAGCTTAAGTAAAGCTTATCTCCAACAAGTATCATTATACAAAACAGCATATCTGCTACTATTTTGTCTGGTCATGATCCAGATTCGCATGATTAGGCAAGCAGTTGTAGAGGGTCGGCACTATTTGGGAATTCAACATGTGTGGTGCTTCTGTTGGCGATCCAGTACTAGCATTTAACAATGACTTATGTAACCATGGCCGGTCATTTGAAAGTTATATCAAAAGTCTATTTTTGGCAGTTTGCTAAGAATTTACCCCTAATTATCCGTGTTCTTTTGAATCAACGATAGTTGGAAGATTGTTTCTGCTATTCGTTTGAATAAACAAGTTCAAATTTGTGTTATCTCGTTTTAGTCTACATCACCATGACTCACTATTAAGTTGGTACATTGTTTCGGCCACACATCGACTACTATAGCATTGACTTGGTTTTGGATGTCTAGCCTAGTACATCCAAGAACCAAACATATAGAACTCGGAAACCATGTTGCTATTGGAGTTGTTTTCTTCTAAACTGGTGTAAGTGAATGCATTTATTCAAATCATGAATCTTGACACACAACCTTTTCACTTCAAACTTTTAACAAATTAAGCATGACAACTCATGTGACACACAGACTCAATATAGATTCCTAAGAAAGACGGCTAGCAGCAACGTACTCACAGTTCCTAAAAGAAAGGTTTTATGGCAATTTATGGCTAAGAAGCGCATGAAACTACGTTGGAACCATTCATATGACGAAAAATATCTTCAAATGTAACATTATATAACCAAGAATCGAAATTAACAATCTGGTAAGCTCGAAATTAACAATCTGTTATCTTCATATGGCAGAACACGCAAATCACAGTAGGTATTTAACGCTTTTAAGAGACATTGTTTCTCAAGATTCTCTGATTTTTGTACAAAACTCAGAAAATTATCCTTTGTTTGAAACTCGCTCAACCTGAAAATCCATAAAATCAAAATTACATTATTTAGTAATGTGGTAGTGAATTTATCAAGTACAGTCAAAATATGAGATGTATACTATGTTCAGTTACTAACTCAAGTAATTATCTCATTTTCATCTTCCGTGTTACAAGGTCCTGGTCAGCTATCATCATGTGTTGTGGCGGTGGAAATTCGCGATAGTTAGGCTTCATTGTAACTTGTAATTGAATATGTATTAGCTTAAAAGTTAGGAGAAATGATCAGGATTGGAACAATGATTAACCCGTGTCATAAATATTTAGAGTAATGGTATAACTGTTTTGCTTGTGAGATTGACCCCAATACTACGCCTCAGATACTTACAATACAGCAGGTGGAAACCAGCTAACTAGAACTGGACGCATAAGATAAAGAAAGTTTATAGAACCAGCGTAAATACTAAATACCATCTGTTCAATGATTGGCCCATCATCGAGTTATTCTGCCACGAAGTATGGCTTGTGACACCAATCATTTTCACACCAGGGTTAAAATCCTGCCAGCTGCCATACATCAGTAATACATACAAGATTATACTTTTAATTCCATGATGTGGTTTTCTGTTTAAACAAGCTTGATACATAAGGATGGAATACTAAACCTGCCTAGATGGATTCCCACCCTTGAATGATGGTAATAAGCCATGATGGATGTTGATTACATCTTTCGTGTATCAGGGAATGCACTTAAAAAAGTTTTAATAATACCTGCTTGGAACAACCCAAACCGTTTGGTACAATTTCAAGAATTTAGCTGTATTTTGACCCAGTAACCAATCCGCTACTGGAACTAAGTTACTAGAGTTACCTTCTTGATCTAGCAAGGACTAGAAAATCTGTATCTTGAACCAAGTGTAACGTCGCATATTCTTCTCTTTTATTTTCTTTTGCGGCGGACACATGGTGATTACTGTTAAAGCACGCCATTTGTCAATGATGGAGAAAAGAATAGTCAATAAAAAGATGATAAGGTATATGAACTCTCCCGTTCCAGTGATCGCCTTGTATCAGTTGGAAGTTTTCAATGTTGTCATGCAAGCAACAGATCAACTAGACAGTGATCCTGCCAGAAGGTTTTTGTGACATGATCAACAGTTTTTACGTGAAATATTCAAATAACGAGTTGTGCAAAACCTGCTTGGAAGCAAGAACTGAAAATTCTATACAAGGCACCCTAACTAGAGATTATCTTGCTTTGAACATGTTATAAAATTTAAGAAGGGCTTGATCCATTTGTGCTCGTGACCAGGTCAAATACGAACTCACTCTAAGATGGAAACCGTAAATACAAATCACCTTTCAACAAGTAGTTGGAAAGTTAAAGGATATATAGAGTTACTGTCCGAACCTCGTATTAAAAATAAACTATGTCAAATTCTAAGCTTTACCTTCCTTGTTTTCAATGTTATTTGGTCACAAGTGGTTGTCAACATTTCAACTTCTAATACAGGTAAAGTTGATATACATGTACTTTGGGGTACAAAAACATTGAGATTCTGCTTCTGGAAAACAAGAGATTTTAATTTTGGGGTACACAAACATACACTCGAATATCTTAGCAACACTATCCGAACCAAGGAGGAGAAAGTGTACTGAAGAATCGATTAGCAAGAACCCAAATGATCTATATATATATATCTTTGTTAAATTACTTGAGCCTTGCCACAAATGCGTAAAAAGAAGTTCTGGGAGAAACAATAATCAGATAAACTGTCTTAACAAAGAACTTGATTCTGAGTTCTGACGCAGCACACAAGGATGTGAAAACTGTTTCTAAAACAAGTCTAAACGCACAGTTCGGTGGCACAAAATGCTTCTTAACATGTAGGGGAAATGTAAATGTGCATACACAAAAAAAAACCAATATTTTCATAGGAAAACCATATTTCCAAATAGCAAATTGAAGTTTGTTTCTGCAGCCCTTCATCACTATTTACGACAAATTACCAAGAAAAGAAACGACACCAATTTGATACAAATTAAGTCAAACAAAAGAATGTGTATCCGGTGTAGAATCATTTCTACACAATAAACATAAATATCTGCTAAATTTGTGTCTAGTCATGATCCGGATTGACATGATAAGCAAGCAGTAGTAGAGGGTCTGCCCTATTTAGGAATTCACATATGTGGTGCTTCTGTCTGGGGTCCAGGACGAGCGTTTAACAATGGTTGCAACGCTTTTACAACAATGCTCATGTTTGGCCTAAAATCTGCTTCATATTGCACACACAATGCCGCAACAGCTGCCATCTATCACCCATTAATTGACAATCCACGGATTAGTATCTCACTCGATCTCATTACCAGACTTTGATTTTATGAATAAAATCACATGCATAAAGATTCATTTATACTTCAAGGCAAATTTTAAACTGTGAAATATACCTTGGCAACTGCCTTGGGTGGGTATTCACCATTCAGTCTAGTGTCAACACACTGTTTCACCTTATCTTCACTAAGTTTAGGTGTTGCCTGACATAATAATATCTTATTAGCAAACAGTTTTAAAACTTATTCGGGAAAGAAACTAAAATAGCAGAGAAGGTACCCATGTGACAAGACTCTGTTGACCACGAGGCAAAGTGTGGTCAACTGGCTTTCTGCCTGTCAACAGTTCAAGAAGAACCACACCAAAGCTATAAACATCACTCTTTGAACTCAACTGCCCAGTCATCGCATATCTGTCGAAGAAAGTCAAAGTTTGATTTAAAGACTGATCACATGCATGACAGCAATTACGAATAATGTTAGGTTATCTGTCAATTAAGACTTTTAATTATTGAATTAGTGGATGTCCTGTGGTGGTGTTAAAAAGCACTAGCTTGAGCTTTCTTTACTCTTAGAAAGCCACCTTAATAATACACTATTATCATATACTCGCTTTGTATTTGTCTTGAAGAGCGGTGTGCACTATGACCCATAAGCAACTTTCATGTTAGTACATGGTTTCCGCTACACATTGATTACTATAACTTCAACATAGTTTTGGAAGTACTACATCCAAGAACCAAATCTATGAAACTCGGACACGATGTAGCTATTTGTAGTCTTTTCTATAAGACTTGTTTAAGTAAATAAAATAATTAAAATCATGAAAAACTACAAAATTAATAGTCTATTCATTTTTTTTTTTTTTTTTGAAAGAGATTAATATATGATTGATAGGAAAGCTATCAATCAAAGAGATTACACTTCCTTTTTTTTTGGAAATCATTCAATGAGTTTCCTTATCAATTACTTTCCAACACAATTATTATGTTTCTTAAAATTAAATCCCAGACAACAGAACTGTCATCTTCTTGGAAAGGAAACTCTTCAGAAAAATAAAAAAATTGTAACTTTTAGCTCATCAGTCAGTTCATATCAAGATAAAAGTGGATCTCAAAACTATTTCAAATTTAGAAAGTGTTTCCTTGATTAGTTGTAAAGTTTAGAATCAGGTTGGGTGACCCAAAAAGATGAACTTCTATTTAGGGCATATATGGCATCCCTAAGAATGGAACCTCATGATGGCGTCACCATGTTTAACAATTCTACATACGCAGTATAACAGTGAATCGCTAAAATCTTGCCAACAAAGGTATCTTGAAAAGAGAAGAACTTCTTAACCATAACGACTGAAATAAGAACTTACTCAGGTGCATGATAACCAAAGGTCCCAAGAACACGGGTAGAATGAAGGCGAGCTGCCATGTCAGGTGCTTGATTTGATAAATCAAAATCCGCAATCTTAGCGACATCATCATCAAAAAGTAATACATTACTGGACTTTATATCGCGATGGATAATATGAGGTTGTGCCTTCTCATGCAAATATTCAAGTCCTTTTGCAGCACCAACAGCGATTTTAACTCTTTGAGACCATGATAACACTGGACCGGGCTGTGCACCTTTAACACCTTTCCTTCCTGCATTCATATAATCAAATATCTTAATTTTCACAGGGCTATAGGTACAAAAACAGGTCTAACATTTGTACTTGTGTATGTATGCAATTTACTAGTGTAAGTTGATATGTGTATACACGAACAAACAACTCTTAAACATTTATTATATAAATTATGGCTGTTATACATTTACAGCAATTACGTTAGATTACTGATAGTGAAGAATCTATAACACATACCGTGCAGAATATCATGAAGAGATCCGTTGGAAGCATACTCATAGGCAAGCACTCTTAACCCACCATCAACACAATACCCGAGTAGCCCAACCACATGATCATGTTTTAGCCTTGATACCATAGAAACCTGTTATCACACACCGTTAAGAAAATTTTTAAAAACTGTCATGCTTTTCCGCATGTTTCTTAACCTAAGGTTGATTGATTGCACTTCCTAATTATAGCAACTTAGATCCCACTATTTAGTCTTTATTCAAGGGTATTTAAAAGATACCTGGCCTAGAAATTCCTGGTCTGGTTGCTTACTGGAGTCTAACTTTTTGATAGCTGCTGCCTGCCCACTTCTCAAAACACCATGGTACACTCGTCCATATGAACCCTCTCCAATTAAAGACTTTGTACCAAAGTTATCAGTTATTTCTTTCAGCTCATCCACTTGAAGAGCGGGGACGGCAATAGGTTGGATGGCTACAGCCTGTGTGTCCTTTGGTGCAGCCTCAGTGGCACGATAACCGGCATTGTTTCCTGAACCCATGATATTTTAAATAGTCCTTATTTAGTAATTATAAGATATTAGGCGAGTTCGCCTTCCTAAACTACTGCAAAATTACAACCATTCTTGCAAAAGAAGCAAAAACAGACTTTGCACACATATTTTTCTTTCCTTTTTCATTCACATCTCTAAATATGTTAAGCGGTTGCTCAATCATAACACTACAGTGCTCTTTTGTTGGCAATTTTGCAAAAAATATAACTGACTTACAGCCACAAACCATGCATGATGTCTTATAAAGTTAATGACTTGATACGATTTGGGGTAAATTATATAACTTCAATCGAATAGAGACACAAATCTTCTTTAAACCTTTAATGTTGTTCTCCTTTAGTAGCATCTTGATGAAATTACTGTTGCCATCGATTTATCCTTAACAACTTAAAAAACATTTATTAGCTATGACCATTTAAAAGCCTGATTCTAAATCTTTCCTAAAGGAAACGAAGTCAATAGAAAAATACAGTTGACTTCCGAGCACAAATAGCATATCATGCTCAGATGGACATAGTCAATCTCAGTACCAATCATGTGATTTTAGAGTTATTCCGTGTGCAAAACATACAAGCTACAGACTGTAATAAAGATTACCTGCTGCATTATTCGTCATATACGGTCCGTTATCATACGACTTGTGCATATCATCTTCTCCGCAACAACCAAAGCAACTCATGATTAATTCCCTTTACTCACAATTCTGCACAAGTTACAACTTCACCTTAGACAAAAATATAACTTACTATCAAAAACATATCTTCACTTTTATCTTAAAACAAACAAACATAGACACAGTCGAGGACACTCTTGACGAGGTCCAACCGCACTATCTTTTGTCGATAAAAGAAACTAATTTGCCTCTTAGTATATACCTTAAGTAACTCTTAATAACTAAATTACAAACCAAATAAAATAAAGTAACAGGCCTGCAAACATCTATATTATATAAAAACACCCAAAAATATATAATTTCAAAACTTTAAACACCATATATTCAAAATTCACAAAAAAACATAAAAACTTTGAAAAAATCAACAAAAAACAAAAACAGTTGACTAAAAAAAATAAAAATTGACTTGATCTACTTAGAAAAAACATCAGATCAATAATCAAGAAAGATCACAACCTTAATAACCAACAACAACAACTTACATAATTATAATTATAAGATCTAACAACAAAAGGGTATCATGAAAACAAAATAAAACTTACAAAAAAATTATGATATGTTTGAAGATGGGATGAATCAAGAAAAGGGTTGGTTTGTGTTGCTTGAGAAAATGAAGAAGAAAAAAGGGAACTTTTTTTTCTTTTCTTTTGTTTTTTGGAAGTAAAGAAAGTGAAGAGAGAGTGTTTATGTGTTGATGTGTTGTGTCTTTGAAGGATGATAATTGGTTTGGCTAAAATGCGCAATGCTTTTGGATGAGAATACCGCGTATGTTAGAAAAAGGCAGGAATGCAATTTGGCAAATGGTCAAATGGGGGAAAATATCACACGCTATAAAAAGTCGTTGAATAAGGTTTTCTCATTAATACAGTCAAAGTAATTACTACAGTGATACACTTCTTTTTTTTCTTTTTCCTTCGGTCCAAAATAATCGTTTTGTTTTAGATTTAAACTTGAATCTCGGATTCGCATCCTTTTTCATATAGGTGGCATCAATATATATCTAGTTTTTTCAGAATCAAGATCAAATATTATACCTTTTTTTAAGTATAAATTATATTAACTAATCACATTCATTTAAACCAATTTTTTTTCTTTAAAAATTAAATATCTCAAAAACAATAAATAGTTAAGTGACAAAAATACACTATTACGACGAGAATTAAAT
The DNA here is from genome assembly GCA_025667525.1 of Glebionis coronaria. Classification (NCBI taxonomy): domain Eukaryota; kingdom Viridiplantae; phylum Streptophyta; class Magnoliopsida; order Asterales; family Asteraceae; genus Glebionis; species Glebionis coronaria. The sequence goes on from CM046879.1 coordinate 165,422,018, forward strand.
CATCTTTCTATCGAAGGTACATGTATATATACTTTCGACAGACTTTTTTTTTTTGAAAAAATATCATAAATCATATATGATTTTCTGAAATCATATATGATACCTGATACGAATCATATATGATTTACTCAAGAAAAAAAAAGTTTGTCGAAAGTATATACAGATTAACGGTTTGTGAGACATTTAATTTTTAAAAAATTGATTTCCTTTTTGTTAGATGAAAGAAATAAGTGGTTGTGATTTGTGTATATGCTAAAAAGATAGTGTACATTGAATTTTTCCCTCGTCTTCCATTGTCAACTTCATTTACATTATGTTCTCAAATTTTATTTTATAAAAAAAATATTTAGATGAAAAATAAAACTTAATTGTGTTTTCTCTTTCTATCAACAACAGTTGAATCACGAACATCTAATCACTCGATCGATCATCTTCTTCTTCAATTGTTTATTTTCATATTCAGTTGATTAACATCAGGTTAGAGTCATCGTCGGTGATTGGTGCGTTACCAATATATTTAAGTGTAATGAATTGACTTAGTTGACTAATGTGTAATCATGATAAATGTTCATCAAGTCGGGATAGTTTGGAGTGCACACTTGTATGACGTTATTGTGATTATAATTCGAGGTCGAAGCCCCCGTAGCACGGGGGTCCGGGGGCAGCGCCCTTGGTAGCAGGGTCCAAGGTCAGAGCCCCTGGCTGGGGTCGAGTGACATGTTAAAAAATTTATTTGGTGTAAAGTGTTATGTTAAAAACGCACTCGAAAATAAAATTACCCGAAATTATGGACCAACTTTTGCCCGTTATTTAAACTGATTTAGCAGTTATGTTAACTGCTATGACAGTTATAACTGTCATTTGGTTCCTTTTGGTCATATATAATTTATCTTTTTCCTGGTTCTGTTTTCATAACATCAGAAAAACATTCTCTTGCTAATAATCTAAGTTTTATTCGATTGCGTCGAAGTACTTTGATCTGAAAGTGTTCCACGACTCTCAGATTTCTGTTAATCAAAATTATTCTAACATTCATCATATCTTTTATTATTTTAGCTTATTTAATGTAAATAAGCTCATTAATTTATCACCATTTGAATTTATAAGCTTATAATTTTGTTTATTTGAACAAATCATCTTAAATAGTTGTGATTAGTGATAAGCTAACTTACTAGGTGATTGATGTGAATAAGCTGATTCATGTTAATAAGCTTATGAATTAGAGTAGAGTTGTGTAAATAAAGGTATAAATTAGAGGAGAGTTATGTAAATAAGATTTTGAATTAGACGAGAGTTATGTAAATAAGCTTTTGACTTAGATGAGAGTTGAATAAGCTTGTGGATTATTATTATTTGAATTTATTATGTTGAATTATAGGCTAGCTTATTAGATTATTTTGACGAATTATTAGGTTTTATCAATAAGAGAGTTCTGAATAAGCTTATGTTAGAGTGAATAAGTTGTATTATTAGGTAGTTTTATGTTCTCAATAACTTTTTATTTAACATTTGATTGAATTAAGTTGTTGGTATAAGTTGAATTAAGCTTGTTTTAACTTATCGTTAACAATAATCAAAGTTTTTACATTTATGATATATCATCATATATGATATATGTTATAATATATCATATATGATGTATTTAACAAAACACGCAAAAAACAGACTTATCGTATGCCTAGTTCTCAGAAAATCTCCTTAAAACGCTATGTTAAAAGCGCACTCAAAAATAAAATTACCCAAAATTCTGGACCGGTTTTGGCCCGTTATTTAAATTGATTTAGCAGTTACGTTAACTGCTATGACAGCTATAACTGTCATTTGGTTCCTTTGGTCATATATAATTCATCTTTTTTTTGGTTTTGTTTTCATAACATCAAAAACACATTCTTTATTAATAATATGAGTTTTATCCGATCTAAGATTTCGATAGAACCATCAAAATACTTCGATCTGAAAGTGTTCACACGACTCTTAGATTTCTGTTGATCCAAATTATTCTAACAAGGATCGAAGTATTCTGTGATCATGACGAACAAAAAATCTGTGAAAGACATGACGAGCAAGTTCGATAAGTTGGTAAAGTTTGAAGGGTAGGACTTTCATCGCTGGCAAAAGAAGATGCACTTTCTTCTTACCACTTTGAAAGTTGTGTACGTTCTGAGTACACCTAGTCTCTAATGGTCGGAGGATCAAACACTAGACACGACTAGGAATAGATGAAGTGGGAAAACGATGACTACATATGATGTGTCATATTCTTAATGGTATGTCTGATTCCCTATTTGATATCTATGAAAACGTTGCATCTGCAAAGTCACTATAAGAGTCCCTAGAATCCAAATACATGGTAGAATATGCTTCTACAAGGAAGTTTCTTATGAGTAATTTTATGAATTACAAGATGGTTGATACCAAGCCTATCATGGAACAATATCATGAGATGTTGAGGATTCTTGGACAGATTACCCAACATGATTTGATGATGGATGAGGCCATGCCGGTTGCAGTTATCATTGATAAACTACCTCTTTCCTAGAAATAATTCAAACATGGATTGAAACTTAAAACAGGAATAATTAAATTTGGTTCAACTCGGTAGTCATCTACGAATCGAGGAAGGGTTAAGAAATCAGGAACTTGATAATAACCCTAAAGGAAAGAACCAAATTGGATCATCTTCTGTCAACATGGTTGAAGGAGATGGAGCCAAAATTTCAAACAACACTAAGAACAAAAGAAAGTACAACAGTGGTGATAATAAATATGCCAACAAGAATAGTACAGCGACTTGTTGGAAATGTGGTAAGCCTGGTCATATGAAGAAGGATCGTCTCTTTAAAAAGGGCAATGATGGCGCTGGTTCGTAGGGGTCTAAGGATCCTGAAAAGCAACAAGGTTATAATTCTAATTTTATGCAGAATTTTGATAATGTTTACATTATGTTTCTATTATTTCTGATGCATTTATGTTCATGATGATGATGTTGCTTGGTGGATTGATTCGGGTGCAACAAGTCATGTTTGCAAGGATCTTCGTTGGTTTCAAGTCTGTAAATCGATTGAATATGGTTCATGTGACACCCCCAAATAGGTCAAATGCAACGGAAATAATAATTGGGTGTCACGTAGGTAGATCAACAGCAGATAGTATGTAGAGCAACATATAAAAGATTCTCAATACAAATATTACATGAACCAGAGTGCAAATGTCATAAAAAATTTCTTAATCATTATTCAACAGTTTGTTTATTCCCAAGTTTATAAAACCCCGGATGAGCTCTATAAATGCTACCTATCATGATGCTTGACTCCATGGACATCAAATATCTGCTTCAGTTTCCTGAGAAAAACATGCTTTTTAGAGTCAACATAAAGTTAGTGAATTCACAGGTTTAATAAAATAAGTTTAGACAGTAAACATTCACTAAAGTAGTAATGCACATAGCATCAATACTTAAAGGTAACTACATTTCCTATTGCCGGAAACTGACACTTGACTCGTTAAGCCCACAACAAATAAGGACCCTTCGCATTAATAAAAATGCACACAATACAATGTTCCGACATGATAAACATCTGTTGTCCTGGCCCAAGCACAGTGAGCGCTACTCACCCAGATGGGGATGGTCAATCCCAAATAGATCTGTTTATAGCATTCAGGCAATTCAATAATTTTAACAGTTTCAGTTCACGGGTAAGTGAGGCATTCTACAATAGGCAAATGTAATCAAAGTTTAGCGTAGTTCAGTTTACGTCCATAAAATAAGTTACATGTTTTCTTCCCCATAAAAGGTTTAAAAGTTTGTCAACATATAGTGTGGGGCCATGAACACACCTCAATAGTAGTGCAGCAATAAATCACAAGTAATCCAACGTAATGCTCACGACACAGTCAACTGCCTAAATAATTATACAGTCTCAGTATATGCATAAAATAATGCATAAAAGTCTATGAATAAATATGTGCATGCTTATACTGATTTTAAGCATTTTATTACGATATTTCTATTTTAATTAATCGTTGTACAAGTAATAAAGTATCCGTTTTAAGTACGTAGTTAATAATATCGTTTAAGTAATTAATTCGTTACTTAATATTCTCGTACTTTTACTTTCGTAAACTAGTTTAAATAATTTATAAAAAGAATGATTTATATATATTTAAAAGGATAGGAAAAATAATAAGTAGGTTTAGCATGTTTACCTTTATAACTTCATATGCATTCAATTTATGTAACTTATATAAATGACGTTTATAAAATGTATATCATTTTCATTTAGTTTAAATTAAAGTCCCCGAAGTTCCTATAATTTATTAAATAGTCCTTAAGTTATAAGTTTGAGGTAATGACGGTTTAGTCCTTGTAAATTAGGGTTTAGTCATAATTTTAATATAAAAAATTATATATAGGTTTAGGGTTTAATTAAGTTTCATAAAATTGCAATTTAAGTCCCTCTATTTCATTTATTACCCGCGGCATTTACATAAAATAGCCCTAAGGTTTTGTTAAGATTAGGTAAATGGAAAAATTAGTCCCTCATGTATAATTTAGGGTTAGGGCTTGTAACACTTCCATGTATTGTCACTATTAGTCCTTATAGGTTTCGAACTAGTGTTATAATGTACATAAATTAACGAAAACAGCCCCTAGGGCTTTAATATCTTTCGGCTTAGTACATGTTTAGTCCCTAGGTTAATATTAGTGTTTATAACTATTGTAATTTGGCAAAGCAGCCCCCTAGGGCTCGAATAGGATTAGGTTATGTGCAAAAATGGTCCTTAGGGTTATATTAGGATTTGTAACTTTCGGCTATTTACATAAATAGTCCTTAGGTTTACAAAACATGTATTTAACTTTCGAGAAATTACAAAAGTGGTCCTTATAGTTTGCTAACGCTCGAATTGAATTTATTTAACCCCTAAACTTTCGAATAATTACAATATTAGTCCTTGTACTTAATGTTTTATTATAACAAGTTATAAATGTTAGCCTCAAAATTTTGAGTCAAACAAGAATGTTCGGTCATAGGTTTATATTGTAACATTTATTAGAACGTTGTAATAGTTAGTTAAATTAGTCGTGACATTACGGGCTTGATGGCTAGCTTAAAAGGCCTCTTTCAAGGTACTAAGCATTTATTCAAGCCCGACCCGAAACAAATATAGTCCAATAGAAAGCCCGCACGTGAGTGGACTATATAAGCACCCTCCTAGCATGTTAGGAGGGTTGGTGATTTCATTTTTCTTAATCTAATATCACATAGTTAATCATCTCTCTTTCTACTTTCTCTCTCTAGAAATCATCTCTTTTCTTCTTTATTTCAATAAATCTATCATGGTGAAGTGAATTAATATGGGAACAACAATTGGTATCAATCGCCACAGGATATATTAGTGATTGTTAGTTGTTTTATTCTTGGGTTCGTGATTTTATTCTCCATCAACATCACGAAATCAATTTTTAGTGTTTTTGGGTTCTTAATCTTCATACAAATCACCTACATAATATCGGTAGGGATTTTGGTTAGTTATTGTGGTTAAAAACGCAAAGTTTTTTGGTGTTTGGATCGATTTTTGGTTTAAATTCACGAATTGGGTTTATTTGATATGAAGAACACGGAAAGTAGGAAACATATTGCTTATCTTCGGAATATTTGGGATATTCCGAAGTAGTAAAGAGGGTTTCTGTTTTGCGAAGTTCTCTTTTGATTTATTCCGAAGTAACAAGTTATTGCGAAGTTGAAATTATCCGAAGTAGGATTCCGAAGTCAAAGTCACATTCCGAAGATAATCTCAAAAACTTGCATTCCGAAGATATAAACTTCACATTTATTTCGAAGTTCAAAAACAACATTATTCCGAAGTGCCCATAAAAAGATTCCGAAGTGGATTTTTTTTATTCCGAAGTGGAATTTTGTACTATTCAGAAGTGGGCTTTTGTTATTCCGAAGTAGGTTTTTGCAATATTCCGAAGATCCAACCAAGAATCATTATTCTGAAGATCTCATATTCCGAAGTTATCATTATTCCGAAATACTCATATTCCGAAGATCTCAGGTATTCCGAAGTACGTTTGTGTATTTTTCCGAAGTACTTTTTGAGAGTTATTCCGAAGTTCCTAAGGTTTGTTAGATTCCGAAGTTGCTACATATTCAGAAGTCCACAAGGAACAACACATTCCGAAGTTCACATTTTTACACTTAAAAAATAGTTTGTCTTGGAATTTTTGGTTAATCAGGAACATTTTTCGGGGGGTTTTAACATCTTTTCTCACAACAAATCTACTTAAGATCCGTATTCACTTCTACATTTCAAAGATAATCGACATGGATTCTACTCAAGAGTATCGTGTCACAAACAACAACATCATGGTGGCGTGCAATAAAGAGAGACCACCAATGCTTGTGTCCGGTCGATATGCACAATGGCAATCATGATTTCTTCGATATCTTGACACAAAACCCAATGGTGATGTTCTTTGTCGTTGTATCATTGACGGACCCTATACTCCCGCTACAATCACCATTCCTGCAACTCCAGCAACCGACTCGACACCAGGTGCCGCTGAGCAGACTATTAAGGAAACATATGAGAATACTTCCAAATAGAACCGTGCTTGGATTGATGCAGAGAAGAAATCAATCTATCTGATTCTAAGTTGGATTGGGGATACTATTTACTCAACTGTTGATGCATTTTCTACTGCTAAAGAGATGTGGTTTGCCATTGAACGTCTGCAACAAGGAGAATCATTAAACAAACAAGATGTCAAAACAAACTTGTTTTGGAATTTTGGTAAGTTTACTTCTTTGGATGGGGAATCAATTGATTCATATTACTCAAGATTCTACAAGATGATGAATGATATGACTAGAAAAAACTTGGAAGTCTCCACCATGCAAGTCAATGTGCAATTTCTACAACAACTTCAACCAGAGTGGACACGATTTGTAAATTTGGTGAAACAACAAAATAAGTTGGACGAGGTCAACTATCACACGCTCTTTGACATTTTGAAACAATTTCAGAATGAGGCAAATGATCTTCAAGTTGAACGGGTAGCAAAGACTGCTAATCCACTTGCTTTGGTATCTACCACTCACCATGTCCAAGATCATCGCTCTCGTGCTCCAAAGTCATACTCCACTACATCCTCATCACCAAGATACTCCACTACATCCTTCTCACCAAGATACTCCACTTCATCAAAGTCTTCAGCTCCCACCAGATCACGAGACAAAGAACCAAGAGCACCATCATCATCATCCGAGCCATCATCTAAAGAAGATAGTGATGAAGATTATCTCAGAAGGATAGGGAGATGAAACAACAAATTGCTTTCATTATGAAGACCTACAAGAAAATCTTCAAACCCACCAACAACAATCTTCGAACATCATCTAATACAAGGAACCAGTATTTTGGGAGTCCTCGAAGGTATGACACACGTTAACGTGATGAAAGTCATCCTAGGTATGATCGACGTAATCCAACTCATGTTGAGGGTTCTGCAAGGTATGCTAGACAAACTGCTAAATATGATACTCAGAGGATTGCTACTGTTGTTGGGAATAGGGAAACTGTTGGAAATCAAGTGGTTCAACAAAGTGGGATTCAGTGCTTTAATTGTCAAGGTTATGTGCATATTGAAAAGGAATGCAGAAAGCCGAAACGAGTTAGGGATTCTGGTTATCATAAGGAAAAAATGTTGCTTTGTAAGAAGATGGAAGCTGGGGTTAAATTGTCGGCCGAGGAAGGAGCAATGCTTGATGATACTGATGATGAAGCATCCGACCAAGAACTTGAATCACATTACTCGTACATGGCAAAGGTTGAAGAAGTTCTCAACGTCACTGAAGATGACAATGGTCCTATCTTTGATACTGAGCCAATCGATAAGGTAGAAACTGAAGAGGAATATAATGTGTTTGGTAATATTCATGAGCATTGTGAGCTACCCAAAGCCATTAATGACACATGTATGATGGAAACGGTTGATAGCAATACCACACCCGATTCATCAGACATGTGCAATAATGAGTCTGAGGATGATCAACATGCAAATGAGTATGATGATGATGAGGAGCGTATTGCGCTTGCTAACTTATTGCTTCTTTACAAAAAGATGTCAAAGAAACTAGAAAGAGTCAAAAGCAATTAAAGAAGGCAAACGCTACGCTCACTCAAAATTTTGAAGAAAGCAAAGATGCAGTCATAAAATCTAGTGAGCTTCTTGCAAGCTGCAGAGCTGAGCTTATTCAAAAAGACAAAGAGCTTGCAAGGTACAAAGGGGGTGTTGTTACTACTGTAAAGGATGTTTTTGAAACTAAATACAGCGAAACTCTTAAGGTTTTAGAAGAAGAGAAACGTAAGTATAACAACTCTTTAAGTACGGAATGACACAAAACGTATCTTGCTACCACCAAAGTGAATGAGTTAAGTCAAAAGCTTGATTTTCTTCAAGAGGATAAAACTAAACTAGTCACTGCGAAAACGAAAGAGGTTGCAAACTTGAAAAAAGATTTCAAAATTAAACAAGCTAAAGACATTGGCAAAGTCATGGAACGTGAAGTGCAAATTGATTTTTATAAGAAAATTGTTTATAAAACAAATCAATCTATTCCAACCATGCGAATGTTGGCACCTCGTTCGTTTTTCAACGGTAACGCTAGTTTTGCTAGTCCTAAGTACCTCGAGCAAGCTCAATCTGAGAACCCGCGCCTATATCTTGAGGAGTCCCAATGGGCCGACGTTGATTGTTTAATTGATAGGCCCAATAGTGATGAGTCATTAATTTTTGAAGAAGAGAGTAGATTACCAGTGAATAAAGACTTTGTGAAACCATATAATTATGCTTATGAAAATAGTCTTTATGAAATATTCAAACCACAGAACCAGAAGTCTCGTGAGCAAATATTTTACGAATGTGAACAAATAAGAATTAAATGGAGACAATTTTTTGCCACTAAGAAGACTAATGTTTCAAAATTTATTGAGTACTTGCCATATAAAGCTTCTGTAAGCAAGAGTAAGCAAACACTTAGTTTTCTTAATCAAAATATTGAAAATTTTAAAAAGGTTGTTGACGACGACTGGAAAGAACGTGAACGTTTGAAAGGCAACAAAGAAATTCCTCACGATATAAATGTGCCTGTGAAAAGTATTTTGATTCCGCTTGCGGAAAGAACGCAAAAATATTTTTTGGAATTTGAAACATTAATTAAGCAAGAATTGTTTGATGACTTGAAATATGTGGAATCTCTTGAACAAGAAGTAAACGACCATCAACCTAAAAGATACGAATTTTTTATAGCATATGATCTACTCTTGCAAGAATGCCTCTCAGATATTATGTGTGTTTATGTTACATCTTGTGCTGATATTGATGAATATTCTAATGTTACATGCAAATATCTTGATCAAGTCAAAGAGTGTGAACGTCTTGAAACTAAGCTTTTGAATAAAGTTGACCAAAAAGAGTTTTCGTTACTTCAACATAGATATGATTATCTTCAAAAACATTGTCATTCACTTGAACTTGCTTTGCAAAACAAAGTTAGCAGCTTTTCAAATGATACACCTTTGGAAGTAAAATTATCTGAGTCACGTCGATTACTAAATGAAAAAAATCTCGATATTTCGGATTTGAAAGCTCAGTTACAAGAAAAAGACATAGCAATAACAGAGTTGCAGAAACTCGTTGCTAAGATGGGTGGGAAAGTTGTGGAACCTAGTGTTAAGAAACTTGTTGTTAGACAGCCCAATGCCTATAAAGTGAATAGATCCTCTATCTTGGGAAAACCATCCGCTTTCTCAAATTCCTCGTTTGCAAAACCTGTGTTTTTCCCAAGATGGATGGAAAGGAAAGGTTACCACAGAATCAACCTATAAGAAATACTCTAGCACCAAGCGTTAAGCACAAAAATGTGATTAAACCAGGGATGTATAAAATGACCACTAAACCCACAAACAAAGTTAGTCAATCACCTCAGACTTCTAGAAACACTAATACTTGTGTGTCTTCTACAGGAGTAGTCTTCACTGCTAGTGTTAGCCGGCCTCAGCTTAAGAGCACTCAAGTGAATGATAAGGTTTGGAAACACAAGAGTCAAGGAAAGATGAAGGAAGTAGAAGAACACCCTAGCAATTTGAATGTTTTTAAGAATAAAAAGTCTGTAATCGCGTGTAAATGCTTTGAATGATTTGAATGCTTTGAATGTTAAATTTGTTTGTGTCAAATGTGGAAAATGTGCTAATGCTAATCATTCTATGTGTGCTATGAACAATTTTAAAGGCGTAGATACTAGAACTAAGAAGCAAGTTGCGATGCCTATTAGTGCTAGTAAACTCAAACGCAAAATGAACCATTCTGGTGCAACCCCCACTAAAAAAAGTATTGCATCAGACTCCACCACTAAGAACCCTAGAAGCAGAATTAAGGAATTATATGAGTCTGCTAGCAAGTCGTGGAAATGGTGGTTTGCTAATCAATGTCCTCCAGGATATAAATGGATGCCTAAAGTTAGGACAGAAAATGTGATAACGAGTGTTAGTATGCATTTAAATGTTGCTAAGGACACTAATGATTCTGAAATCACAACTAACGTGGTATCCAATTTAGCAAATGCTCCATCGTGTTCTAACTCTTCTGCAGGTGATACAAATAATTCTCTTCATACTGGACTTCGGATGCACGAAGCACATGGCAGGGAATCTCAAGCTTCTAATTAACTTCGTGGAGAAGTTCCTGGGTACGGTCCGATTCGGAAATGATCAATTTGCACCGATCCTAGGATATGGAGATTTGGTTCAAGGGAATATCACGATCAAAAGGGTATACTACGTCGAAGAGCTCAATCACAATCTTTTCTCGGTTGGTCAATTCTGTGATGCGGATTTGGAGGTTCCTTTCAGAAAGAAGACATGTTTTGTTCGTGATTATGATGGGAATGATTTACTCACCGGTTCACGGGGTACCGATCTTTACACAATTTCACTTCAAGACACAACTTCCTCAACTCCAATTTGCTTCATGGCTAAAGCTTCAACGGCTCAGGCATGGTTATGGCATCAACGTCTATCTCATCTCAACATTGATACCATCAACCTGCTTTCCAAGAAAGATATTGTGAGAGGCCTTCCAAGCTTGAAATTCATCAAAGATCATCTTTGTTCTTCTTGTGAGCTTTGTAAAGCTAAATGAAGTAGTTTCAAAACAAAGACTACACCAAGCTCTAAAGGACGGTTAGATCTTCTTCATATAGATTTGTGTGGTCCCATGCGTGTTCAAAGTATCAATGGGAAGAAATACATTATGGTAATTGTCGATGATTACTCAAGGTACACATGGACTCACTTCTTGAGGACCAAGGATGAAACACCCGAAGTTCTCATCAACTTCCTTAAACTGATACAACGTGGTCTTCAAGCTCACGTAAAAGTGGTACGTATTAACAAAGGAACATAATTTTTGAATTCAACTCTGAGTAACTATTTTGAAGCCGAAGGAATTGAACATAAAACATCTATTGCTCGAACACCCGAACAAAATGGCGTTGTTGAAAGACGAAACCGTACTTTAGTTGAGGCTGCTCGAACATTATTATCCGCTTCAAAACTTCCACTATTCTTTTGGGCCGAAGCCGTGTCAACCGCATGCTACACACAAAACCGATCCTTAATTATCCCAAGACACGAAAAGACACCATATCACATAATTCATGATCGAAAACCTTCACTCAAACACCTTCACGTTTTTAGATGTACTTATTACATTATACGAGATGGTGAAAATTTGGATAAGATGAAAGAGAAAGGTGATGCATGTATTCTAGTGGGATATGCAACTCAGTCTAAGGGATATAGAGTTTACAACAAGAGAACAAAATTGATAGTCGAGACTATTCATATCAGATTTGATGAATTACACGAGATGGCACTTGAACAAAACAGTTTAAGTCCCGATACACGACGACAAACGACTTCCGTTCACAACCGCACGGAACTCGGAACTCAAGACCACATCTATGAACCGTCAAGTTCAAAGCTAGTTCAAGGAAATGTTCCAAGAGCAGATATGACAGTCAACACGACAATTGAAGAGTTGGAAATGTTATATGGACCAATGTATGATGAATATTTCACGGGGGAGAAACATGTTGTATCGAAGTCTTCCGCTGTTACTCATGATAAGAATGATGATACCGATCATCTTCAACAAAAGGATACAACTTCATCTACTTCAACACGGGTTGCTGCAGATTTACTCCCTCAGAATATCACATCAACAATCTCCTACAACATTCACAACTACTGTCATTGCTCCATAGAACACAAATCAAGCAGACAATGCGTTATCTGACGAAGACGAATTTATCAATCCATTCGGTACACCGGTACACGAAATTAGAGAGTCTTCTACTCGCCATGTTGATCCGTCAAATATGCATACGTTCTATCAAAGACATCCTTCAACACTTCATTGGACCCGAGATCATCCTTTGGTTCAAGCAATTGGAAACCCTTCAGCCCGTTCGTACAAGACAACAGCTTGAAACCGATGGTGATGTTTGTATGTTCGCACTCGCCCTGAGTACAGTGAACCAACAAATATCAAAGAAGCCTTGGCTGATCATGCTTGGATTGAATCGATGCAAGATGAACTTCTTCAATTTGAAAGACTTAAAGTCTGGGAACTTGTTGATAGACCATACGATTTAATTCCATTAAATCTTCGATGGGTCTGAAAAAACAAGATGGATTAAGAAAACACGATTATCAAGAACAAAGCTAGGCTCGTGGCTAAAGGGTATGGCCAGAAAGAGGGTATTGATTTTGAAGAATAATTTGCACCAGTAGCTCGAATGGAAGCGGTCAGGATTTTCCTTGCTTATGCTGCACATAAGGGATTTATCATGTATCAAATGAACGTAAAGACGACATTTCTTAATGGTCCTTTGAAGGAAGAAGTCTATGTTACACAGCCGGAAGGATTCGTCAATCCTTATTATCCTGACAAGGTGTATCGTCTCCACAAAGCACTTTATGGACTCAAGCAAGCTCCAAGGGCGTGGTACGACGAGCTCTCGAAATTTCTAGTATCCAAAGGTTTCTCAAAAGGTTCCACCGATCTAACTTTGTTCACTTATAAAAATAGGGATGACATTTTGCTTCTGCAGATTGATGTTGATGACATTATTTTCGGGTCTACAAACCCAAAACTTTCAAAATGGTTTGAAAAAGTCACGCACAACAAATTCGAAATGTCTATGATGGGCGAACTAAAATTCTTTCTAGGAATTCAAGTTCACCAATCCCCAAGTGGTATCTTTATTAACCAAGCTAAGTATTGTTAAGAGATAATCAAAAAGCATGGTATGACCTCATGTGACCCCATTGGGACACCATTATCAACCACATCCCTAGATGCTGATTTGGAGGGAGATGCCATAGATCAAACGAAATATCGTTCCATGATCGGCTACCTCATGTACTTAATAGCAAGCCGACCAGATATATCACATGCTACGTGTTATTATGCACGATATCAAGCACGACCCACTGAAAATCACCTCAAGGAGGTTAAACAGATCTTTTGGTACCTCAAGAATACCATTCATTTGGGACTCTGGTATCTGAGGGAAACCGGTTTCTTTCTAACAGCCTATTCAGATTCTGATCATGCAGGGTGTCTTGATACACGAAAAAGTACTTATGGTGGTGCACAATTTCTAGGCCAAGATAAGCTAGTGGGATGGTCTTCCAAAAAGCAGGATTACACGTCACTGTCATCAGCCGAAGCGAAGTATGTGTCTCTATCTGTGTGTTGTGCTCAAGTTCTTTGGATGAGAACACAACTCACGGATTATGGCTTTCACTTTGACAAAGTACCTATGTACTGTAACTCAATGTCCGCCATAGCCATCTCCTGTAATCCGGTATAGCATTCCCGCACGAAGCACATTGATGTAAGATATCACTTCATTAAGGAACAAGTTGAAAGGGGTATTGTTGAACTATACTTTGTTGGAACTGATTACCAATTAGCTGACTTGTTTACAAAAGCTCTTTCGAAAGAGAGGTTTGCGTATCTAGTTAGGAAAATTGGTATGAGATGTTTGACTCCAGCAGAACTGGAGATTCTGGCAAAGAAGCCTGCTTGATTCATCTATCAAACATCTACATGTAAATATTAATGAAAAAGCAAAATACACAATTAAAAATCTTTGATAATCCAGAAATATTCTTCTCGACATGTCTTTCAGTATTGATAATATGGACGTACCTAGAAATGCCACTCAATAACGACACGGGTGTGTACATAAAGCTCGAATGAAAGTGTAAATATTTTTCAAAACATGTCATTTCTATTTTTAATAAAGAAAAATGTCTATTTTGGATAATTTTTCCTACAACGGGTAGAGCAATCTATCTTGGCTTGAGCTTGTCACAAAACATTCAACGTTTTGAGCTCAACACAATGGCTTGTAATCACTTTCAGTTGCAACCCGGATCTATATTCACGGGGGAGTGTACGATTTAGTGCCCTTACCCTCAACAAAAGAATTTAAATCTTCTTACACTTGAGTTTGACACATTTTTCTCCCGAAAGTTTTCAAGACTATTTTCCAAAATATATTTTAATAAAGTTTGGTATCTCTAATATCAAACAATTTTATATATTAGAGATAGGGGAGAAAATGTGATCTAAAGACTCAAGCACTTATGGTTACGATCAAATACCCACAACATCTTTAATTCACGACGTTATTGGTGTCAAAAGGGTAGTTAGGTTTAAGTCCTATGATCCAACCAGAACCGGAGGGATCTTCCTAGGGACAATTTAATAGATTATTAGAAGTCCTTAGGAAAGATGGATTAGAATGTGAACGTAGCTGAATGCCGACTAAGTACTGATGCTAGCACTGGAACAATCACAACAAGGTGCTAGTAATGATGTCTTGGTAAGCATTGAAGGGGCTGAAGAATGAAAAAGAATTGTAAGGATAAATAGTCTAAAGAAAGAAGCCCTCCATACAACTTAGGCAGAAACCGGGTCAACACATCATGAAGACAACACATCATGGACCCAGTGATGTAATGCACAACCCCTTCCCAGCTGACTCAGGCTTCTCTCAAATAAAGTTTGTTTTATTGTCACGGAGATCAACACGACTTCTATTGACTTTCTCATTCCGATATAGTTGATTTTGAATAGGTGGCATCTGCTCCAGCCCCCGACCACTAAAAGTGCACAAATAGAGTCTATAGCCAAGAGATCAATCAAATCTCGTTAGGACACACGGAATGACGATAAAAAGAGTCCTACGCTATATCCTTGTGATATTGCTAGAACACTCAGGGTGATACTACTTAGTATTCATAATAATGAGTGGAAATCCTTCCAGTGTTAACATCAAACAACACTGCAGTAGGTCATGTGTAAGATTCTTTATGAATTGAACATATGTAAAACTGAAATGCAACAGTGGTTTGTTTCTTTATCGATTTAAACTCGTTTCAGGTTTCTACGCAATATCTTTATGGTCTTGCTAGAATATTCAGAGTGATATTTATTAATATTCACAGTGACGAATGGAAATCCTTCTAGCATCAACATAAACAGCGCTACGATAGGTAACTTGCGAGATTCTTATGAATCAAGCTTGTGTCAACTGGAAAGCAACAATGGTAAGATTTTTAATGAATCAAACTTGTTCCAGGATTTGAACTGATGACTATAATCAAGCGGATATTTATCCAATTGATTCACTCTTTATGTTCACAGTCTTGCTTTGAGACGACCGAGTAAAGAGAACGGCTAGTACTGCCGCGAAACCCTGTCAAGGAGATTCTTATTTGAATCTACCTAATCACATGTACGATATTTAATATCGTGTAACGGTCGTCACCGACCGGAGGTAAAACGCTACCGATTTAGGACGAATGTCAAAGCCATTCAGTCCGTGTCTATGTTTTATCTCAAGAAGGTGGCGTTACGGTGTACTCAGCAAAGTCAAAGATTCAAAACCACATACTTATGCCCAAATACATTCAACAATCAAGAAAGCTAAAGACTTCCGCAACTCTGATGATCAAAATCTTCCTTAATAATTAATATAGAGGAATGACCTCTATTCAAAGAAGATTGTTAGCAAGCTTTCAAGATGGTGCGAAGTATGAGCATGTGGATGAAGACACAAGATCGCAAGATGACAAAGACAAGTCAAGAATAATTTGAAGATCTCAAGTTTAAAGGCAAAGTCGAAAGACAACGACAAAGGCTCAAAGATCACATCATGAAGGAACAAGACTACTATTACACGTTCAAGATTCATTTATGACAAAATTTGTAATCTCCATTGAACTCCAAATATCAAAGAGGAATGACCTCACATTGAGGGAGATTGTTAGCCTCAAAATATTGAGTCAAACAAGAATGTTCGGTCATAGGTTTATATTGTAACATTTATTAGAACGTTGTAATAGTTAGTTAAATTAGTCGTGACATTACGGGCTTGATGGCTAGCTTAAAAGGCCTCTTTCAAGGTACTAAGTATTTATTCAAGCCCGACTCAAAACAAATATAGTCCAATAGAAAGCCCGCATGTGGGTGGACTATATAAGCACCATCCTAGCATGTTAGGAGGGTTGGTGATTTCATTTTTTCTTAATCTAATGTCACATAGTTAATCATCTCTCTCTACTTTCTCTCTCTAGAAATCATTTTTTTTCTTCTTTATTTCAATAAATCTATCATGGTGAAGTGAATTAATATGGGAACAACAATAAATGTCACGGTTTTACCCCTAGACTTTATAAAATTTCATTTTTGATCCGAAAACTTTATAAGTTATATTTTTTTTGTACCAAAAAATTTATTTAAATTTTAAAATACTAAATGGGCTTATTTAATAAATCAAGTGAGCTAATGGGCTGTCTATACTCTTAGTGGGCTTACAAGACCCATTAACCATTTTATTAGATCTAAATGGGCTAAGGGTTTCTAAATGGGCTTAACTACATTATTAAGTCCACTAACATTACAAGACTAGCTTAATGGGCTTATCTAACACATATGGGCCTAATGGGCTTAGTTGCTATTCATTGGACCTATTAAGTCCACAAAAGATTGCTAGTGATTATTCAAGGGATCTACATAGATCTAAGGATTTTACTATGTTTAATACAAGTTTAATAAAGTTAACCATAAGCTCCAATATGAGCTTCATAGCTCACGGCTATATATATATATATAGGAGGGTTTTCATGATTTATTCTAGGTTTATAGTAGGAGTATATGTTCATGTGTTTATAACCTAGTAAATTTTACATCATTCCTTGTGAAAACAAAAATATGTCGTGACCTTTATAGGTCTAGTTTTACTAGTTTTAGAATTTTAACATGTTTATAGTCTAAGTTCATGTGAATGAATAGTGAATGTAAAAATGAAAGTAAGTAAGATAAATGTAGTTTTCATGAAGCTTACTTGTTAAATGAGGTTAAGGAAGATAAGAGAACCAAGGGAGAACTTAAGCTTATAAATCAACAATGGTGAAACCCTAGTTTATATAATAAGCCGTGACCCTTCTTGCTTATATATGCTCTTGGAGTTGTCTTGGAGATCAAGCTTTTGTGGGAGTAACAAATGATTGGTATTTAAGATGAATGAGACATTGATTTAGGCTAGTAAATGAAGTAAATGTGTTCTTAGTGTGTAGATTTAATTCAAGCCGTGAGTTGAGAGAGGGTATGAGAGATTTGGAAATGTTTTGTGTTGTGTGTTAGTGAGATTCGGCTTGTATGCAAATATAAGGAAGATTTGATGTATCCAAAAGTAGTACTAGGATATCTTGCAAGATATTAGGAGATTATGTGTAAGATATGCAAGTACTATATCCACATTTGGCAAAACATGTGCAAATCTTGGTTTCCTTCTTTTCTTTGTCGTGTAGATTGAAGTCAAAGGGGGACAAACATGACAAGTAATAGTAGTATGTGTATGGTAGCATGGTATGTAGTATGGTGCTAGTTGAAAGATTGTAGCAAGTTATATAGGTTCTAAGTTTGTAAAGTAAGTGTATGTAAACATGTATATGTATACACGGCTTTAATGTAGTTTTAGGGTAGAATTGGGTTTGACTTGTTTAAATCAGTGAGTTAATATGAGTCTAAGTAATATATTGTAGGCACTTGTGAAGTTTATAGGTATTTTGGTTAAGGTTTCAGATAATCCGGTGCAAGTATATAATGTATATAATATTAGAAATATTATACTTGTGTATAGTAAATAAAATGTCAAAGTGAGTTAACACATAATGTTTTTATGAAGTCATATGATTTCTCATAGTATAAGGTATATGGAAATATGTACATACAATATTATGTCCAGGTACTTAGTAAAATTAAGT
This sequence comes from Glebionis coronaria, assembly GCA_025667525.1. Classification (NCBI taxonomy): domain Eukaryota; kingdom Viridiplantae; phylum Streptophyta; class Magnoliopsida; order Asterales; family Asteraceae; genus Glebionis; species Glebionis coronaria. Next base: position 165,440,432 of record CM046879.1, read on the forward strand.
AAGTAAGATCATGTTTCTAAAAATGTGTACTGAGGTGGTGAGTCCTTGTTTATCATGTGGGCAGTCAATTGCCAGAGTAGTCAAAAAGACAAAAGGTTCATATATATATATTAAAATTAATATGAAATGATAGTATGACAAATGAAGATAATACTTAATTAATCATATAAAAAGTGGAAATAAGTAGATTCCATAAATGATGAGTACAATAGTTGACAAAGTCAAATAGGTAAAATCAGAGGTTTTACAGCACATTCCCATTATTTTAGCTTTGTCCTCAAAGCTTAAGATGAAGTCACCGGTCAGGTGAACAAATGTGGGTACTTTGTTTTGAACGAGTCTTCTCGTTCCCAGGTGAACTCAGGACCTCTCCTCGAGTTCCAACGTACCTTGATCAATGGAATACGACTGCATTTCAATTTCTTAACCGTTCTCTCCATGATTTCTACTGGTTCTTCTGTGAACTGGAGTTTGTAGTCGAACTGAACTCCTTCCAATGGCATAGCCAATGGTTCTTTAGCATAACACTTCTTCAGATTTGACACGTGGAAGGTAGAGTGTACCCGGCTCAATTGCTGAGGTAACTCTAAACGATACGCTAACTCCCCGATCTTGGCTATCACTTTGAAGGGGCCGACATAACGTGGGTTCAGTTTTCCACGTTTACCAAAATGTACAAGACCCTTCCAAGGTGATACCTTGAGCATGACGCGGTCACCTACTTCAAATTACATAGGTTTACACTTCTGGTCCGCGTAGCTCTTTTGTTAATTGCGAGCAGCTTGAATTCTTTGCTTTATGAGGACGATCTTGTAGGTAGTCTCCTGGATTAACTCGGGTCCAGTAAGCTGAAATTCACCTACTTCTGCCCAGCACACAGGTGAACGGCACTTTCGGCCATATAATGCTTCAAAAGAGGAAGCCTTGATGCTGGCGTAATAGCTGTTGTTTTAGGAGAATTCAACTAAAGGGATGTGGTCAACCCATCCATTTCCAAAGTCAATCACACATGCTCGTAGCATGTCTTCTAATGTCTGGATGGTTCGTTCACTTTGACCGTCGGTCTGTGGATGATAAGTAGTGCTCATGTCCAAGTTTGTACCTAAGGCTCGTTGGAAAGCCTTCCAAAAGTTTGATGTGAACCTACCGTCTCGATCACAGATTATTAAGACTGGTATTCTATGTTTGTTCACTATCTCCTTAAGATACGTCTTTGCTAGCTTTTCTAGGGAATCATTCTCCCTAATTGGTAGGAAATGAGCAGATTTGGTGAGTCGGTCGACGATTACCCAGATAGTATTGTAACCGTGAGATGACTTTGGGAGTTTGGTAACAAAGTCAATGGTGATGTTGTCCCACTTCCATTTTGGTATCTCTGGCTATATAAGTAAACCTGGTGGTCTCTGGTGCTTGGTTTTGACACGTGAGCATGTCAAGCACTTCTGAACATAAGTGGCGATGTCCGCTTTCATATTCGGCCACTAGTATAACTTCTTCATATCCTGATACATCTTTTCAGATCCGGGATGTATAGAATATTTAGACTTATGAGATTCGTGCATGATCACGTTTCTCAAGTCTCCATAACAAGGTAACCAACTCCTCCTGTGAAGGCACAGAGTTCCATCTGCTTTTGGTTCTAACTTCTCCTTGGTAAGGTCGGTTCTAAGCATTCCCCCGACGTCTTCCTTCATGAGGTTTTCTGGTATTTGGGCTTGGGTCTGAGCTTCCAAAATTTGCTTGGGTGGGTCCAAGCTGATCGTCATAAGTAGTGCTCGGACTCTCATAGGAGGGTCCGTTTCCTTATGGCTTAGAGAATCAGCAACCACATTTGCTTTACCGGGGTGGTATTTGATCTCACAGTCTTAGTCACTTAACAACTCAATCCAACAGCGTTGCCTCATGTTCAGGTCCTTTTGATCCAGTATGTGTTGCAAACTTTTGTGGTCAGTATGCACAGTACACTTTGTTCTGTAAAGACAATGTCTCCAAATTTTTAGAGCGTATACTACGGATCCACTCTAGATCATGAGTGGTGTAGTTCTTCTCGTGCTTCTTCAATTGTCTTGAAGCATATGCGATCACTTTCATTCTCTGCATCAGTACTGCACCCAAACCTTTGTGTGAAGCATCACAATATACAACGAAATCATCATTGCCCTCAGGTAAGGCTAAAATAGGTGCACTACACAACTTTTGCTTGATCAACTTAAAAGCTTATTGTTCCTTTTCTCCCCAAGGGAACTTTATTCCTTTCTGCGTGAGTTTGGTCATTGGTTTGGCTATCTTGGAGAAATATTCAGTAAATCTACGATAGTACCCGGCAATGCCTAGAAATTGGCGGATCTCTGTCGGCGACTTAGGGGATACCCAATCTTTGACAGATTCGACCTTTGTTGGATCTATGTGAATACCGTCACTATCAATAACGTGACCGAGGAATTGCACTCTGGGGATCCAGAATTCACATTTGGAGAATTTGGGGTCAAGTTGTTCCTCCTTGAGCACCTTTAGTACTTGTACAAGGTGTTCCCCGTGTTCTTGTTCGTTCTTGGAATAAATGAGTATATCGTCAATAAAGACTATCACGAATTTATCCAGGTAGGGTCTGCACACACGGTTCATAAGGTCCATGAAAATGGCTGGTGCATTGGTCAACCCAAATGGCATAACCTGGAAATCGTAATGACTGTAACGGGTTCTGAAAGTTGTTTTTGGAATATCTTCCTCCCTGACCCTCAATTGATGGTATCTAGATCTTAGATCAATCTTGGAATACACACTTGACCCTTGCAGTTGGTCAAATAGGTCGTCAATGCGAGGAAGTGGATAACGATTCTTAACAGTTAACTTGTTCAGTTCTCTGTAGTCGATTCACATTCGGAAGGAACCATCTTTCTTTTTGACAAATAAAAAAGGAGCTCCCCACGGAGAGGAACTGGGTTAGATGAATCCTTTGTCAGATAATTTCTGAAGTTGTTCAGCTAGCTCTTTCATTTCTGATGGTGCCAACCGGTATGGAGCTATAGCCACAGGTGCAGCTCCGGGAATCAAATCAATTTGGAATTCCACCTGTCGGGTCGGTGCTAAGCCTGGCAACTCATCAAGAAAGACCTCAGGAAAATCTCGGACGGTTGGTACGTCCTTGATTTGCTTCTTCTCGGGTTTGTCTTCTTCATCAGTCTGGGAAGTATGAGCCAAGAAGATAGGGCATCCTCTCAACAAATACTTCTGGACTTTAGTACAAGAGAGAACACTAAGTCTAGTGTCAGTAAGGTCTGTGTTACCGTCTCCTCGAATGATCAATGTTCGTTTCCCCATAGAATACGAACTAGCTTTTCATCACAAACAATGACTGCGTGGTATCTTGCCAACCAGTCCATGCCAATAATAACGTCAAAACTACCAAGGTTTACTGGGATTAGGTCAATGTTGAAGGGATGTTTAGAAAGATTTAAGGTACAACCTCTAGTGATAGTATCGGCTTCTACAGTTTTACCGTTAACTAATTCTACGGAGTAGCGGTGATCTAGAATCGATAGGACGACTTCTAACACATTAATAAATTCAGTGGATATAAAACTTCTATATGCTCCAGTATCAAACAAAAAGGATGCATAACGATTGTTTAGTAGAAACGTACCAGTAACGACATTAGAATCTGGGTTGGCTTTTGCATTGCCCACCACGTACACCCTTGATGAAGCTCCTCCATTGTTCTTGCTCTGGTTGGCCAACTTGGGACAACCTGGTCTCACATGTCCTGGTGCTCCACACTCATAGCACACAACTCCTTTCTTTGGTCCATTGCCATTTCCTCGGGCAGTATTGCGGTTTCCCTGCTGTGCATTCCCGCTCCCACAGGCACCGTATCCGCCCCTGTTGTTGTTCCTAGTATTGTTGTTGGGTCGGACCTGGGTGACAACATTAACTTGACAAGTACGGGTAAAATGGCCAATCTGTCCACATTTGTGGCAGGACTGACATAGACTATCAACAGTATGATGATAGTGGCACTTTGAGCACAAGGGTTTTGCACCTACATATGGCCTAGATCCTGTGGTGGTAGCACTTTAAACCTGCCCATCATTTTGCCTTCTGGGAGGCTGCTGGTGCTGACTGCGGAAACTTTCATCTGCCTTCCATTTTCTTTCAGTTTGCCTCTCAGACATAGTACGGACTCATTTGTTGATCAATTCAGTAGCGAACTCAATGGCTCTCTCGACAGTACTGGGCCGAGATGCAAGCACGCTGTCATGAATGGCGTCTGTGAGTCCACCAATATACTTCTCAATCTTCTCTTCCTTCTCAGGGAACATTCTAGTACACATTAGGGTCAACTCTTGGAATCTCTGGTTGTATGCGACGATGTCATTGTTCTTGCATCTGAGATCCCATAATTCGATTTCTAGTTTCTTCATTTCACCTCTTGGACAGTATTTCTCGGTCATCCTTTCCTTCAGATCAGTCCAGTTGAGAGTATAGGCAGCATCGTGTCCAAGAGTAGCTGTGAGACCCCCAAAATCAGGCAAAGAAACACGTAGGCAACATGGGGACCACATCATGGTACAAGAAACAATGAAATACTGTTGACACATGGTTGACGTAATAAAAAAACATATACATCACATCATAAACATCAGAGTTTTTAAACAAAGGGTCCTAGAGTTTTATAAGCGGATAAATCTATTATTTAAACATGGTTTTGTAACATATATTTACCAAAAATACATATAAAATTTGTCAGCTTTTACCAAAACCAAACTTTAAAAAAAATAACACAGAAATCTCCAAGCTGCGGAAATATCTTGCGGCCTCCCATCCAAGCAAAACTAAGAATTATTACCTGAGATTAAACATGAAAAAGGTCAACACAAAGTTGAGTGATATTCATAGGTTTAGCACTAAAGTTGTGGAACACAAGCATTCATTTGTAAAACAAGTAATAAGGAAGATGGTTATATACGTCAACCATAGTCCGAAACCATTATTATTGCTATTTAGTTCATGAACCGAAGCTTAACTCAATGTAAGTTCCTCTAGTAAGTATTTAGCCTAAATACTCAAGTATAAACAAATGCAATGCGTCAATGGTTAAACAACCGCAACATGGGACGGGGATTGTCAGTCCCAGTGGATCCACCCACAACATTCGCGCTTAGTAACACAAGTAAATTAACGATTCATGATCAGGAGAGGAAACTTAAGGGCTATAACTAAAAGCAATAATAATAATGAAAATCTGTTGGAAATCATCAAGTTCTGGAAAGCATACAAGTTCTGGATAGCATACAAGTTCTGGATAGCATACACTTTTAAATGAATGTGTTCCACCATGTAAAATCTCACCTCGCGTTTAGAAACAATGTATAAGTAGTAAAAAGGGGCTATGAACTCACCTCAGCGATAGCGATATCAAACGAGGATAAAGATCAAGATAATAGTGGCGGAAACTACCAGCTTCTAACAACGACCTAAAATAAAGTGTAGCGCGTCTTAGAGATATAAACTACAACAATAAACGAGTTTTACAAAGGTTTTCTAAATATATAATTTGGACTAGATTTAAAAGGCATAAAATGAACAAGGACAAAAAATGTTATTGTAAAATTCTATCATATGTATTATGTATATAGCTTTATAGGTAAGGGATAAGAAATGATTTTTTTTAAACTATATATTACTTATTGTGAATACTTTAATAAATCAAGGACAAAAATGTAAATATGGGTTTAGTTTTCCATATTTGATGACGTGAAGTCATCTTCCTCCGTATGAAAAATTTCTAAACTTTTCATGGCATGAAACCTTTTTTTTTTAACTTGAAGACTTTATTTCAAAATCTATAAACTCGAGACTATGATATCGAGTCCAGTTTATGTGTTTGAGACTTATTCTAAACTTCATCACGATAAACATATATATATATATATATATATATATATATATATATATATATATATATATACGACTCGAATCTTATCGACTCATCATTAAATTGTGACTTCTTGTACTCGATATGGGTTACAAATAAACATTTTTATACAAGTAGATTTGGCTCAAGCGTTACCTTAGTTTCACGCAGAAATACAAGTGAATCGGAGTAGTGATGTACGAGTTTAATTACCGACACGAACATGTGTATCAACAAATTTAACTCTGCCGGAGACTCTAACCAAACACATACTCAAACCCACGTCTAAAGAACTAGAAACTTTTATCCACATGAATGATTAGATGAATGAAGCCCGGACCATATCGACTTGAACCAAGGACTTGATTGAACCCGAACCAAAATAGTAACTTCGAATCATGAATAATCAGTCCATGATCATGAATGTAAAATAACACGAACGAATAGGAAGCGATCATCGTAATCGAAGCTGCGTATGTCGAGACATAGATCCATTCGGTGTCACCTTCACCAAGGTCCTTCCTTAACTTGACCGGTATTATGACTTGTAAAAAAAACTATGGAAAGCTTATTCATACATATCCTTAAGTTACGTAACATGTATATCTTTCTTCCAAATACATGCTAGAAATATGACACATAGAGACGATTGGTTAGTCATGCTATAGCGTTGCATTCACTTTAACTAAATGAAAAAGAATGGTAAGTTTTGGATATGGAAACACGTGTACTAATTTACTAGTTGGATCAATATGTACGTACATACATTGATTAATTTACAAAATATTAAGACTTTTCAAACACTACATTATAATTAAGATTTCTTCTAATGAAATACATATTATTATTATTTAATAATTTTTCAAACGATCAATTTTTGCTTTAGTCACAATATATAGTTTGCTTATTTTTTTTTGTTTAATTCTTGATAAACTGGTATTATCGATGCCTGATATTTTAAAAGTTACGCGATTTAAAAGATAAAACGTTGAAAAGCCGCTCAATACAAAATAAAAACATCGAAATCCGGTGAACGTTAATATTTCAATAAATAAATGAGGGATTATAATTTAATAAATATTAACGTGTCGTATAACTGAATGACGTCTAAAGACTTAACATAAATAATGAAGAATGCTCGTAAAACGAGAAACTAAAACGACAACAATAGAAGATATTTCTATGTCATAATAAGGATATTTACGATCAATGACGGGCATATACTTTGTCGATAAATAATAAATGGCACGTATTCGATACGTTAAAGCCCTAACCTTCTCGGCTAGCCAAGAATTCAATATTATTTTTTATAGAAAGAAACATGATAAATATAAGTCGATTAATAATTATTGGTCCGAATATTAGGAATAAGATTAGTGCCCGGTCTAAATGTTAATATTAAATTTTGGGTTATTACATTGAATAAATATGGAAAAATAAAAATAAAATTAAAATTTTTATATCCAAATAAAATATTATCAATGATCAGAAAAATAATTAAAATATAATTTTATTTAAAATTATCGAGATCTCAGAATTTACGTATGAAAAGTAAAGAGGAACAAGTAAAACATTGTAAAATTGAGAAATACGAATAAAATAATAATTTAATTACATAAAAAAAATACGAGTTCCCACAGTCAACCCCCCTAAAGGAACTCTGGTCCCACAGAGTTTAACTAGAGACGGAAAGGGACGAGAACAAATAGAGATACTTTACTTTGAACTGGTCATTAAATACCAAAGGGTAATTAGAGATAGAATGAACATGATAAACGCTTAAACGGACAAGGTGCACTAAAAAGAGTTAAGATTAATGATCGATGAGGAATTTGCGAATTGTTTATACTGTAAAATATGACAATCTTAAAACATGACAATCTACTCGGAGATATAGAGGAGAAATATGAATTACATATAGACATTTAAAATATGATTTGCCACAGTTATCCGTCTCGGATTTGGTATTACTTTAAAATTCGGCTTAGGTAATTTCTTGATTATAAAATACAAGGCTTGAGGGAATAAAACAAAATACGTACCGATTCTTAACGAACAGGATATAATAGAGGCGTTGACAATAAGACAATAAGAAATAAAGAATATAGCAAGTCATCATTCCTTGAGTGCAGTTGGTGTCACCAACATTTGCTTATAAATTTCTAGGTAATCGATACACGATTGAAAGATAAAAGCCACACAAAAATTTTCGAATCAAAGAAAATTTTTTAATTAGTCACTTGTGTATGATACAAGTAAAATGAAAAACATTGGCAATTATAGAGCGAAATCAACACATGGTTTACACGGGCGAATTTCGAGGCAATAGAACCGACATACATCATGACGAATATACGATATCGATATTCATGTACAGTCATATATCGTTATTCTCGTCCGGAGACATTTCGAAGGTATACCAAAATTTACTCATACAAAGTTGGTCGAGGAGAAAGTATAAAAACACTAGAACTTCCAAGTACGATATTAATAGTCAGTAACTAGACGAGCGGTAAATAAAATTGTATCATGAGAGAAAATGAGGTGACAAGTAGAGCAAAGCTAGCTGAGTATAGGGAAAGAAAAAAAAATGTACTCGCAGACACATAATTCGTTCAGAAAAAATAAAGAAACATATGCATTTGTCATGAACTTGTACTAGCATAACGCATAAAAGTTTCATAATTTTATTTTAACAAGATTTTAAGGTGACTACTATTCAGCCTCGCATGGCTCCTTCTAAATTACGCATAGGTGATCAGGTCATGCATAATTTAGGTCTAGCAATGCGATGCTCAGTTTTGTCAAGCTAGTGTTACGTTTCTTATATTTATATATATAAAAACAACGTGCCATTTGTAAAAACAGGAATCAAAATAACTTATGAAACTTTTCGCCAATAAGTTACTGGCTAGATATTTAATTCAACAAATTTTATTTATTTATTTATTTTATTTAGTTTTTAAATATTTTTTTATAAGGGTTCTTTATAAGACCAATTGTTGAACAATTTAATAAATTACATCGTAAAATTAATATAAATTAATTTTATAAGACAACATTCAATTATTCAAGAAAGCCCAAATGAAACCTTTTGTGAAATGATTCGCAAACAAGACAAGTTTGAGTTTATATGGTAACATGATAATAGTTTACAAAGTAGCGAGTGGGTTACAAGAGGGAAATAAGGAGTAGTTCAATACAATCAATGAAAGGGTTACAAAGTAATAGGGTTTCGAGAGGTTTAGCCAGAATCGTCAAGAGTCCCGTGTCAAGAAGGATAACGAATGATGAAAATAAGAACTTCAACCTCGGTCCAAATCAGTGGTACGATAGAAGCAAAGAAAGACAACTTAGAATGACAATTAAGTCATATATAAAAGAAAGATAGAGGAATCCATATGTGTGCACATCGTTATTTATTTGACATAAATATGCACTATTTTAACGTTTTCAATCGCAATCATTGTTTCATGGTTGTAAAATATCATTAGTTAAAGTTTTGAGAGCTCACACGAACTCAAAAACGCCTAAAAAACCTATTTCAAAATTTCTACCAGCTTTGACTTTTTAATCAACTTTGACCTTTTTGGGATTGACCAAACCAATTGATTCACTTAATGATATTTTAAGACTCGAAGTCTAATGCAATTCGCTGTAAAACGATGTTTTGAACAACTTTCTAGTTTTACTAGAGACTTGAAACGGATCAAAAATGGACAAAAATGCCCTTGCATTTAAATCTGTCAATAAAATGATATTTTAGAACTACGCAGAAATAAGTTCTTAAATTTTACAATCCCAAATGAGCATAACTTGCTTGTTTTAAATGTTTACTGGTAAAATATTATGTCCTAAACGGACGTCTCAACAAGTAGAAATATATATTCTTATGTCTAAAGTTATAAAAATATTTTCTCGACACTGATAAATTTCCTGTAAAGTTTTTGTACAAAGTATATTTTTCGACACAGTTTGAAATTAAATCTAAATTTCATAATAACCCAGAATTAATGTACACACAAGACTTGTGGATTCCATAAAGACGAAAAAGAATAAATTGTATAATTGAGCATAATAAGAAAAACATAGTATAAAAATGGTTTATGAATACCAACGATAATATGAGAGATCTAAAACGACGCATGATATCCGTGTCTTAGATTTCGAGATGCAATGCAGGAAGGTCTCTTGGCAGTGTGATTTTTTTCCAAAATCACAAGACATATCGAGAAAGAATTTGAAGATTAACGGGTCACACTCCTAGAGCGAGGAGGTTAAATGAAAAGGGAGGATACAAGTTTATAGAAGTACAATCGTGTTCCAAACAATCGTCGCATAATAGTGGATGAATTACAAGATAGCGATGATGTTTTAAAGATACAAACGAACGTTGTAATTCGAAATCGAAATGTAGAATGGTCAATGAAACAACATTTAATCATTCGTGTAAAACGGCGACGTAAAGGTAAATCAAGGTTATGAAAACCCTTGATATTATTTAACACAGATTCAACGAATGCTTAGAGATGTGTGACTCACACGATGTCCTTTAGTCTTTTTCGGAGACACATTGAGCTACACAATGGTCTATAAACTATTTTTCAATACATCCAATCACAAATGGTCGGAAGGCAATTTATATATCTAAACTGATATCTTAAAGGAGTTAAACAATGAAAGCAACACGCACGGTAGTAATATGAAAATCGGAAGTTTCATCAAAACCAACACTTATTTAATCCCGAAGAATGATATCACGAGAATACACACAACATGTAAAAGAATGATTCGAGAAAAACAGGCGGTTCAAAACGAACGAGTATATGAGGTCAGTCGCATCACGCATAAATGAACTAACAATAGTACTCAGAAAAGTGAGTATGAAAAGTTGGCAGCATACTCGCTCCGAATACAAGTATGAGATATGAAATTATTGTAACAAGATCAAGTTTACATGAACAAGAATTCAAGAAATATAATAAAGGCATATGTAATCACAGTAATATCCAATGATAATTTATTAGGCACAAAGGCTTTGAAAAGAGATAGTAATTATCGTCATTAGGGTAATGTAATATTTCAAATGTAATCAAGAGGTGAAATACTACAACGATAATTAAAAGTAAATAATAAGGATTAGAGAGTTACCCGCGCAGATATCGAACAACAATGGCAGATTCTGTGTTTGACACTTAGAAACATGAAATATTTGAACTTTTGGTTATAGACTAAGTTTTGAAAACGACTCAGTTCCCTATAACCATCGCTCTAATACCAATCTGCGAGACCCCCAAAATCAGGCAAAGAAACACGTAGGCAACATGGGGACCACATCATGGTACAAGAAACAATGAAATACTGTTGACACATGGTTGACGTAATAAAAAAAAACATATACATCACATCATAAACATCAGAGTTTTTAAACAAAGGGTCCCAGAGTTTTATAAGCGGATAAATCTATTATTTAAACATGGTTTTGTAACATATATTTACCAAAAATACATATAAAATTTGTCAGCTTTTACCAAAACCAAACTTTAAAAAAAATAACACAGAAATCTCCAAGCTGCGGAAATATCTTGCGGCCTCCCATCCAAGCAAAACTAAGAATTATTACCTGAGATTAAACATGAAAAAGGTCAACACAAAGTTGAGTGATATTCATAGGTTTAGCACTAAAGTTGTGGAACACAAGCATTCATTTGTAAAACAAGTAATAAGGAAGATGGTTATATACGTCAACCATAGTCCGAAACCATTATTATTACTATTTAGTTCATGAACCGAAGCTTAACTCAATGTAAGTTCCTCTAGTGAGTATTCAGCCTAAATACTCAAGTATAAACAAATGCAATGCGTCAATGGTTAAACAACCGCAACATGGGACGGGGATTGTCAGTCCCGGTGGATCCACCCACAACATTCGCGCTTAGTAACACAAGTAAATTAACGGTTCATGATCAGGAGAGGAAACTTAAGGGCTATAACTAAAAGCAATAATAATAATGAAAATCTGTTGGAAATCATCAAGTTCTGGAAAGCATACAAGTTCTGGATAGCATACAAGTTCTGGATAGCATACACTTTTAAATGAATGTGTTCCACCATGTAAAATCTCACCCCGCGTTTAGAAACAATGTATAAGTAGTAAAAAGGGGCAATGAACTCACCTCAGCGATAACGATATCAAACGAGGATAAAGATCAAGATAATAGTGGCGGAAGTGAAACGATGAAATAAGATGATCCGATAAACTGCCAGCTTCTAACAACGACCTAAAATAAAGTGTAGCGCGTCTTAGAGATATAAACTACAACAATAAACGAGTTTTACAAAGGTTTTCTAAAAATATAATTTGGACTAGATTTAAAAGGCATAAAATGAACAAGGACAAAAAATGTTATTGTAAAATTCTATCATATGTATTATGTATATAGCTTTATAGGTAAGGGATAAGAAATGATTTTTTTCCAAACTATATATTACTTATTGTGAATACTTTAATAAATCAAGGACAAAAATGTAAATATGGGTTTAGTTTTCCATATTTGATGACGTGAAGTCATCTTCCTCCGTATGAAAAATTTCTAAACTTTTCATGGCATGAAACCTTTTTTTTTAACTTGAAGACTTTATTTCAAAATTTATAAACTCGAGACTATGATATCGAGTCCAGTTTATGTGTTTGAGACTTCTTCTAAACTTCATCACGATAAACATATATATATATATATATATATATATATATATATATATATATATATATATATATATATATATATATATATATACGACTCGGATCTTATTGACTCATCATTAAATTATGACTTCTTGTACTCGATATGGGTTACAAATAAACATTTTTATACAAGTAGATTTGGCTCAAGCGTTACCTTAGTTTCACGCAGAAATACAAGTGAATCGGAGTAGCGATGTACGAGTTTAATTACCGACACGAACATGTGTATCAACAAATTTAACTCTGCCGGAGACTCTAACCAAACACATACTCAAACCCACGTCTAAAGAACTAGAAACTTTTACCCAAATGAACGATTAGATGAATGAAGCCCGGACCATATCGACTTGAACCAAGGCCTTGATGAACCCGAACCAAAATAGTAACTTCGAATCATGAATAATCAGTCCATGAACATGAATGTAAAATAACACGAACGAATAGGAAGCGATCATCGTAATCAAAGCTGCGTATGTCGAGACATAGATCCATTCGGTGTCACCTTCACCAAGGTCCTTCCTTAACTTGACCGGTATTATGACTTGTAAAAAAAACTATGGAAAGCTTATTCATACATATCGTTAAGTTACGTAACATGTATATCTTTCTTTCAAATACATGCTAGAAATATGACACATAGAGACAATTGGTTAGTCATGCTATAGCGTTGCATACACTTTAACCAAATGAAAAAGAATGGTAAGTGTTGGATATGGAAACACGTGTACTAATTTACTAGTTGGATCAATATGTACGTACATACATTGATTAATTTACAAAATATTAAGACTTTTCAAACACTACATATATAATTAAGATTTCTTCTAATGAAATACATATTATTATTATTTAATAATTTTTCAAACGATCAGTTTTTACTTTAGTCACAATATATAGTTTGCTTATTTTTTTGTTAAATTCTTGATAAACTGGTATTATCGATGCCTGATATTTTAAAAGTTACGCGATTTAAAAGATGTTAAAAAAGCTCAATACAAAATAAAAACATCGAAATCCGGTGAACGCTAATATTTCAATAAATAAATGAGGGATTATAATTTAATAAATATTAACGCGTCGTATAATCGAATGACGCCTAAAGACTTAACATAAATAATGAAGAATGCTCGTAAAACGAGAAACTAAAACGACAACAATAGAAGATATTTCTATGTCATAATAAGGATATTTACGATCAATGACGGGCATATACTTTGTCGATAAATAATAAATGGCACGTATTCGATACGTTAAAGCCCTAACCTTGTCGGCTAGCCAAGAATTCAATATTATTTTTTTATAGAAATAAACATGATAAATATAAGTCGATTAATAATTATTGGTCCGAATATTAGGAATAAGATTAGTGCCCGGTCTAAATGTTAATATTAAATTTTGGGTTATTACATTGAATAAATATGGAAAAATAAAAATAAAATTATATTTTTTATATCCAAATAAAATATTATCAATGATCAGAAAAATAATTAAAAAATAATTTTATTTAAAATTATCGAGATCTCAGAATTTACGTATGAAAAGTAAAGAGGAACAAGTAAAACATTGTAAAATCGAGAAATACGAATAAAATAATAATTTAATTACCTGAAAAAATACGAGTTCCCACAGTAGCAACTACAGAGTTCCACCAAGTAAGAGCACTCTCGAGTAATGTGCAAGTGGCGAATTTGACTTTGTTCTCATCTGCACAATCACTGATACGGAACACAGTCTCCAACCTTTCAAACCACTGCATTAGCTCCACAACACTTTCTCTGCCTTTGTGGTATGAAGGCTTACACTTCAGGAAGTCGGGATAAGAGCAACCCCTGGTGGTCTGGTTATTTCTGCGAGCATTGGAGTTTTGGCTATCGTCTATGTTCCTACTAGCAGCCATCGTAATTGCGATGCCTTGATCAATCATTTCCCTTAGTTGGGCGGGTAGTGACGTTTTGGGTAGCGTCAACGTTATTGGGGTTCGTTCTAGTGATTGCCATTTGTCTATAGTAATACACAAAAATGAGATCATTAGTTTTTGGTGTTAGTACAGTTTTTATATTAACTACATGAGAAAGTCCATGCATAGGATTCACAACAAATTAGATAACCTGTCAAGAGTTCATGATATAATACAACACATAATATATCAAAAGATAATGAGTACATGTCATTTCTACGATAGAACAACAATAACATAATGTACAACCAATCCAAGACAGAGCACAACACGCCTGTCTGGGATAGTGGTACACATAATCTAAAGTACATCATCTACAAACACCTATCTAGGATAGTACAATACAAGGATATGATACAAAAGATGAAAGGAAATAAAAGTACATGAGGTCCTATATCATGATAGCTGGGATGCGACCCAAAAGCTTATCATGATGTACAAAAGATCTAGTACATCTAGTCTACTCATTCCTAACAGACTCCTCAGAGATGGCCGGTGCGACTGGTGGTGCTGAAACAACCGGTGCCCGCATAGCCTCCTGCACCAAAATCATGGCGACTCGTGTCTCCTTAAGGAGTCGGAGTGCCTCCAAGATCTGAGCCCTGAAGGTATCGTCGGCTCCTCTGAGATGGGCAGTCTCTACAGTCAAGCCCTGGTGGCGTACCTCTTCTAGATCGAAGAAGATCGCGAGTGTCTGCTCCATAGTCATGAGAGCGGTATGGGTCTTGTACTACTGACCCTCCAATGTATAAACTCGCTGACGAAGAAAATCATTCTCCTCCATCAGCCACTGCAGGGAGTGGTAGGATGTAGACCATGCTCCCCGAGCAGCGTGAGCCTCGGCACTAACAATCCATGAACGTAGGTCCTAACGCTTCTATAAAACAGAGCGTCCAGCCTGTCCAGCTGACAACAGAGTGTGGATATCTGCTATATCCTGGGCCTGGCGCGCAGCCAAAGCAACAATCTGGGCCTAGACGGGGTCAACACGTCCCGCCCCGAAGCCCCAACCAATCTCAAAAGTAGAGTCGGGAGGAGCCTCATACCTCCTCTTACGAGGTAGCAGAGACCCGGGAGCGTAGCCCTGAAAAGAGGAAGCTGGTGGTAGAGGTGGTAGGGCGAAAGTCGTCTGATCCTCCTCCCTAGTAGGGGATACAGGTGTAGCAGGTGGAGAGACAATGAGAGAATCGACAAGTGCGGTATCTCCGGCAAGCTGACTGTTATCAGACTCGCTGGCCGACAACCATCCTGGTAGTACCGAAGTCGGTGATAAAGCAGTGGGAGATGCAACTGGTAATGTCATGGTAAATCTGTAAATAATATCATTTTTAATTGACGTAAGTATAAGCTTACTCAAGTTAAAAAGTTTTAGAAATCATAGTTGTAAATTATATAATAGTGCCATTTAACATCACAAGTTAAAGGTTACGTTAATACTTATAAGATTAGTTAACCGGATGTTAATAATCAATGCACAGTTAATCCACATAATAAATGTATGCTCTACACTCAACATGCTCAACTATTCTAGTCCCGAAAATCCTAAAAAGATTTTTAAGCAGTTATAGTCCAGTTTATATAAAAAAATTATTTTTATATTTATTTAATTTTTGGTCTGGTTCTCTATAACTATCGCTATGATACCATTCTATGACACCCCCAAATAGGTCAAATGCAGCGGAAATAATAATTGGGTGTCACGTAGGTGGACAACAGCAGATAGTATGTAGAGCAACATATAAAAGATTATCAATCCAAATATTACATGAACCAGAGTGCAAATGTTATAAAAATTGTCTTAATCATTATTCAACAGTTTGTTTATTCCCAAGTTTATAAAACCCCATATGAGCTCTATAAATGCTGCCTATCATGATGCTTCACTCCATGCACATCAAATACCTGCTTCAGTTTCCTGAGAAAAACATGCTTTGAGAGTCAACATAAAGTTGGTGAATTCACATGTTTAATAAAATAAGTTTTGACAATAAACATTCACTAAATTAGTAATGCACATAGCATCAATACTTAAAGGTAACTACATTTCCTATTGCCTGAAACTGACACTTGACTCGTTAAGCCCACAACAAATCAGGACCCTTCGCATTAATAAAAATGCACCCAATACAATGTTCCGACATGATAAGCATCTGTTGTCCTGGCCCAGGCACAGTGAGCGCTACTCACCCAGATGAGGATGGTCAATCCCAAATAGATCTCTTTATAACATTCAGGCAATTCAATAATTTTAACAGTTTCAGTTCATGGGTAAGTGAGACATTCTACAATAGGCAAATGTAATCAAAGTTTAACGTAGTTCAGTTTACGTCCATAAAATATGTTGCATGTTATCTTCCCCATAAAAGGTTTAAAAGTTTGTCAATATATAGTGTGGGGCCATGAATTCACCTCAGTAGTAGTATAACAATAAATCACAAGTAATCCAACGTAATGCTCACGACACAATCAACTGCCTAAATAATTATACATTCTCAGTATATGCCTAAAATAATGCATAAAAGTCTCTGAATAAATCTGTGCATGCTTATACTGATTTTAAGCATTTTATTACGATTTTTGTATTTTAATTATTAGTTGTACAAGTAATAAAGTATCCGTTTTAAGTACGTAGTTAATAATATCGTTTAAGTAATTAATTCGTTAATTAATATTCTCGTACTTTTACTTTCGTAAACTAGTTTAAATAATTTATAAAAAGAATGATTTATATGTATTTAAAAGGATAGGGAAAATAATAAGTAGGTTTAGCATGTTTACCTTTATAATTTCATTTGCGCGTCAATTTATGTAACTTATATAAATGACGTTTATAAAATGTATATCATTTTATTTAGTTTAAGTTAAAGTCCCTGAAGTTTATATAATTCATTAAATAGTCCTTAAGTTATAAGCTTGAGGTAATGACA
This sequence comes from Glebionis coronaria, assembly GCA_025667525.1. Lineage (NCBI taxonomy): Eukaryota > Viridiplantae > Streptophyta > Magnoliopsida > Asterales > Asteraceae > Glebionis > Glebionis coronaria. The sequence goes on from CM046879.1 coordinate 165,457,975, forward strand.
GTTTAGTCCTTGTAAATTAGGGTTTAGTCATAATTTCAATATTAAAAATTATATATAGGTTTAGGGTTTAATTAAGTTTCATAAAATTGCAATTTAAGTCCCTCCATTTCATTTATTACCCGCGACATTTACATAAAATACCCGTAGGGTTTCGTTAAGATTAGGTAAATGGCAAAATTAGTCCCTCGTGTATAATTTAGGGTTAGGGCTTGTAACACTTTCATGTATTGTCACTATTAGTCCTTATAGGTTTCGAACTAGGGTTATAGTGTACATAAATTAATGAAAACAACCCCTAGGGCTTTAATATCTTTCGGCTTAGTACATGTTTAGTCCCTAGGTTAATATTAGTGTTTATAACTATTTTAATTTGGCAAAACAGCCCCCTAGGGCTCAAATAGGATTAGGTTATGTGCAAAAATGGTCCCTAGGGTTATATTAGGGGTTTATAACTTTCGGCGTATTTACATAAATAGCCCCTAGGTTTACAAAACATGTATTTAACTTTTGAAAAATTACAAAAGTGGTCCTTATAGTTTGCTAAGGCTCGAATTGAATTTATTTAACCACTAAACTTTCGGATAATTACAATATTAGTCCTTGCACTTAATGTTTTCTTATAACAAGTTATAAATGTCACGGTTTTACCCTTACACTTTATAAAATTGTATTTTTAATCCGAAAACTTTATAAGTTATATTTTTTTGTACAAAAAGTTTATTTAAATTTAAAAATACTAAATGAGCTTATTTAATAAATCAAGTGAGCTAATGGGCTTTCTATACTATTAGTGGGCTTACAAGGCCCATTAACCATTTTATTAGATCTAAACGGGCTAAGGGTTTCTAAATGGGCTTAACTACATTATTAAGTCCACTAACATTACAAGACTAGCTTAATGGGCTTATCTAACACATATGGGCCTAATGGGCTTAGTTACTATTCATTGGGCCTATTAAGTCCACTAAAGATTTCTAGTGATTATTCAAGGGGTCTACATAGATCTAAGGATTTTACTATGTTTAATACAAGTTTAACCAAGTTAACCACAAGCTCCTATATGAGCTTCATAACTCACGGCTATATATATATATATATATATATATATATATATATATATATATATATATATATATATATATATATATATATATATATATATATATATATATATATATATATATATATATAGGAGGGTTTTCATGATTTATTCTAGGTTTATAGTAGGAGTATATGTTCATGTATTTATAACCTAGTAAATTTTACATCATTCCTTGTGAAAACAAAAATATGCCGTGACCTTTGTAGGTCTAGTTTTACTAGTTTTAGAATTTTAACATATTTATAGTATACGTTCATGTGAATGAATAGTGAATGTAAAAATGAAAGTAAGGTAAATGTAGTTTTCATGAAGCTTACTTGTTAAATGAGGTTAAGGAAGACAAGAGAACCAAGGGAGAACTTATGCTTATAAATCAACAATGGTAAAACCCTAGCTTATATAATAAGCCGTGACCCTTCTTGCTTATATATGCTATTGGAGTTGTATTGGAGATCAATCTTTTGTGGGAGTAACAAATGATTGGTATTTAAGATGAATGAGACATTGATTTAGGCTAGTAAATGAAGTAAATGTGTTCTTGGTGTGGAGACTTAATTCAAGCCGTGCGTTGAGAGAGGGTATGAGAGATTTGGAAATGTTTTGTGTTGTGTGTTTGTGAGATTCGGCTTGTATGCAAATATAAGGAAGATTTGATGGATCCAAAAGTAGTACTAGGATATCTTGCAAGATATTAGGAGATTATGTGTAAGATATGCAAGTACTATATCCATATTTGGCAACACATGTGCAAATCTTGGTTTCCTTCTTTTCTTTTTCGTGTAGATTGAAGTCAAAGGGGGACAAACATGACAAGTAATACTAGTATGTGTATGGTAGCATTGTTCGTAGAATGGTGTTGGTTGAAAGTTTGTAGCAAGTGATAATGGTTCTAAGTTTGTAAAGTAAGTGTATGCAAACATGTATATGTATACACGACTATAATGTAGTTTTAGGGTAGAATTGGGTTTGACTTGTTTAAATTAGTGAGTTAATATGAGTCTAAGTAATATATTGTAGGCACTTGTGAAGTTTCTAGGTATTTTGGTTAAGGTTTCAGATAATCTGGTGAAAGTATATAATGTGTATAATATTAGAAATATTATACTTGTTTATAGCAAATAAAACGTCAAAGTGAGGTAACACATAATGTTTTTATGAAGTCATATGATTTATCATAGTATAAGGTATATGTAAATATGTACATACAATATTATGTCTAGGTACTTAGTAAAATTATGTAAGTAAGATCATGTTTCAAAAAATGTGTACTGAGGTGGCGAGTCCTTGTTTATCATGTGGCCAGTCAATTGTCAGAGTAGTCAGAAAGACCAAAGGTTCATATATATATTAAAAATAAATATGAAATGATAGTATGACAAATGAAGATAATACTTAATTAATCATATAAAAAGTAGAAATAAGTAGATTCCAGAAATGATGAGTACAATAGTGATAGCTCGTGGCGTCCCTTTCAGCTTTTGGCCATATTATTATTATCAGGTGGGGCGTATAGGTGCATCCTAGATACATGTTTTTCAGCAGATTATTCAGGTGAATGTGGTGTGTGCCTTGCATCCTTCACAGGGAGCTGATCCCTCCTACCCAAACCAGTATATTAAATTAGAGGCAGCCCCTCTAATTTGCATGACGAGGTCACCCCTCCAAGTATTCATGCACGTTGATAACTCATGACCTATATTGGCTAATGGTAAGCATGTTAAACAGTTTTTATAAGATAAACATAAGGCTTTTTAAACTATAAAACCAGTTTTAATAAGATATAACCAGGTTATTCAGGACTTAGTCTTTTCCGCTGCTTTATGCTTATATGCTTATGTTATTCATGCTTTATTTGTATATCCGTGCACTGAGCGTTATGCTCAGCCATTTTCCTTTTCATGTTCCCAAAACGGCAGGTACTCGGGGACGCTCATAGACTTTAAGCGTACGTGCATATGGATTGGAAGCTTTCTAGCCTTCTTTACTTTATGCATTTCTTTATACTTTGATACTCATTTCCATGGACATTGTTTAGTCCTTTCATTTACAGTACTTATGTTTGTGTGTGATGAGTTCTACTTTTGTGGTACCGATGTTTGATTCCGGTATTTCCTTTATGGTCATGTGATGTTTTATACATTTATCCTTGTATGCTTTGATGACACGCCATAATCACGCGTGACATTCCATTTATCAAAATGGGGTGTTACAATTATGGTATCAGAGCCAAGGCTTCGACCTGTAGGCTCTCAAAACACGACCTGTGATTAGTGGGTAGTCGCTATGGTCTTCCTAGGTGACAGTCGGTTTTCATGCATTCATCATTTTCATGCATACATATATATGTCAGTGTCGCAGGTTTATGATTAAGTAATGGTTGGTACAGGACCGACCCTATTTAGTCGCATGTGTTTATTCGAAACTTTTAAATTTGGGACCGACCCATTGGCGTCCCCTCGCCATGTCTTTTGTTTTGAGTGAACTGACCATAGGCGTTCACTCTCGCGCATACAAAAGTTTTCACAAAACTACATCATGCATTAATGTACGATTTTCCTACATAAAATTTTTCTCATGATTTATTGGCATAATTTTTTTTTCATGTATATAGTTTATGTTTTAATCAGTTTAATCATGTATTTTATGTTATACTGTCAGATGGTTCTCACACGCGAGCAGGAACAACTCAATGCAGCAATCCAAGCTGCAATGCAAGCTATGCTTACTCAGCTGAGGAAAGAAATCAGGGCTGAGGTTCAGGCTGCCAACAACCAGCTGCAACACCCAATACCTCCTCCTCCTCCTCCAGCAACATTGGTCACATGGCTGGAGAGATTCAATAAGCTCCGCCCTCGAGATTTCGAGAGAACAGATAGCCCTAGTGAAGCTGAAAGCTGGTTGGCTCACATTAAGAAGATCTTCGATGCTATGGGCTGTGACCCCCTCTTCAAGTCGAGGTTGGCTTGCTACAGATTCGAAGGTGATGTACCATAATGGTGGATGGCACTGAAGCAGTCCAAGGGAGGTAATAATTGGGTGGTTGGTTTGACTTGGGCTCAGTTCAGGGATTTGGCGATGGGACAGTTCTTTCCCAAGGCTGAGCAAGACAAGCTGAAGAGGGAGTACCATGGAATCTGACAGAGAGCTGGGGAGAATAGCAACAAGTTCATGCAGCGCTTTCTTCGCTTGGATGGTTTCCTTGGTGCAGCAGCAGGTACTCCTGAAGAGAAAGCACATCACTTCAGGTGGACTCTTCGTACATCGGTCGCAAACAACTTGGTGTGTGCTACGTTCAACACGGTAACACAAGTGGCCGATGCATCACGTAAGCTGGAAATGCTACAGGAAAGAGATGAGTTCGGGGAAGCAGAGAGACCCGATAAGAGGTAAACTTTCGTATTCAAACGGTGACCAATCCGTATTCTTTCAGTATATGTCAATATTTCATCTCTTTAAATTGTATCTTTCAGGCAGAAGACTGGGGACCGGTCTCAGCCGGCTACTCAGCAACAACCTAATCAGCCCAAGGGAAACGGTCAGACTCACGATCGTTCTGCTACGGATAGGCGTGGCAGTAATGATAATTACCGTAACAACGCTGGACACTCCAACAACAGCAGGTCCTTATACTTACTCATTTTCTTATGATTACATGTTATAATTCTTAATTCTGACACATTAGCGAATCTTCTACCAGGAATCATGGTAACGGGAGGGACCAGAACTAGAGAGGTTCACAGCCTAACCGTCCAGCTATCACTGGTATTCAATCTTACGATTATCCGCATTGCCCTTTGTACCTATTATCATGTCTCATGTATATTGTTTTATCAGGCTCTCAGCCAGTCAGGACACCTGCTGGAGGATATACTCATCCTCTTTGCTCTACTTGCCACCGTAGGCACCCAAGGCCATGTCGCCACGACAGCGACGCATGCTACAAGTGTGGTCTTCCTGGCCATCGCATGAAGGATTGCCGCAAGGGCGAGATGGAGGGTACATCGGGACATGCTGATACCAAGCGGCCTCCTACTAGTGGACGCGTTTACACGACATCTCGCGATCAGGCCAACAAGTCTACAGGTACCATCACTGGAATCTTGTATATGTATGGTCAAGCTGCATGTGTTCTGTTTGATACGGGTGCTACTCACTCGGTCATTTCTACTGCTTATGCCAAGAATGTTAGGATACTCCCCATGCCACTAGAGAATATACTGAATATTTCCACGCCTTTGAGAGACTCTGTACGCATAACCCATGTGTACAAGAGCCTTCCCCTAGAGTTTGATGACAAGGTTCGTCCTGTTGACGCACTTTCGCTGGACATGAATGATTTTGACATGATTTTGGGCATGGATTGGCTATCCAAGCATCATGCTACCATAGACTGCCATTCATATCGAGTCATCTTCGGTGATGTTAATGCACCAGAGTACATTCACAACGGGTTCGTACCCGGAAGGTCTGTACAAATAATATCAACCCCACAAGCACATGCATTACTTTCACATGGTTGTGAGGGTTATCTAGCTATTGTTCATGACATGGGTGCTAAATCCCCATCAATTCAGGATCAGCCGATAGTGTCAGAATTTCCAGATGTATTTCCAGAAGAACTTCCGGGCGTACCACCTACACGTGAAGTAGAATTTAATATCGAGCTCATCCCAGGAGCTGAGCCGATTTCCCAGGCTCCTTACCGCATGGCTCCCATAGAGTTGAAGGAGCTAAAGGATCAATTGCAAGAACTTCTGGAACGAGGCTTTATTCGACCGAGCGCATCTCCATGGGGCACACCGGTCTTATTCGTTAAGAAAAAGCACGACAGTATGCGTCTTTGCATAGACTATCGCGAGCTCAACAAGATTACCATCAGGAATAGGTATCCACTACCACGGATTGACGATCTGTTTGACCAACTCCAAGGGGCCAAACATTTCTCCAAGATTGATCTAAGGCCGGGCTATCATCAGCTATGGGTTAAGGAGCAGGACATCGCTAAGACTGCTTTCCGTACACGTTATGGCCACTACGAATTTGTAGTCATGCCATTTGGCCTTACCAATGCTCCAGCAGTGTTCATGGATTTGATGAACATAATCTTCCATGAATTTTTGGACAAGTTCGTCATTGTCTTCATTGACGACATCCTGATTTTCTCTAAGTCCAAGGAGGAACACGAAGACCATCTTCGTACAGTACTAAAAATTCTTCGCCAGAAGCAAATGTATGCTAAATTCTCCAAGTGTGAGTTCTGGTTAGACAAGGTGGCATTCTTAGGTCACATTATATCAGCAGAAGAAATCACGATGGATCAAACGAAGGTTGAGGCTATTACCAAGTGGCCGAGGCCGACATCAGCGACTGAAGTCCGTAGTTTCCTAGGCTTAGCTGGTTATTACCGTAGGTTCATGGAGAACTTTTCCCGCTTAGCACTACCATTGACCAAACTGATGTGGAAAGGGGAGAAATTCGTCTGGACTGAAGAACGAGAGAAGAGCTTTGAAGACCTAAAGCAGAGGTTAGTATCTGCACCTAGTCTTACTCTCCCATCTGGTACAGGTGGATTTTAGATCTACAGTGATGCATCGGGGAAGGGACTTGGCTGTGTTCTCATGCAACATGGGAAAGTGATCACGTACGCTTCACGGTAGCTTAAGCATTATGAGAAAAATTACCCTACGCATGACTTAGAACTTGCAACAGTCGTGTTTGCATTGAAGATATGGAGGCACTAATTGTATGGAGAATCACGTGACATTTTCACGGACCACAAGAGCTTGAAGTATATCTTCACTCAGCGTGAATTGAACATGAGACAGAGGAGATGGTTAGAGCTGTTGAAGAATTATGACATTAATATGCAGTATCATCCCGACAAGGCGAATGTAGTGGCAGATGCACTTAGTAGAAAGTCTGGAATGATAAACGACATTAAAATTGAGGAGGAAATTATAAGAGACTTGGAGCGACTAGACATAGAGATCATGGTACGTGGACAACACGGTTACTGGGCTAATCTTAGAGTGGAACCCGATTTACTCTCTAAGATCAAGGAAGCTCAGAAAGATGATGGAGAAATCTGGGCGATAATTCAGAATTTGGAGAAGCAGACAGAATTTCGAGTAGACGCAGACGGTATCTTATGGCAGGGCACGAGACTTTGTGTTCCTGATGATCGAGAACTCCGGGAAGCATTGTTAGCTAAGGCTCATAGCTCCCCATTCTCTATTCATCCTGGTTCGACCAAGATGTATCATGACATCAAGCAGTACTTTTGGTGGAGTGGTATGAAACAGGATGTTGCAACCTACGTATCCAAATGTCTTACCTGCCAGCAGGTTAAGATCGAGCATCAGCGATCTGGCGGTCTTCTTTAACCGTTAGATATTCTAGAGTGGAAGTGGGACAAGATCACCATGGATTTTGTTACTGGTCTTCCACCGACAAAGAAGAAGCACGATGCAATTTGGGTTATCGTTGATCGACTTACCAAATCAGCTCATTTCTTACCGATCCGCAAGGAAGATTCGGTCAGTAAACTCGCAGATACTTATAGGAGGTAAATCATGAGGCTTCACGGTGCTCCATCCAGCATCGTCTCGGACAGAGATCCTCGGTTCACTTCGCGATTTTGGCAAAGTCTGCAGAAAGCTTGGGGTACAAAACTTAAGCTTAGCACGGCTTTTCATCCTCAAACAGACGGGCAGTCAGAGCGAACGATTCAGATGTTGGAAGACATGTTGAGGTCATGTGCGTTGGAATAGACGGGTGATTGGGACGATTATATCTGTTTGGTGGAGTTTGCATACAACAACAGTTGGCACGCAAGTATCAAGTGTGCTCCTTTCGAGATGTTGTATGGCAGAAAGTGTCGTGCCTCAATCTGCTGGGATCAGGTTGGTGAGCGAACACTTGAAGGACCAGAAATGATAGAGCTGACTAATGAGAAGGTCACAGTAGCTAAGCAGAAACTGCAAGAAGCACGATCACGTCAGAAGAGTTATGCAGACAAACATCATAGGGACTTACATTCTAACGTAGGAGATCACGTTTTCCTTAAGGTTTCGCCGGCACGTGGTGTTTGACGTTTTGGAATCAAAGGGAAGCTCAGTCCTCGATTCATCGGACCGTTTGATGTCATTGAACGAGTCGGTGAAGTATCTTACCGTTTAGCGTTACCTCCGCAGCTTTCTCATGTTCACGATGTTTTCCATGTGTCCTTACTCAGAGGGTACACGTATCATCCCCTTCACATGGTTCAGTATCCACTGGAACAGATTCGTGAAGATCTCACTTTTATAGAAGAACCCGAACGAGTTCTTGACAGACAAGAACGAGTCATGAGAAGGAAGACGATTCCATTCGTTAAAATCCTTTGGAGGGATCATACCGAGTGGGAATCCTCTTGGGAAACAGAGGAGTCTATCCGGGCTTCTTACCCTCATTTCATATTTTGAATTCGGGTACGTTCTTCTTTTCCAGTTTACTTTATCTATAATTCGGGGACGAATTATTCTTTTTAGGGGGGAAGAGTTGTAAAACCCGCATGCTTTTACCATGAATAGTACCCTTAAGATCGTACGTACAGGATTAGAACTTTCCTTTTATAGCACGTTTATGTTTCACGAACAAGAATTACAAGTATTACGTACGTGTTATAACACGATAAGTGTAAAACACGCATGCTTTTACCATGAATAGTACCCTTTAGATCGTACGTACTAGATTAAAACATTCCTTCTATAGTATGATTACGTTCACGTGTTAGAATTTTAAGTATTACGTACGTGTTAGAACACGATAAGTATTTATTACGTATGAACACACAATAATTATTCAAACAATAATTAATCACGAACATGCGATCATGAAATCATGAACGTAAATTAATCACGAGCTAATATTAATTACGTATATATATTTATTACGAGCACGAATAAATATATTAAGTCACGGTTAATAATTAAGTAGAACACATAAAACACGAACACGATAAAACACGAACGAACACTAAAATAATTAGACTGGGAAAAAGGTACGGGTACCTCATGTGGGGCCTCCTACCCGCGGATACACCAAGAGGATGGGCCAAGCCCATCAAACTTTTACTAACAAGGGGTTAAGGTAAAATCCTTGGTCATTTTTCACATTACATTAAAAATAACAAAAACCCTAAAAAGTTTCTTCTCCTTCCTTCTTGCTCCTTTTGGCCGCCGGATATACAACACACAAAGGGAGGTGTTCGATTGATTTTTGATCTTGAATTTTGTGCAAGCATTCGTGTGTGTTTATCCTCGTTTGATCCACGCATTCGGTATACCTTTTTAATCCTTTTCTTTTATGTTTTGATTTAATAAATTACATAAGATCATGATGTTTTTAAAAAAGCTAATTAAAAACATTAATTAAACATGTAAATGGTTATGGGGTGAATCAAAACAAGGGATTTAGGGGTGTTTGATGTGGCCGACGCCTAAACCGAACCCCCAAGGGGTCTCGGTTTGGCTTATGAACCACCACCGAAACCTCATGGTCTCGGTTTGGTGGTGTGGGTCCCACGGCATCAGCAAACAAGGGGAAACCCCAAAGTGGTTCGGGGGTATGGTGTTGATTACAGGTCCGGTTCATGGTTTCCAGTCACGATCCGGTTCATTGTTTATGTTAAGGTTATGATTTTAATAATCATATGTTAACAATTAAATTAATAAAGCATGACATAATTAATTTAATAAACATGACTTAGGTTATAATTTAATTATTAGATCATGAATTTTTAACCTAAGTATTTTATTTTCTAGACTTTATAATTAATTTATTATTAAAAAACCATGACTATAATTAATTAATTAACACGACTTAGGTTATATTATTAATAATTAATAATACATGTTTTAACCTAAGTATTTAACTTTATTTAATTAAAAACATGATATATTTAATTAAATACTTTTAACCTATAGTTTATTTAAATTACATGTAATAATTAATAAACTATACCTTACATAAATATGACTTAGAATAATAATCAGAAAACACTTAAGCTTATATAATTAGCTTATTTAACCAGCTTGTATCTATTTATGGAAACTTTCTATTTTTAGAAACTTATTTAATTAAGGCAGCTAATCTATTTATGAAAACTTTCTATTTTTAGAAACTTATCTATATTAAGCAGTAATTCTATTTTTGGAAACTTTCTATTTTTGGTAACTTTCTATTTTTGGAAACTTTCTATTTTTGGAAACTTTCTATTTTTGGTAACTTTCTATTTTTGGTAACTTTCTATTTTTGGAAACTTTCTATTTTAGGAAACCTGCTATTTTTAGAAAGTTACTTATTATTACACAGTAAGTATAATAATACATGAAATACAAGTAATACTTAATCAGAATAGACAGAGTATAAGATAAACACAGTTTAAAGCTTAAAACATTAAAACATGACATGAACGTATAAAATAAGCTAAGACATGACATAAAACCAGTTACGTATTTAGTAATCAGATACTTATACACGTATGTATTTATGTAGCATTAGTGATACCGAAGTAGGACTCTCTCTGTTCATCTTCTTCGTTCACTGGACATAAGGTACGGATTCCCGTCCTTTCAGTATGGACATGCTTTCCTTATTAGGATTTCCCGTATGCAGGCAACTGTTTTCCCGTAGTATAAGTTTATATGTTTGATTTGCTTATGTTTAATTTAGAATACCTATAGCCATATACATGCATGACCAGTTTCACCTAGTTATGGAGGTACCATAACCATAACACTAGAGGCACTGGTGTTATGACTTCCCCACGGCGGAGTGATTGCTCGTGGCGTCCCTTCAGCTTTTGGCCATATTATTATATTTATCATGTGGGGCGTATGGGTGCATCCTAGTTACATGTTTTTTAGCAGATTACTCAGTGTGAATGTGGTGTGTGCCTTGCATCCTTCACAAGGAGCTGATCCCTCCTACCCAAACCAGTATATTAAATTAGAGGCAGCCCCTCTAATTTGCATGATGAGGTCACCCCTCCAAGTATTCATGCACGGTGGATTTTCATGACCTATATTGGCTAATGGTAGAATATGTTAAACAGTTTTTATAAGATAAACATAAGGCTTTTCAAACTATAAAACCAGTTTTACCAAGACTTAACCGGGTTATTCGGGACTTAGTTCTTCCGCTGTTATATGCTTTTATGCTTATATTGTTCATGCTTTATTGTACATCCATGCACTGAGCGTATTGCTCAGCCGTTTTCCTTTTCTATGTTCCCAAAACGGCAGGTACTCAGGGACGCTCGTAGATTTTAAGCGTACGTGCATATGGACTGGAAGCTTTCTAGCCTTTCTTTACTTTATGCATTATCTTTACTTTATGCATTATCTTTACTTAAATACGCTTTCCATGGACATTGTTTAGTCCTTTTATTTACAGTACTTATGTTTGTGTGTGATGAGCTTTACTTTTGGACTACCGATGTTTGATTCTGGTATTTTCCTTTTATGGTCATGTAATGCTTTAGACATTTATCCTTGTATGCTTTGATGGCACGCCATAATTACGCGTGACATTCCATTATCAAAATGAGGTGTTACAATTATGGTATCAGAGCCAAGGATTCGACCTGTAGGCTCTCAAAATATGACCTGTGATTAGTGGGTAGTCACTATGGTCTTCCTAGAACTGACAGTCGTTTTCATGCATTCATCATTTTTATGCATACATATATATGTCATTGTCGCAGGTTTATGACTAAGTAATGGTTGGTACAGGACTGGCCCTATTTAGTCGCATGTGTTTTATCGAAACTTTTAAATTTGGGACTGATAGGTGTGAAAACACCCATCCTTTTACCACTTATTTCTGGCTAAAACAAGACCAAAACACGTATTTAATATCATTTGTTTGGAATTATGCATGGTTTTTGTGTTTATTGTGTTTTCAGAGTCAACCGGATGAATATTGAAGAAAACATGGGATTGCATGGGTTATATCGAAGAAAAAGACTCAAGACGAAGTCTATTGTCCAAGTGATGCAAAAGATTTGAAGTCATTGTGCTTATTTGAAGATTTATCGAAGAAAAGGGCCAAAGATGGAAGATTCATATATGTCGAAGAACTCGAGTCTATTAAATAAAAGATTATAAGACGAGTTGGAATTATTCACCGACACTTCTCAAAATCCAAAGTCGGAAACGTTTATTTAAAGAAACGTAAAGGCTAAAGAAGAAAGAAGAAAAGAAGCCCAAAAAAAAAGCCCATTCACAAAAGCCCACAAGAGACGCCTATATAAAGGATTCCACTTCACAATTTAGCTAGTTAGTCTTTGTTTAGTTTTAGTTTTTCATTCTCTCTAGTTTTAGAGAGAGAAAGTTCTCAACTTTCTCTCACTAAGTTTTCATCTTTCTTTCTTTTAATTTTTCAAGATCAAACCTTTGTATTGTTTTCTTTCATTAATCTAGTTTAAATTCAAGCTTTTAATATTTATTCTCTTTCTACCTTTCTTTGATTTTTAGATTGATTTTGGTGCGAATAACTTATGATCCGTGTTGTTCATTGATGTTTTCGTGCTTAAAAAGTTAATCTTTTTATGTTTCCTTAAGTTTCTATACGAATAAGCTTTAAGATCTTTGTGCTTATTGGCTTATTTGTAAGTTTAGCTTATTTACATAAAGTTTTCATAAAAAGTTCATCTTTTTATTATTTGATTTATAAGTTTGCTTATTTAAAGTTAGAAAAGTTGTTTTTAGTGCTTATTTGATCCGATTCAGTTTAAATTCGTGCTAGTTTTGGATTTAGCTTAATCAAATAGCTTATTTCCTTAGCTTGTATTTCGGATCAAAGGGGTATCGGAAAGGGTAAAACCCTTTTTCGATTTGTTCATTCCGACCGGACCCCCCTTATTCCGATCACCCGATCGGAAAAGGGTTTATAAGTATTCCGATTGGCATGTTTTTGCTACTTTCCGATTGTGACTTGTTTGTAGAAGATTCCGATTTGCACTCCCCCTATTCCGATCACCTAATCGGAATAGGGTTTTAAGACATTCCGACGAGGGGTATTTTGGTGTATTCCGATCTTGGCATTATTTTTTTTTGATATTCCGATTGGGGACATTGACATACATTCCGATCTGAACATTTTCAAGTATTCCGATTTGACTTATTTGTGTAATATTCCGATCAGCTCATTTGGGTCATTCCGATCTGACTTATTTTGACTTATTCCGATTAGGGGTCTTTTTATGCCATTCCGATTGAGACTGTTTCCAAACATTCCGATTCGCTTGTTTCTAAGACATTCCGACGAGGGGTTTAGTGGTATTCCGATTTGGCTATTTCCCAACTGTTTAATTTCTTGTTTTCGCAAAGTTTCAAGTTTTAGATTTACTAAGTGTTCAAGTATTTTTCTAATATAGTCTTTAAGTTTTCAAGCATTAATTTTTGAAACTCGTCTTTTTAGTTTAATCTTTAAAACTCTTTTCACTCAACGACATTTACATTTATTTACTATTAGTTTAAAATAGATAAACAAACCAACACCTTTTTATTAACCAAGAACAAATCATTCCACTTTGAACCGTGATCAATTCGAGGAGATACCGAGACATAAATCTGAACCTCATCCAAAACCATTGTATCAAATGGCGCCGCTGCCGGCTCTTCTCGTTAAGATCAACAGTTTTTTGTGAGAACTTGGATTTTGGGATCCGTTCACCGTGAACGTTACTTTTTCATAAAAATTTTCAAAAACCCGAAAAAATATAAAATTTGCAAAAATACAAAAAAATTAAAAAACCATAAAAACCAAAAATATTTCTTGCTTGCTTTGTTAGTTCTTTTGCAGGTGCATGCGTACACGATCCACGTCTTATCAAGAGCCCGAGCCTCTCGAAGACTTAGACATGGCCGGTGTACAAAACAACAACAATAACCCACCTCAAAACAACAACAACAATAACAATCCTCCTCTCAACAACAATAATAACAACAACAATGAGCCTCTACCAGACAATCGCCCGATGATTGAACTTCTGCAAGCACATGTGGAGGGAAACAATGATCCAATTGTCATACCCGCGATTGCAACCAACAACTTTGAGCTCAAATCCGGCTTTATCCAGATGGTCTCTGCTCAACCATTCTTGGGGCGTACCATTGATGATCCACATGACCACATCAAGAGATTCTTACAACTCACGAATACGGTCAAATTCAATGGTGTTCCACAAGAGGTAATCCGTTTGCAACTTTTTCCTTTCTCCCTAGAGGGACAAGCCCGACATTGGCTTGCAAAGGAACCGCCACAAAGTATTCTGACGTGGACGGATTTGGAGACCAAATTTATCAACTACTTTTTCCCACCCTCTCGTACTACCGCTTTGCGGAATGAAATCATTAATTTTGAACAAAAGTACGATGAGTCTTTTAGTGAATCTTGGGATCGTTTCAAAGATCTTTTAAGAAAATGCCCACAACATGGTTTTACCAAAGTGCACCAAATTAATACTTTTTATAATGGTTTAAGCATGAATGACCAAGATTCACTAAACAGTGCCTCGGGGGGGGGTAATATTTTGGTTAAGACTTCCAATGCCGCTTGGGATATTATTGAAAATAAGTCTCGTGTGCAAACCAAGAGTGTTCGGACCAATGTAGCTAGTGCTAGTACTAATGACAACGACAAGCGACTTGACAAAATTACTACGCTTCTTGAATCGCTTGTTACCCACACCGCTAACAACACCAACATCATCAACGCTCAAAACGCTCACGACGCTCAAGTCAATGCTGTTAGCCAACCATGTGAGATATGCGGGGGTCCTCACTCTTACACCACTTGTACCACCACCCAAGACTACCCTTCTGAGAATGTGAATGCAGCATACGGTACCTATCCTCCAGCCGCTTATCAAGCTCGTCCTCAAGGTGACCGCAACTTGCTTAGCTATCGCTCCAACAACTTTCTTTCACCGCCAGGTTTTCCTACTAACAACCCAAATCAACAACAAAACCTCAATCGCCCTCCTCAACAACAACAACAACCTCGTACACCATACATACCACCTCACAAACAACCATATCCACCTCAAAGAAACAACCAAGTTTACCAACAACCTGCTTATCAACCACCCGCTTACAATGCTCCTCCCAACCAACCCACCGCATTACAACAAGATATTGGAACCTAAATGAGGACTAATGATGTGATCGTGGACAATCTCCAGCGGGAAGTGCTCAACTTGAAAGCAGACATGGTGAAACAAGGGAACGATCTTCGAGCTGATATGAGAAACACTTTGGCCAGTCAAACAAATGACTTAAAGAACATGATGGCTAGTTTTTTCCAAGGTAATCAACCCTCTTCTTCGGGTACTCTTCCGAGTAACACCGTTGCGAATCCAAGAGGGGAGATGAAAGCAATCACCACTCGCAGTGGCAAAGGTACCAAGGAACCCGAGCTTCCTATACCTCCACCGGTGATTGTGACTAAGGAGAGCGAGTCACCTGCTCCTATTCCCCAACCTTCTCCTTCCCCAATTTCTCCACCTCTTACTGCTACCCCTCCTCCACCCAAGGATGTGAGTGATCCTATTCTTTCAAAGCCTTCCTCTTCTTCCGATATACCTTATCCATCAAGGTTGAGGAAAGAGAAGCTCAAAAGCAAGGATGATATTCAAGTTTTGAACTTTCTAAAAATGTTTAAACAATTGAATTTCAACATCTCCTTCGCTGAGGCTCTCGCTCACATGCCTAAGTATGCGAAAATGTTCAAAGATCTTCTAAGTGACAAGGAGAAGCTTCTTGATATTTCTAACACCCAACTTAATGAGAATTGTTCTGCAGTGCTCTTAAGGAAATTACCAACCAAGCTTGGTGATCCGGGTCGTTTCTTAATCCCTTGCAACTTCCCGGGAGTAGAGAATTGCATGGCCCTAGCCGATCTAGGTGCCAGTATTAACTTAATGCCTCTAAGCGTTTGGAAGCAATTATCTCTCCCTGAGCTAATCCCCACCAAAATGACTTTGGAATTAGCTAACCGTACGGTTGCTTATCCAGTGGGGATAGCCGAAGACGTCTTTGTAGGAGTCGACAAATTCACTTTTCCTGCCGATTTCGTTGTCGTCGACTATGATATGGACCCTCGTGTGCCATTAATTGTTGGTCGTCCATTCTTGAGGACCAGCCGCACTCTCATCGATGTTGAAGCCGGTGAGCTTATCATGAGAGTGGGTGACGATAAAATTGTCTTCAACATGGGAAATCTTTCTAAACAGCCTTATTCTAACGAGAGTGTTAATTGTATTGACGTTCTTGATGAGGCTTGTGAAGAACACTTCAAAGATGCTTGCAAAAGTATTCCTACCTCTCTTCCCAATGTTGAGACCGTTTCCTCTATTGATTCATCACTATCTCTATTTGGAGAAAGTGATTTCCTTTGGAAAGATTTGGAAGCCACCATGGGAGATGTGAACTTAGAACATGACGATTCCCCCACCAATTGGGATGAAGATCTTCGCATCATTGAGAACCTTCTTAAAGAAGACATAATTGCTCCACCATCTCCCAAGGTTATTGCTATCGATGCTCCGACTTTGAATACGCCTCCCATCAAAAATCCTCCGGATTTAGAACTTAAGGAGTTGCCACCCCATCTCGAGTACGTGTTCCTTGAAGAAAACAAGAAGTCGCCCGTCATCATTGCGAAGGACTTGAAAGAAGAAGAGAAATCTCGCCTCATCGCCGTGCTTAAAGCTCATAAGAAGGCAATTGCTTGGAAAATTTCCAATATCCACGGAATTGATCCGAACTTTTGTACTCACAAGATTCTCATGGAAGATGACTTTAAACCTGTAATCCAGAGCCAAAGAAGGGTTAATCCTCGCATTCATGACGTCATCAAACAAGAGGTTATCAAACTTCTAGATGCCGGCTTGATCTACCCTATTTTGGATTCGCCTTGGGTAAGTCCCGTCCATTGTGTGCCCAAGAAGGGCGGAATAACCGTTGTTTCTAATGAACATAACGAGTTGATTCCCACTTGTCTCGTTACTGGGTGGAGAGTTTGTATTGATTATCGCAAGCTCAATGATGCCACGAGAAAAGACCACTTCCCTCTTCCCTTCATGGATCAAATGCTCGAGCGTCTAGCTGGTAATGACTATTACTGCTTTTTAGACGGTTTCTCTGGATATTTTCAAATTCCCATCGATCCCAAAGACCAAGAAAAGACCACATTCACTTGTCCCTACGTAACATTTGCTTACAAACGTATGCCTTTTGGCTTATGTAATGCTCCTGGGACGTTCCAAAGGTGTATGATGGCTATCTTCCATGACATGGTGGAAGACACTATGGAAGTATTCATGGATGATTTCTCGGTTTATGGCGATTCTTTCTCTGCTTGCCTTGCCAATTTAGAACGAATGCTTAAGCGGTGTGAAGACACTCGCCTTGTTCTTAATTGGGAAAAATGCCATTTCATGGTAAAAGAGGGCATCGTGCTAGGACACAAGATCTCCAAAGCCGGTCTTGAAGTAGACCGTGCTAAAGTCGATGTTATCGCTAAGTTGCCTCCACCTTCAACCGTGAAGGGTGTGAGAAGTTTCCTTGGTCATGCGGGCTTCTACCGTCGATTCATCAAAGATTTTTCTCAAATCGCTCGCCCGATGACCCACCTCTTGGAAAAAGACACTCCTTTTATCTTTTCCAAAGAGTGTATTGAAGCCTTCAACTTGCTTAAGGATAAGCTAACTAAGGCACCCGTCTTGGTTACCCCTAATTGGGAGCTTCCCTTTGAGTTGATGTGCGATGCTAGTGACTATGCTATTGGTGCGGTTTTGGGCAAAAGAGTGAATAAACACTTCCAACCAATCCACTATGCTAGAAAGACAATGACGGGGGCTCAATTGCATTACACGACAACCGAAAAAGAGCTTTTAGCTGTTGTCTATGCTTTTGAAAAGTTTCGCCCCTATCTTGTCCTTTATACCACCATCGTGTATACCGATCATTCCGCGTTGAAGTACTTGTTAACTAAATAAGATTCCAAACCAAGACTTCTCCGTTGGGTTTTACTACTCCAAGAATTTAAAATCTAAATTCGCGATAAGAAAGGAGCTGAAAACCTAGCCGCGGATCATCTCAGTAGACTTGAGGATCCTTACCAAGGGGATCATCCGAACAAAGAAATCAATGATTCTTTTCCCCTGGAGACCTTAATGTCTATCGACTCGACTTCTGATGAAACCCCGTGGTTTGCGGACATTGCAAACTACTTGGCGGGTGGAATTCTCGTTGACGGGTTAACATCCCAACAAAAGAAGAAGTTCTTCAAAGACATTAAGACTTACTTTTGGGATGACCCGTATCTATTCAAACAATGTGCTGATTTGATTATTCGCCGATGTGTTGATGGACCGACAGCTTTAGAAATCCTTGACGCTTGCCACAAAGGACCCACCGGTGGTCACTTTTGTCCCAACTACACCGCCAAAAAAGTGTTTGACTCGGGATTTTATTGGCCCACCATCTACCGTGATGCTCACGAGATGGTTAAGCGATGTGATGCTTGCCAAAAACAAGGCAAGACACACATAAAGACGAGATGCCTCAGAATTTCATTCAAGAATGTGAAATCTTTGACGTTTGGGGTATCGACTTTATGGGGCCATTCCCTTCCTCTAAAGGAAACAAATACATCCTTGTAGCCGTTGACTTCGTTTCAAAGTGGGTTAAAGCCAAAGCTTTACCCACTAATGACGCAAGGGTGGTTTGTAACTTTTTGAAGTCGCTATTCGCTAGATTCGGTGTGCCTCGTGCCATTATTAGTGATCGCGGGACTCATTTTTACAATGACCAATTCGCAAGAGTCATGGCTAAGTATGGTGTACATCATCGTCTTTCCACCGCTTACCACCCACAAACTAATGGCCAGGCTGAAATCTCTAACCGAGGATTAAAACAAATTCTTGAAAGAACCGTGGGAGAGCATCGTGCCTCATGGGCTGATAAACTTGATGATGCTTTGTGGGCTTTCCGTACCGCATACAAGACTCCAATTGGTTGTACACCATATCTTCTCGTGTACGGGAAAGCGTGCCACCTCCCCATTAAGTTGGAGCACAAGGCTTACTGGGCCTTGAAGTGGACTAATTTTGATATCAACAAATCCGGTGACCTACGCAAGATCCAACTCAATGAGCTGAATGAACTCCGTAATGAGGCTTATGAAAATTCTTTGATCTATAAGGAAAAGACTAAGCTCATTCACGACTCTAAGATTAAAAACCGAGAGTTCCAAGTTGGAGACAAAGTTTTACTCTTTAACTCTCGGTTGAAAATCTTTTCGGGCAAGCTGAAATCTCGTTGGTCCGGCCCATTCACCATTGCCCAAATTTTTCTATATGGTACTCTCGAGCTCGCTCAACCTAATGGACCTAATTTTAAGGTGAATGGCCAACGAGTGAAGTTGTACTTTGGTGAGGACATCTCTCATGAGATGATTCCATCCCTCACCATGTTTCCCATGAACTAATTTTGGGTCGAGTCAGGCTCGTGACTCGGTTATCAAAAACAAGCGCTCCTTGGGAGGCAGCCCGAGTATCTATCCTTTTCTATTTTAACCTCCTAAGTGTAGGGGGACCTATATAGGTGTTTGCATTTGTGTGGTGATGTGATTACAGGGATGAATGCACTTTTGGAACCTTCGAAGAACCGTGCTCCCGTGTTAACCGAAATCTGGTTCTATCTCTCAACTATCGTGATTCAATTTTCTTCATTCTCACATTTGAAATTGATCACGTTAGTCGTCTCTTCCTTAGCTTGATTTAACCAACGTGCACAATGTCATAAGTGTAGGGGAAACTCTTCCCACATGCTTAAACATTGAGGACAATGTTTATCTTAAGTGTAGGGGGGACTTCTATCGAAGTTTTAAGTGGACTTTTCCATGAAAATGCCTTCATTTAACCGGAAAATCATCTTTTTCAGCATTTTTCAAATTTTTAATTAACTTTGACCATGTAGTCGTAATTTTTAAATTTTTATCGTTGCTTTCATATGTATATATCCCGCAATAAAGTCAAAAATATTAATAAGTGGTGTAGCTAGTTTAGAAATCTTTGACATATTAGGCCCGTTGCGATTATTTTGACTCAACCCGAATAGACTTATCCAAGTTTATTCTAGCTAGTATCCTTAACCATGTAGACCTTAATTGTTTATTAGGCTAAGCATCCACGAGTCTCATTACTTGAGATTTTAAACTGTGGAGAACGAGAAATGATAGAGTCAATTATAAGTCGGTATTCTTGCGCAAGCTCACTTGGTGTAATTATTTGCCTATTCTCCCATCACTTGCTAATAATTTATCTGCAATAAGTAAGGTCGTACGATTTGAAAAGTTACTTAGCTTCTAGCCCAAGATCGTTTAAAAGTTGCTCGGTAATGATAAGTGTTCATAGCCAAGGCATAACTTATGAAGCGGGGCGCGAAGATTGGCGAGTCCGAAAAGGCCCTAACAAGGCATGAGGATTCCATTTTATTGCTGAAGATCCAAAGTGATGTGAAAAGCATTATTCCCAAAATCAATATGAAGGATCAAGACTTACGACGAAAAGCAATCAACTCACATAAAGATCATGGAGAAGTCTATCCGAGAAGACCCTAACAAGGTATGAGGATAAATAGATCCAAGTTCAAAAAGGAGGCGGATCGTTGTATCTCAAAATCCCAATTAGAGATTGAAGAAATAATCATGAAGTCGTGGTCAACAAAGTTGGAGTACCCCTCAAAAGTCTCCAAGTGAAGAAACTCTATAACGAAGAGAAGACCATTATCTCAAGAACGTCTCTCGAAGATATGAAGTATGAAGTACATGCCAAATATCGGCCCGAGAAAGGTCTCAAATCGTGAACCGAGTTACGCCAAGATATGAACTTTTTGATATCCCGAGAAGCAGTTTTAAGAGATTTTGTCCTTTAGCTAACTATTGATCAAATCGTCCTACTTTGCTTTCAACCTAAATAAACTATCGAAATAAGTCCAAAAATGCATCTTCATGATCATTCTAAGACAAAAATAAAATATAAGAGATACACCTAGGAATAAGGGAGTTTAAGCATATAATTAAGCCATGTGTGTAAGTGTTTGATTTGCTAACTTATAATAACAATGATCTCGTTTTTAAGCTTAGTTTGGGGAACGTGAAACTTGAGGGTGATAAATCTTCGCAGCACCGAAGCCCTAATGTAAGTCCTTGATCTCTTTGTAAGTTATTTCCATATAGCTATTTTCAAGTGAAAATGGTTTTCTATCCTTTTGTTTGCTTTAAAGTTTTAATTTATCTTAAGTACTTTAATTTTTTGTTTAGTAGTATTTTAATAAGGCCAAGGTTGATTGATTATGAGAAAAGTGTAAATTTGCTTTATCACTAAGCATTGCATGAGGGCATGGCAATGTGTTAGGACCATTGTAATAGTTATATGTAATAGGTAGACTAGGAGGTATGTAGTTCCTCCTGGTCCTAGTCGTAGTAGGAGCAAGTCCTGCTCCTGGTCCTAGTCGAAGTCAAACTTTATTATTTACTTAATATTCTGTTAGGATATGCATGAGATATGTTAGGAAAGGATATGCATATCAGTTTTACACGTTTTCTTTAATGATGTATTAGGGTTTCCTTGTAGTATAAAAGGAACCTTAGGCAGAAGGGTTAGATACACCTTCACAAAACGTAGTTCTAGTCTTTATCAATATTAGATATCCTTAGAAAGGATCAAGTCTTTATAGTTATTCTGTTTCTCTTGATTATATTTATATTCTACATTCATATTGTGTTTAGAGTCTCTTTGTGATTTGACTTGTGATTACAGAAGTCATTCACCGGTCCTGACAGGCTGTAAGATCTACATCTAGTAGACCCAACAAGTGGTATCAGAGCCTGGGAGGGTCTCTATACAAGCAGAATAAAGTTCTCTTATTACTAACAATCTGTTTATCATGTCTGCCTCAACATCTACTCAAACAGGAGAAGAAAGCACTCCTAAAATTGTGCAACCTCAGCAGATCCTGGCTACGGTCTCCAACACGAATGGAAAATTCCCTCTTCTGAAGAAGGGTGAATATGATAACTGGGCAATGAAGATGGAATGGTGGATCACCAACACTGATCAAGATCTTTGGAAGATCATTCTGAATGGAAACAGCAGGAAGCTTACTGGACGAGACAAGAACGGTAATATTACTCTTCTTGACCCTAAATCTCATGAGGAAATCATCGCTTTTCAGAAGGAGGTAAAAGCAAAAACAATTTTGCTTCAATCTCTTCCTGAAGATCACATGGGTGACTTCTACCATTTGGATGATGCCAGAGAGATCTGGAATGGCATAAAAGCAAGGTTCGGCGGGAATGAGGAGTCAAAGAAAATGCGAAGGTCCATGCTGAGAGATGAATTTACCGAATTCAAAATCTCAGAAACTGAAGGTCTAAATCAAGGGTATGATAGGTTCCAGAAGATCTTGAGCCAATTGAATCAACTTCGGTCAAAACCTGATGATGGTGACATTAATGCAAGGTTTCTTAAAGCCTTACCCTACTCATGGAACCAGGTGGTGATCTCTCTCAAAGCCAAAGGTGGGCTTGACTATCTCACCTTTGATGATTTGTTTCATAGGCTCAGAACATTCGAACCTCATGTGAGAGGATATCCTAGTGACTCTTTTCCCACTCCTGCTAATTCGGCCTTTGTGAGCTCTGTGGCATCTAGTCCCATGTCATATGCAAGTAGCCCAAGCAATACTGTCTCCCCCCAGCATACCATTCAACATACTAGTCCCATGTCATATGCATCTAGTCCCATGTCTTCTGCTCCTGATCCTGCTGGCAAGTCTGGTAGTATGGTAGAAGCTGTTCTTCATTCTTTTGTGGCTGATGTTACTGCTGAACAACAACTTGCTTTTGATGACTTCAAACAGATCGATAAACTTGACCTGGATGAGATAGATCTTAAATGGCAGATGGCCATGCTTACTCTTAGGGTTCACAAGTTCGAGAAGAAAGCAGGAAGGAAATTTAATTACAACCCTCGGGAGCCAGCAAGATTCGATAGAAGCAAGGTACGGTGCTATAACTGCCAGCAACAGGGTCACTTTGCAAGGGAGTGCCCTAGCAAGAATGATCAGGAGAAGAGCAGGTACTCCGCTTTCAAGGTTCAGGAGGTTAAAGATGACAGGAAGGCGTTGGTATCTGTTGACTCTATGGTCAACTGGAATGATCATCAGGCTTCTACTCTGGAATCAGCTGAATCCTCGACTGATGTGTTGGCAATGATTGCTGGGAATCTCTCTGATGCAGAAGAAGCAGAAGAGTTTGCTCTTATGGGCATCTCACCTCAAGTACAACATTGTCCTCTTGGTTGTCATAATAAATACACAGAATTGTTGTCCCAATTTAATGAAGTAAATGATCAAAATGATAAGTATTATTTAGAGGTTCAAGCCTATAAGGCTTCATTAAACACATTGGAACAACAAAAGAAGTGGTTACAAGATACTCAACGTGCATATGAGGATAAAATTAGGATACTAAGCATTGATTTCGAAAACACTACAAATATGCTTAAATATACAGAAACTGAAAGAGATGCTAGTATCAAATAAAAAGAGGAGATGCAAGCTAAATTAGATGCTACAATGTTAAGATTTGACAAATGGCAAAAGGCACCTAAAAATCTTTCAAAATTAATTGATAGTAGCATGTATGGCAGAACTAAAAGAGGCTTAGGATTTGAAAAATATATTGATTCTGAAGATGTATTTGATTTATCTTTCTTAAGTGTCTTTGATGTCGACAAAGAGGATGAGGGCAAACCTAGTTACAATAGGTTTAAACCAGCAGCAGAAATGCATGCTGTCCCTCCTCCTCTTACTGGAACTTTTATGCCCACCTCATGGCATAATGACTCGGATGGATCGCAGATGCTTGAGTCCCCAACAAGTTCTACTAATACTAATGACTTTGTCTCATGTACTTTCAGTGACAAAGCCGGTGACTCTGCATCTAATGGTTCACGTGAAGAGTCAAGACCTACAAGTTCCAAGTCGAATGAACATGCTGCTACTGGTGCTAGGAAGTGTGAAGAAAAAGTTGCTGTCAGGTCAAGTGTGTCTGGTCCTTGTCTATTGAGTCCTAGGAAGAATGTTTTTCCTAGAAATATGTGTAATAAAGTAGGCAGTATGAAACAATCTCATTCTAATAAAAGGTCTTTCAAAACATGTTTTGTTTGTGGCAGTTCCTTTCATTTAATTAAAGATTGTGATTATTATGACACACATGCATCTGTAAATCATGCTTTTCTTGCTCCTGGTTCACCAGGAGCTGCCTCATATGCTTCTAGAAGACTTAATCCCAGTGCTCCAATGTTTAATACTTCTAGAGTATCCTCTCTTTTCGCGTCTGATTATTGGAGAGATAGTGGATTCCAACCAACCAGTAATTATTTTCCAAATTTTAATCCAATCTATCCGCATAATTTAGACCATACGTATTTTGGTTTGGGCACTTTGGGAACTGCTGTTAATCCCTCAGCAGGTTGTTCTTGGTCAAATAATAATACCCATATGATGCACAGGCAACCAAGGAACAATGGTGGATCTCATCAATCTTCTTGGCATTCTTCAAATGATCCACAAGGCAGGCTCAAACCTGAAAAGGTTTGGTTCCCCTTAAGACACTAACATTTGCACTTTTATTATCTTGTTGTTGTAGGTTACTCCATACCAGGATCCTAGTCTAGGCATTGTTGATAGTGGTTGCTCCAGGAGCATGACTGGAAATAGAAGCCTTCTCTCTAACTTTGTACCATTTCATGGCGGCAAGGTCTATTTTGGTGGAGGTGAAGGCAGAATCACTGGCAAAGGAACGATAAAGACACCAAATCTAAATTTTGAGCAGGTCTACTATGTGGAAGCACTTCAACACTTCAACTTGATATCGGTCTCTCAGATTTGTGACAAGAAGCAGTTTGTACTCTTCACCGATACTGATGCACTTGTGCTTTCCAAAGATTTTCAGCTTCCGGATGACTCACAAGTTTTACATAGAATCCCGAGACGACACAATCTCTATAGTATCAAGTTGAATGAAGTCAAACCTACTGGTCAACTAGCATGTCTGGTTGCAAAAGCCTCAGAAGATGAAGCCACTAAATGGCACCGAAGGATGGGACATGTGAACTTCAAGACCATTCACAAACTTGCCAATCTGAATCTGGTCTCTGGTTTACCTCCCAAAACGTTTAGAAATGATATAAATTGTATTGCCTTCAGCAAAGGCAAACAACACAAAGCATCCTTCAAGGCCATTACTGCTTTAAGTCTTATTACTGAACCATTGCAGCTTCTACACATGGACTTATTTGGTCCTACTTCCATCAGAAGCATTGACCACAAGCAGTTCTGTTTGGTGGTGACTGATGGTTATAGCAGGTTTACGTGGGTGTTCTTCATGACTACCAAAAGTGAGACCTACTCAATTCTTCGAGATTTTCTTACCTTGATAGAGAATCAGTTGTCCAAGAAAGTTAAAGGTATTCGTTGCGACAATGGAACTGAGTTTAAAAATAGAGACCTCATCACACTTTGCAATGCTAAGGGCATCAAACGAGATTATAGTGCTGCTAGGACTCCTCAACAGAATGGTGTGGCAGAAAGAAAGAACCGGACATTAATAGAAGCAGCAAGAACTATGCTTGCCGATTCCAAGCTTCCGACCATGTTCTGGACAGAAGCTGTTAATACTGCAAGTTATGTTTTGAATAGGGTTTCTATTACCAATCCACACAAGAAAACACCTTATGAGCTGATCACGGGCAAAT
This sequence comes from Glebionis coronaria, assembly GCA_025667525.1. Taxonomy (NCBI): domain Eukaryota; kingdom Viridiplantae; phylum Streptophyta; class Magnoliopsida; order Asterales; family Asteraceae; genus Glebionis; species Glebionis coronaria. The sequence goes on from CM046879.1 coordinate 165,483,954, forward strand.
TCCAAATATTGCTCATTTGAGGCCTTTTGGGTGTCCAGTCACCATTCTGAATACTAGTGACTATTTGGGGAAGTTTGATGGCAAGGCTGATGAAGGATACATTGTGGGATATTCAACTCATTCTCGGGCGTATCGAGTCTACAATCTTCAAGCCAAACGGATAATTGAAACTATTAATCTCAGGTAATTTGAGGAGAAGACAAACATACAAGGAAAAGGTCCAGAATGGTATTTTGATCTTGATTATCTTAGTGATTCGTTAGGATATTTTCGTTTCAAAACTAACCATGATGCAGGACCACAAGTGTTTGCAACTTCTAGTACTGGTATTCCTTCTAGTCTTTCTGATTCAGATGATGAGGATGACATTTTTGTGGTTCCATCCTATTCCACCACGGTCTCTCCTACTCCTCCTAGTGATGCAACTCCATTGGATGTACAGGATTCCCAAGCAGCTCTTGACACTCTTCTTAAGCAACAACAAGAAGCTACTAAAGCAGCTGCTCAAGGTAGTTTTGAGTTTCCCTTGGTTGAGCCTACAGACAAAGTTGCTCCTGGTACTCCAGCTTCTGCTCCTAGTGCTAGCCTCTCAACTACTGGTACACCGGCTAGTGAGTCTGCTTCCAATACACGTTTCTCCAGTCCTTCTGATTTGGGGAACCATGAAAAGAAGTCTTCTACCAAGCTGGATGATATACATAAACAACTGGTAGACGGGATTTTCCAAAATGCTTCATATGATGCTGATTTCGTTGGTGATCTCAATAACATGGCACCAGAAGTGGAGGTTTCTTCCAATCCAGTCTTGCAATCACATAAAGATCATCCTACCACTCAAATTATTGGAGATCCTGGTTCTACCGTCAAGACACGCAGAATGCAGCAGAAGGCCTCGTCTGATCATCATGCTCTTGTGGGCTATATTGAGGATCAAAAGCGTAATAATCATACGGACTTTCAACACTGTTTGTTTGCTTGTTTTCTTTCACAGGTGGAACCTAGGTCTGTTTCTCATGCTCTTGAGGATCAAAGTTGGGTGGAGGCTATGCAGGAGGAAATGCAGCAATTCTTGTTTCAGAATGTTTGGGTTCTGGTTGACTTACCAGATGGGAAGACAGCTATCAATACCAAATGGATTCTCAAAAACAAGAAGGATGCACGGGGAATTGTTGTCAGGAATAAAGCTAGACTTGTCGCACAAGGACACACTCAAATTGAGGGCATTGACTATACTGAAGTCTTTGCGCCTGTTGCCAGGATCGAGGCCATTCGTCTGTTTTTAGCCTTTGCTTCGTATGTTGGCTTTACGGTGTTCCAGATGGATGTCAAGAGTGCATTTCTCTATGGAAAAATTGACGAGGAAGTGTATGTTACTCAACCTAAGGGGTTTGTTGATCCACTTCATCCCAAGAAAGTATACAAGGTGGTCAAGGCTCTTTATGGGTTACATCAGGCTCCTAGAGCTTGGTATGAGCGTCTCTCCACTTTCTTGTTAAAGAATGGCTATAGAAGAGGTACTATTGACAAAACACTATTTCTTCGGCGGAATTCCAAGGATATTATCCTTGTTCAGGTTTATGTGGACGACATTATCTTTGGTTCTACAAGGAAGGAGTGGTGTGATGAGTTTGAACACTTGATGAACGGCGAATTTCAGATGAGTGCCATGGGAGAACTGTCATTTTTTCTTGGTCTTCAGGTCAAGCAACAATCGGATGGGATTTTCATCAGTCAAGATAAATATGTTCATGAGATTCTTCAGAAGTTTGACATGGATCCTCTTAGACCAGCAGCAACTCCTTATGAAGTTGCTAAAATCAAACTTAAGAATGAGCCAGATCCCCCGGTAAATGTTCACATGTATAGGTCTATGATTGGCTCTCTCATGTATTTGACTGCATCACGTCCGGACATTATGTTTGCAGTAAGTGCTTGTTCTAGACACCAGGTGACTCCAACGGTTTCGAACTTAAATGCAGTGAAGAAGATTTTCAAGTATATCACGGCTCAACCTAAATTGGGTCTATGGTATCCTAGAGAATCTCCCTTTGTTCTTGAAGCCTATAGTGATAGTGATTATGCTGGTGCTAATAATGATAGGAAGTCTACTACTGGTGGTTGTCAATTTTTGGGTCGTCGGCTTATTTCATGGCAATGTAAGAAACAGACAATCGTAGCTACTTCTTCAACAGAAGCTGAATACGTTGCGGCTGCTAGTTGTTGTGGTCAAGTTTTATGGATCCAAAATCAGATGTTGGACTATGGTTTCAATTTTATGAATACCAAAATTTTTATTGACAATCAAAGCACTATCTGCATTGTGAAGAATCCAGTATTTCATCAACGGACGAAGCATATTGAGATTCGGCATCATTTTATACGCGATGCCAATGAGAAGAAGCTGATACATGTTCTTAAAGTTCATACGGATGACAATGTTGCTGATTTGCTGACTAAAGCTTTTGATGGTCCTCGGTTTAACCACTTGGTGGTTCATATTGGGATGGTCAATCCTTGAAGTCTAGGATTGAGGGGAGGCAAAGCCTAAGGGGAGGCTTTGTGTACATATTAGGTCAGTCTAACGTATTCATAGTTTTTGACAACATAATTTCTTGGTTATGATGGTGTGTGGTGCTTCTGATGGAGGATTTTTACTTTCTTCTGGTGGATATGGCCTTATATGACTGGCTTCTGGTCCTCTTTGGTCAGCTTCTAGTTATGCTTGGTTGTCTTCTGGTGGTTTGAAATCCTTCCATGTCTAGTGGTGTTTGGCTATTCGTACTGGTACTGGTCTGGGATACTGTTCATTCCTTTTGTCTTTTGTTAATCACGTTTTGCTCCTGGTCTGACCATTATGTGCTTTGACTTTTGGTCAACGCTCCCAATACTGGTATTTACAAGTTTGAATTCAGCAAGTAAATTGGGGGTTGGTTATTATGTTAAAAAGGGCAAGTGGTTATTATGCCATTATGGTTTAATTTGAAAGGGCAACCCCCCATTAATAGGGGTCAATGAACAGTTACTACTTTCTTCATATATGGTCAACATACACCCTTGACTCACTCATTACAATTAACACACACACCAAAACCGCTTCTACTCTCTACATCCCAATCCCAATCCTTCTTCCATCAATTCATCAAGATCCATGGCTGCTCTTGCTTACCAACCTGCTCATAATCGTGTTGCTTATCTGGGTGATGGTCCAAATCGTGAACATTTTGCTGATATCTTGGAGTTTATTGAAGCTTCTAACTTAAGGTTTGCATTTACTGTTTGTCCTACCATATATGATAGTGTGATACGTCAATTTTGGGCGTCTGCTGAGCTTGTGAATGTGGCTGGACGTCCACGAGCACTCCATGCTACCATAGATGGACGTGCCTATGTGGTAACTGAAGCGTCTATTCGCTCTTCTCTTCATCTTCAGGATGAGGGGGGGTGTTGTATCAATCCCCAATTCAGAAGTATTGGAGGGTATGGCTGCCATAGGTTATGAACATGGGGGGAAGTTTAACTTCCAGAAGAATAGGTTTTCCCCCCAATGGAAGCTTCTGGTTCACTTTTTGATCCATTGTATGAGTCCCAAGTCTGGGAGTTGGGATGCTTTCCCTACTCCTTTGGCTACTGGTCTTATATGTTTAGCCTAGGGTAGAGTGTTTAATTTTTCTCATTATCTATTTGAGGGGATGGCTAGTAATTTGTCGACTACTGGTTCGAGGAAGAAATTTCTTATGTACCCTAGGTTTCTTCAACAAATTCTTGTGTGCATTCCACGTGATAGGACAGAGCATGTGCCATCTAAACTTACCGCTAAAGTGTATTACAATATGATGAATGGGTTTACTGGGGATTGGAGGCCCCTGACTGAAGCCATGATGGGGTTGGCTCAGGGTCCTATGGGTCAGGAGGAGGAGGCTCCTGAGTTTGTTGTGATCGATGATGACCCCATGGAGGAGGAGGAGGCTCCTACTGTTGGTGCCACTCCTGTGGTAGTGGAGGAGCTAGTTGAGGAAGTGGTGGTTGAAAAACCATCCCCTTCCAAGGCTGGTCCTTCCTCCGCTCCACACCAGTCTTCATTTATGGAGACTCCACCTCCTAGTCCTGCCCCACACTCGACTGATATCCCGGTTGATGCTAGTTCTCCACAGGTTGACCCACATGTTGCTTCGGGCTCCCGTGATGCTTTCCCTGATCCAAGTTCTCTTGGTGGGCAGGCGGAGGAGACTACTACACTGACATCTTTGCTCGATCTTATGCACAGGTACCATGAGAGGATGATTTGTTTGGAAGCTGACTTAAACCAACATCGGAAGCTTACAAGGGAGTTTGTTCTTCCTCTGGCTGATCGCATAAAGGTGTTGGAGAATCAACAACGTCGTCGCAAGAAGCATGTGGTTCTTTCAGATTCTAAGGATGAGGGTGCGGAGAATGTTGAGGATGGCTTGACGTTGCTGGCAAAGGCTGCCTTTGCTGATAAAGTTTATGATGATTTGCCGGGTCCTCCAATGTCCTCCAATGATCCTTCTCCTAGTGGTATTCCCCCTTTTATGGGTGGTGATTCTGATCCTGCTGATGGTTCTCATGCTGGTCCCTCTCATGATCCGAAGGGAAAAGCCCCAATGACTGATTCTCCATCTCCAACTCGCAAGCGTACTCGTCGACAGATTGAAGAAGAAAGGCTTGGTGAAGAGGCTGCTCGTCAAGTTCAGACTGAGATTGATGAGGAGGATAGGGCTGCTGAGGAAGAGCTTCGTGAGCGAAGGCGTGCGCAAATTCAGCATGATGCTATACACTGGACTGATGGTGAATGGATGCAAGTGTTGACTGTTCTCACTCGGGATTATGCTCAGTTTAAAGATCTGTTGGGTGATGATGTTGATGAACACAATTGTATTCCGCGTGCTATGGTGATGATGCGTAAGCACCAGTTGGCTCTTGCTGAAGAACTAAAGAAACAGCGAAGGAACAGACCTCTATCTCGGACTGAGCAGCGCCAGCAGATGCAACGTTATGTAAAATATCAATCTGCTGCTCATTTCAATCGTGGTCTTGGGCTCGGGTGAGAGCTTTGACATTTGATGAGCTTAAGGTCCTTTATGAAAAGATGGTGAAGCGTCAGAGTCAACCTATTCCGGAAAGATTTATTTACCATCCTCGTGGTGTGACTGCTTCTATGCCTGCTGATTCTACTGGTCCTTCGTCTGTACCCACTCCTGGTTCTGATGGTAGTCCTTCTGGTTCTATTGCTCCTTCTGTTGGTCCTTCTACTACACCCTTGGTTGCTCCTATTGGTTCTACTGCTGGTCCTGCTACTACCATCTTTGTTACTACCACCACTACTCATGCTTCCACCACCACACCTGTTACTACTACCACCACCCATGTTTCTGCGAGCACCTTTGTTGATTCCACCATACCTACTGCTGCTACATCTGATGTGCCAACTCCATCACCACAAGTTCTTGCAACACAACCTAATCCTACTTCTGATGCAGCTCCTAGTGGTCCTTTGGGTGGACATGTTCATGAGTCTACTTCTACTGCTTCCCCTGCTGTTGTTGACGTTAAGGTAAAGGTTGAATCAACTCCTTCTGCTCCCACACCTCGACGTTCCACTCGCCAGAAACTTGCTCGTCGTGTTCGCCGTGGTAAATCAGTTCCTTTTGAGAAGCGTGATCCTGAGAACTTAATTGATGCAGCTTCTGATAGCGATTCTGACTTACCTTTGGGCAATGGAAGCATTACGGGTTATACAGTTGAGAGGTCTACAACACTTCCTGGTGGCGTCTCCCATCGGATTACTTTGAGTGATGGGACTGTGCGATTGGTAACGGGTTTGCAGGGTGTGTTATCGTGGGCTAACCGTATGGATCTTATGGCGTTGTTTGGGCTTGTTGATTCTAGTATGCCATTTGACCCCATGGCGGTGTCTTCCTGGCCTGGTATCCGTCTCTGGGCCGATCTCAAGCTGATGTTGGATCCTCCTCCAAATGCTCCTGTTTTGGGCATATGGAAGGATCAATTCCAATGGGAGATTCTGCGATGGAAGCTATATGCTGGATGTGGAGTTCATGTGTTGGAATTAGAATCTGGTCATGTGGTGTTTATGCTAACGAATGTTGAGTATCCTTTGACTATTTCTTCCATGGAAGCGATGTTGGCAAGTCACTTGCAGATTTCTACTGCTCCTTCTGGGAATGAGTCGAGTATGGCCACATCTTTGGTAGAGGGTATTCAAGCACGGTTGCTAGCGGATAAGAAGGCAGCTTCTGGTATGTAAGGTGATTGGGTTGTAAGTGTTTATACTTTGGATTTTTGTTCTTATTTTTATTCTTTTCACCAATATGTACAGTGATTGGTGAATTTTATTCTTTATAGTTTATAAAAAAAAAGAAAAAAAAAGGGCTACAAACATAACAGTTATAAAAAAAAATATTAAAAAAAAAATATACTTTTTATATAATATCTGCTTATACTTTAAACACAGTTTAGCTTTTATACTTGTACATAATATCCCTTGGCTGTTTCACAATGTGGTTCCTGGTTTGAGTTTGTTCTGGTACTTGGTTTCACTTGGTGTTGGACGTGGTCCACACAACAAATGGTTCTCAACTTACCATGTCTAATCGACAAGAAAAAGTTGTTTCACCTTGAGGGTACGGCTCCTGGTGCGATTCTCAAATCCGTTGATGGTTGCCAGGTTACCCAAAACTGGATGGTTTTCACTTGCCATAGTCTTGGACTGAAAAGTGGCTAATCCAAGGGGGTACGGCTCTTGGTAAAGATCTTATCAAATCCGTTGATAGCTGTAATAGCTTGCTTAAAGCTATAGGGTGTTCAACTCACCGATGCTTCATTGCTAAGAGTTGGCGAGTCCAGAGGGGTACGACTTCTGGTAAAGACGCATCAAATCCGTTGACGGCTGTGATGGTTTGCCTAAAATCATCAGGGTACTCCCACTCACCATTGATTCACGTTCTAAGAGTTGGGCTGAGTTCTAGTCTCCCAGGGTGATGCTTATTCCACCAGAATGACTAGCTAGCCCAAGAGCAAGCAGCTACTTGGTAAAGGCTCATCAAATCTGCTCATGTTGCTGAAAAGATTCAACCTGATGCTGATTTGTTAGTAGCTTTGGAGAAGCTACTAGTGTTTCATGTTGCGGCTGTTCTTCTGATTCTTATCTTGTTGATGCTGCTATTTGTTTTGCTGATACAATCCTCGGGCTTTCTTTGCACGTTTTCCAGGAAACTTGAACTCAACAAGTCAAATTCAAGTTTAGGGGAGGATTGTTAGGACCATTGTAATAGTTATTTGTAATAGGTAGACTAGGAGGTATGTAGTTCCTCCTGGTCCTAGTCGTAGTAGGAGCAAGTCCTGCTCCTGGTCCTAGTCGAAGTCAAACTTTATTATTTACTTAATATTCTGTTAGGATATGCATGAGACATGTTAGGAAAGGATATGCATATCAGTTTTACACGTTTTCTTTAATGATGTATTAGGGTTTCCTTGTAGTATAAAAGGAACCTTAGGCAGAAGGGTTAGATACACCTTCACAAAACGTAGTTCTAGTCTTTATCAATATTAGATATCCTTAGAAAGGATCAAGTCTTTATAGTTATTCTGTTTCTCTTGATTATATTTATATTCTACATTCATATTGTGTATAGAGTCTCTTTGTGATTTGACTTGTGATTACAGAAGTCATTCACCGGTCCTGACAGGCTGCAAGATCTACATCTAGTAGACCCAACACAATGGTTAAGTGTAAGGGATTTGATAGGTGTGAAAACACCCATCCTTTTACCACTTATTTCTGGCTAAAACAAGACCAAAACACGTATTTAATATCATTTGTTTGGAATTATGCGTGGTTTTTGTGTTTATTGTGTTTTCAGAGTCAACCGGATGAATATTGAAGAAAACATGGGATTGCACGGGTTATATCGAAGAAAAAGACGCAAGACGAAGTCTATTGTCCAAGAGATGCAAAAGATTTGAAGTCATTGTGCCTATTTGAAGATTTATCGAAGAAAAGGGCCAAAGATGGAAGATTCATATATGTCGAAGAACTCGAGTCTATTAAATAAAAGATTATAAGACGAGTTGGAATTATTCACCGACACTTCTCAAAATCCAAAGTCGGAAACGTTTATTTAAAGAAACGTAAAGGCTAAAGAAGAAAGAAGAAAAGAAGCCCAAAAACAAAGCCCATTCACAAAAGCCCACAAGAGACGCCTATATAAAGGATTCCACTTCACAATTTAGCTAGTTAGTCTTTGTTTAGTTTTAGTTTTTCATTCTCTCTAGTTTTAGAGAGAGAAAGTTCTCAACTTTCTCTCACTAAGTTTTCATCTTTCTTTCTTTTAATTTTTCAAGATCAAACCTTTGTATTGTTTTCTTTCATTAATCTAGTTTAAATTCAAGCTTTTAATATTTATTCTCTTTCTACCTTTCTTTGATTTTTAGATTGATTTTGGTGCGAATAACTTATGATCCGTGTTGTTCATTGATGTTTTCGTGCTTAAAAAGTTAATCTTTTTATGTTTCCTTAAGTTTCTATACGAATAAGCTTTAAGATCTTTGTGCTTATTGGCTTATTTGTAAGTTTAGCTTATTTACATAAAGTTTTCATAAAAAGTTCATCTTTTTATTATTTGATTTATAAGTTTGCTTATTTAAAGTTAGAAAAGTTGTTTTTAGTGCTTATTTGATCCGATTCAGTTTAAATTCGTGCTAGTTTTGGATTTAGCTTAATCAAATAGCTTATTTCCTTAGCTTGTATTTCGGATCAAAGGGGTATCGGAAAGGGTAAAACCCTTTTTCGATTTGTTCATTCCGACCGGACCCCCCTTATTCCGATCACCCGATCGGAAAAGGGTTTATAAGTATTCCGATTGGCATGTTTTTGCTACTTTCCGATTGTGACTTGTTTGTAGAAGATTCCGATTTGCACTCCCCCTATTCCGATCACCTAATCGGAATAGGGTTTTAAGACATTCCGACGAGGGGTATTTTGGTGTATTCCGATCTTGGCATTATTTTTTTTTGATATTCCGATTGGGGACATTGACATACATTCCGATCTGAACATTTTCAAGTATTCCGATTTGACTTATTTGTGTAATATTCCGATCAGCTCATTTGGGTCATTCCGATCTGACTTATTTTGACTTATTCCGATTAGGGGTCTTTTTATGCCATTCCGATTGAGACTGTTTCCAAACATTCCGATTCGCTTGTTTCTAAGACATTCCGACGAGGGGTTTAGTGGTATTCCGATTTGGCTATTTCCCAACTGTTTAATTTCTTGTTTTCGCAAAGTTTCAAGTTTTAGATTTACTAAGTGTTCAAGTATTTTTCTAATATAGTCTTTAAGTTTTCAAGCATTAATTTTTGAAACTCGTCTTTTTAGTTTAATCTTTAAAACTCTTTTCACTCAACGACATTTACATTTATTTACTATTAGTTTAAAATAGATAAACAAACCAACACCTTTTTATTAACCAAGAACAAATCATTCCACTTTGAACCGTGATCAATTTGAGGAGATACCGAGACATAAATCTGAACCTCATCCAAAACCATTGTATCAGGGACCGACCCATAGGCGTTCCCTCGCCATGTCTTTTATTTTGGGTGAACTGACCATAGGCGTTCACTCTCGAGCATACAAAAGTTTTCATAAAACTGCATCATGCATTCATACACAAATTTTCTTGCATAAAATTTTGCTCTGGATTTATTGGTATAAATTTTTTTTCATGTATATATATTTTACTTTTTATCTGTTTAATCATATGTTTTATGTTATACTGTCAGATGGTTCTCACACGCAAACAGGAACAACTCAATGCAGCAATCCAAGCTGCAATGCAAGCTTTGCTTCCTCAACTGAGGAATGACATCAGGGCTGAGGTTCAAGCTACCAACAATCAGCAGCATAACCAAGCACCTTCTCCTCCTCCTCCAGTAACATTGGCAGTATGGCTGGAGAGATTCAACAAGCTCCGTCCTCGAGCTTTTGAGAAAACAGATAGCCCCAGTGACGCTGAAAGCTGGTTGGCTCACATCGAGAAGATTTTCAATGCTATGGGTTGTGACCCCGTGTTCAAGGCGAGGTTGACATGCTACCGGTCCAAGGCGATGTGTTAAATTGGTGGTTAGTATTGATGTAGTCTGAGGGAGGTGACGATTGGGTGGCTGGTTTGACATGGGCTAAGTTCAAAGATAGGGTGATGGAGCAGTTCTTTCCCAAGGCTGAGCAAGACAAGCTCAAGAGGGAGTACCATGGGATCCGACAGAGAGATGGGGAGAATAGCAATGAGTTTATGCAGCGCTTTCTTCACTTAGCTGGTTTCCTTGGTGCAGCAGCAGGTACTCCTGAAGAGCAGGCACACCACTTTAGGTGGGCTCTTGGCACATCGGTCGCAAACAATCTGGTGTGTGCTACGTTCAACACTATAGCACAAGTGGCTGATGCGACACGTAAGCTGGAGATGCTGCATGAGAGAGATGAGTTCGGGGAAGCTGAGAAACCCGACAAGAGGTAAACATTCATATTCAAGCGGTGACCAATCCGTATTCTTTCTATATATGTCAATTATTCATCTCTTAAATTGTATCTTCCAGGCAGAAAACTAGGGACCGGTCTCAGCCGGCTACTCAGCAGCAGCCTCATCAGCCCAAGGGAAACGGTCAAACTAACGACCGTTCTGCTATGGATAGGCGTGGCGGTAATGATAATTACCGTAACAACGCTGGATACTCCAACAGCAGCAGGTCCTAATACTTACGCATTTTCTTATGATTTCATGTTATAACTCATATTCTGACACTCTAGCAAATCTTCTACCAGGAACCATGGAAACGGTAGGGACCAAAACCAGAGAGGTTCACAGCCTATTCGTCCAGCTATCACTGGTATTCAATGTTACGATTATTCGCATTGTCCTTTGTACCCTATTATAATGTCTTATGAAAAATGTTTTATCACGTCCTCAGCCAGCCAGAGCACCTGCTGGAGGATATACTCATCCTCTTTGCTCTACTTGCCACCGTAGGCACCTAGGGCCATGTCGTCGTAACACTGACGCATGCTTCAAGTGTGGTCTTCCTAGTCATATCATGAAGGATTGCCGTAAGGGCGAGATGGAGGGCACATTGGGACATGCTGATACCAAGCCGCCTCCTACCACTGGACGTGTCTACACGACATCTCGAGACCAGGCCAACAAGTCTACAAGTACCATCACTGGAATCTTGTATATGTATGGTCAAGCTGCGTGTGTTCTTTTCGATACGGGTGCTACTCACTCGGTCATTTCTACGGCCTATGCTAAGAACATTAGGATGCTCCCCATGCCACTAGAGAATAGACTTACTATTTCCATGCCTTTGAGGGACTCTGTATTAATCACCCATCTATACAAGAGTCTTCCCCTAGAATTTGACGATAAGGTTCGTCCTGTTGACGCACTTCCACTGGACATGAATGACTTTGACATGATTTTGGGCATGGATTGGCTATCCAAGCATCATGCTACCATAGATTGCCATTCATATCGAGTTATCTTCGGTTGTGACAATCTAACATTTTCAGGTAGTGAAATATTTTCTCGTATAATATTTTGAAACTTATTTTTGTGTTGGTTGACGAACTCACAATTTACGGATTTAAATTTGGGCTTACGTACATAATTTGGCGTCTTTTACGACTAAACCGAAAACCTTAGGATTACGTATTTACGTTTTTGAACTCCGTTTTTGATGAGACAATTTTTATTGGATTTGTTTTGTGACATTGATTCATAATTTATAAAAACATTTTTCGTAAAACGACCCGAGGGCACGCAAATCGAGAAAACTAGAATCGAGAAATACCCGTAAACTAGTGAGATGGGACAAAACACATTGTCCCACCCCACTAGCATGGTTTGGACGGCAACATGACACCACACCATCAAGGTGGCATCATGTTAGCTAACTTACACCAAGTGTAAGCTAGCTTACACCTTAAGCTTTACCATTCCACTAACACACAAAACTAGCAACTTGTTTTTCACTTCCACCATTTCTCACATGCAATCAACACCAAAATCCTCTCAAACTCTTCCCTCTTGCCGTCCAAAATAAGCCAACAAACACCCCATTTGATCTCTTCTAGCCATGAACCACATGTTTACTAGCTCTATTAAGGAGTATTCTTGAAGCCTTGCTCATTTGGTGGCCATATTAACATCTTTGGAGGTGATTTGCTTGTGTCCTAGGGCTGATTTTCCAACCTATGTTCTTGATATTTGATGGTCTTGGAGATACTTGTTGTGTTCATCAAGTTCTTGTCTTCCTAAAACAAGAAATCCATTTGGTTGGTAAAGAAGATCATCCTCTCCATTTTTCTCTTGTTATTTTGTAAAGAACAAATGTATTTTCTTTCATTTTGTATATGTATATGATGTATATATGATGATAAAAATGTTGTGTGGGGATCAAGTGTTGATAAATATGCTTAAAAAGGATGATAACTATAAGAAAAGAGGCTAAAATCTTGATTATTTAGTTGGCTGTGTAAAAACAGTAGATAACTAAAAGATGAACTGATAAAATTGCATGGTTTGATCCATTTACAGTAAGTAGAAGATGTTATACACATTTGAGAATTGGCCATGCAATGGAATCAAAATAATGAGTGAGATATGATCAAAACAAGTTAGGTGGTCTAATCTGAATAAGCAGTTTTGTAGGGACTGTTAAGGCAAGTTAAACTCAAAATGGGCAGTAGCTATAACTAAGTTAAATGTAGCATATAATATGAAGATCATGCCATCCAAAAATGAGCTTCTAATTCATTATAGAACTCTAGATATGTTAAAAATGGTGAACATGAAGTTAAAAATTAGATTTTTGGAAATAATGTTTATTATTATTATATAAGCACTCACATTATAAAGTATAAATTGTAAAAATATAAACCCACTAACTTATAAAACTTATTTATATAAATATATAAAAGGTTAATTAAATGGGTAAATTATATAAATGGTGGTGAAATAATATTTATAAGTGATAAAAACTATAAACTTGATTTTTACGACTTTTTCGGCTATCGCCGTAAAATTAACGTTTTTCGCCAAATAAAACTTAGACGACCAAACCCGTCTAATATAAAGTTTATAAAAGTCATATACTGATGTATAGGTAACTAAGACAAGTAAAAACCGATAAAACCCGAACTATAAGAATTACGGACATTTACGAGCTAACTAAACATATTGGACTAATAATTGGACTTAATAAGATAAAAACTTGTAAAAAGAACTTATTGGGCTTAACCCATTTGGGCCCAACATGAAAAGTATATATACTGATAATATAGGTATAAAAGGGATTAAAACAAGTTAAAGAACTTATAAAAGGCTTAATGGACTTAAAACGTGAAAATAGGTAAAACTAGCGAACTAGTAAGATGTTACCAAAACGTAAACACTAAAATGAGTAAACAAGGATGTATAAACCCACTTGATCATCATCATATGTACAAAATCATCATATGTATATTGTTATTTTGATAAAAGTCATTGGACCGAGTCTAAGACCGATTATTATTTATATAGGTTTCCGTGACCGAAGCACGCCCGTAGCCGATAATCCGCCTTTCATTAACAACGTGAGTTCATAGCCTCGCACTCTTTTAAATGTTTTATAAAATGATTTGTAAACCCGCGAGGGAGATAACATGCTAGATTTTGATAAAAATAGAACACAAGTAGTCCCGATTGTATGCTTAATGATATGGACCCGAATGATGCTATGACCCTATAAACGAGACTAAAAGGATTATTAGTAGTTAGGTTATGTCACTTAAAGTCCCATTAGCATGAATTGTGAACTACCGGGATTTGGTAGACGCTTATGCATTTGATAGTACTATTTGGGGACGATCACCCCAGTTCGCGCCTTGACGGTTGATCCCCGTCGTACCACATTGATTGGTAAGCGAATTTATGTATGAGAAGATTCCATAGCGTGATTTTTGTGACGACACACTAACTTAGATGGGCAAATTGTTTGTCGGGTTCGCGGCCCGCTGTTTTCACAGTAAGGTAACAATGTCATGCGGCTAATAATAATCCTAATTCAGATACAATGTATCCTAATCCAAATAAAAATGTATCCTATATATGATAACGACGCTATTAACGATGAATATATTACCTATCATGGTAATATAGAGACTACGGTCTCATGGACGGTTTAAGATGTATGCTTGATTTATATATTGCCTGACTAGCAATATGAGGACTTACTTCCGATATTATACTTGTGTTCTGATTTTAAATGATTGTTTTATATAACAGTTTTTATTAAACTCTATGAATTCACTCGGCATTCGCTGATATGATTTTTGCATGTTTTTATCTCAGGTGCTTGAAGGTAATCCGGATGGAGATCGACTCTGATGGCCCACATAATATTAAAAATGTTCATTCGATCTATGTTTTGTAAACTTAATGACCTGTATAATTTGGGACCTGTTGTACGCTTTTGAAACTTTTTAATCGAATGAATGTTTGTTAAACCTTGTACAACCATTTTTATGTGTTGTCTATGATTGGAGTTATTGTGCTATCCCGTAACACTCTGAAAGACCCTTCCGCTGTACCGATACGAAAAATGAGAGTGTTACAGTTTGGTACCAGAGCTCTCGTTATAGAGAACAAAAGATTTTAAAAACCAAGGTTTTGAACAAAACTTTTCAAAATCTTTTGACAATGAACATTTGAGAAAATATTTGAAAAATCTTTTGACTATAACGGTGCCAGAGATCTCCGACGTTACCAACAAGCCTATTGAGAAGATATATATTTTGATATATATAATTTAATTTATATATATGTATATATCGTGGTTTCATTATGTAATTGTTTAACTAGTATGTTATCCTAATACGAGATATATATATAAATGCAGATTGTCATGGCTGACCCTAATATTCCTGTAGAAACCCATGCTATTCCCGAACCTAATATAGAAGATGATCCTTATTTAGACTTAGTAGATTATGATATCGATGATGAGGAGGAACCATTTGAGGATCCCGAGCCCGAGTTAGGACTAGGAGATCAGATTGCCCCTCAGGTTGACTTGGTAGAGAATGAGATTGAGAATGTGGATATTGAGAATGTGGATATTGAGAATGTGGATATTGAGAATGTGGATATTGAGAATGTGGATATTGAGAATGTGGATATTGAGAATGATGATGAGATTGGATTAGATAATTTAGATGACGAGATTGACGATGAGGATGTCGAGGAGGATGTAGGTATAGATGTTGAGGTTGATGACGATGAGGAAGCTGAGCTTATTTATCCGTATGATGTTCCAGAGGGCGAGCCTTTGCCCCCACCAGTTTGTTTGTCTGATTCTGAAGATGAGTTACCTAGGGATGAAATGTCTGAATCGTCTGAATCTGATTCTGAGTCAGAGGAGGATGAGGATGACGATGCACCTGACGATACTGATGGTATTGCTACTCGTAGACGTGAGATAGGAGAGTCGTCTAGTACTCGAGAGGCTACTCATATTATGGTCTTGCACCATGGGCCTTGAGACGTGATCTAGATGCTTCCCGTGTTAAGAGTTGTGTGACAGAGGTTGGATTAGGTGTTGTTCAGACTCAGGTTGCTTATTTGGAGTCGAAGGCTAAGGTTGGCGAGAAAGAGCGAGAATTTCTTAGTTTGGATTTGAGTGATGTAGAACGTGGTTTGAATGAGGCTTTTAGGAGGTTATCGGTGTTGGAAAGTGGTGAGTATGCTGCCATGAAGAGAAAGGTGAATACTATGGAGATTCAGTTGAGTGTGGCTCGTGCGATGCGTGAGAAAGCTGAAAAGGAGTTGAATATATCTGTGGGATGGAATAGTAGATTTTATGCCGACATGGTTGAAAGAGGAGTAATCCGTAAGCGCCCAGCTGAAGATGTGTCTAGTGATCGTCCGACGAAGATTCAGAAGACGATGGATGATGGACCATCTGGCGGTTCTCAGTAGACCAGTCTGTGTTTAGTAGTGACCTTTATATCTTTTGTGCCTTTGTAGCTTTGACTGAACCGACTTGTTAGTAATAGACTTGGCACGAATTTTGAGTGTATATAGTGCTAGAACTTTGATATGGGATGTACTAAGACAATACTTTTGATTCAGATCGAATGAAATATGTATCTTGTCTTGAATTCCATATTGTGCCTTATTTGTATCTTGATTATGAATTCAATTCATATTATATGAATCCTTGTTGGGTGAATGCTTAATACTTTGAAATTGTGAAATTATAGAACTATGCCGCCCAAGAAGGCTGTGACTGAGGATGATGTACGTAGGATTATTACGGAGCAAGTTACCGCATCTATGACTGAATTTATGGCAAATGCTAGAAATGAAGCTGGCGGTAGTGGAGCTGGCGGTAGTGGAGCTGGCGGTAGTGGAGCTGGCGGTAGTGGAGCTGGCGGTAGTGGAATTGGCGGTACTAATGTGAATGTGAATGCTAATAATGTGAATGCTAATGCTGGAGGAAATGTAGGAGGACTTGGAACGAATGCACCTGAAGTTGGTGGCTGTACTTATGTGACGTTCATGAAGTGTGAACCTCTACCTTTTAATGGAACTGAAGGTGCTGTAGGACTAAGCCAGTGGATTGAAAAGATTGAATCGGTGTTTCGGATTAGTAAGTGTAAGGAGGAAGATAAGGTGACTTTTGCTATGGCTACTCTTAAAGGTCGTGCGTTGACTTGGTGGAACGGGAGAATTGCTTTCATGGGTCTTGATGCTGCTAATGCTACTCCTTGGGCTGAAATCAAGAAGTGGATGACTTTGGAGTTTTGTCCTCGTAGTGTGATCATTAGGTTAGAACAAGAGTTGATTCATCTGAGAATGAAAGGTGTGGACATTGATAGTTACACGAATCGATTCCATGAGTTGGCCTTGCTATGTCCTCGATTGGTTGAACCCGAAGAGATCCGAATTGAGCAATATGTTAAAGGGTTGACCAGGAATATCCGGGGGGACGTGACATCATCTAAACCACTGACCATTGATGATGCTGTTCGAATGGCCTACCAACTCATTGGACAGATAATTCAGGATAAGGAAGATGAAGCCCGTGTTGGTGAGAAAAGAAAGGGAGACGGTGAGCGTGTAGATAGAGGTGATAATAGGAAGAATTTCAATCGCCGTCAGAACAAGAGAAAGGGGAATGCAAATGCTCTTACCAACAACACACCGCGCAACAATGATAGATGTCCTAAGTGTGGCAACAAGAGGCATGCTGGCGACTGCTGGAAGTGCCGAAATTGCGGAAAGCTTGGACACAAGGTTGAAAGGTGTAAGAAGGGAACCATTTGCTTCAACTGCAATGAAGAAGGTCATAGGAAATCGGAATGCCCCAAGTTGAAAGCAATTGTACCTGGAAGAAACCCCCAGGGTGGTATCTACCAACTTGGAACAATTGAGGTGAAGAAAGAGGATCCGGATGTCGTTACCGGTACGTTTTTACTCAACAATCATTATGCTGTTGCTTTATTTGATTCGGGTGCTGATAGGAGCTTTGTATCCACTAAATTTAGTGCCCTTATTGATATTGAACCTGTTGAGATAAGTACCAGTTACGAGGTGGAATTGGCTGATGGTAAATTAGTGAAAACTAATAAGCTATTAGAAGGATGCTCTCTAAATCTCTTAAACCATTCCTTTCCGATTGATTTGATGTTGATAGAATTAGGTAGTTTTGATATTATTATTGGTATGGATTGGTTGTCGTTGAATAATGCTACTATTTTATGTGGAGAGAAGAAGGTTAAGATTCCTCTTAGGAATAGGACGTTAGTAATTGATGGTAGTCGAGGTGAATCCCGTTTGAAAATCGTTTCATGTATTAAAGTCCAAAAGTACATCAGGAACGGTTGTGAGTTATTCTTAGCTCAAGTGACCGGGAATGAGTCTAGGGAGAAACGATTGGAAGATGTACCTATTATTTGTGAATTTCCTGAGGTATTTCCTAAAGATTTACCCGGACTTCCACCGATAAGGCAAGTAGAGTTTCGAATCGATTTAATTCCTGGTGCTGCACCGGTGGCACGTGCGCCTTACCGATTAGCCCCTTCTGAATTAAAGGAGTTATCTGAGCAACTTAAGGAGTTTTCTGATAAAGGTTTTATTCGACCGAGCTCGTCGCCTTGGGGAGCTCCAGTCTTGTTCGTTAAGAAGAAGGATGGATCTTTTCCTATGTGCATTGATTATAGGGAACTGAATAAGTTGACAATTAAAAATCGATATCCTTTACCTAGGATTGATGATTTGTTTGATCAATTGCAAGGATCTAGTGTGTATTCTAAGATAGATTTGCGGTCAGGATATCACCAACTTCGCGTCCGTGAAGAAGATATTCCTATAACTGCATTTAGAACTCGTTATGGACACTATGAATTTCAAGTAATGCCATTTGGGTTAACTAACGCACCTGCGGTTTTCATGGATTTAATGAATCGAGTGTGCAAGCCCTACTTGGATAAATTTGTGATTGTGTTTATTGACGATATTCTAATCTATTCTAAGAATGAAGATGAACATAGAGAACATTTGAGGATTGTTTTGAACTTGTTGAAGGATGAAAGGTTGTATGCTAAGTTTTCGAAGTGTGATTTCTGGTTAGATTCTGTGCAATTTCTTGGTCATGTGATTAACAGAGATGGAATTCATGTTGATCCTACAAAGGTTGAAGCTATTAAGAATTGGTATGCACCGACAACGCCAACGGAAGTGCGACAGTTCTTAGGATTGGCTGGCTATTATAGGCGATTCATTAAAGAATTTTCTTTGATAGCTAAACCCTTGACTAAGCTTACTCAGAAGAATAAACCTTTCGTTTGGGGAAGTGATGAAGATGGAGCATTTCAGACATTGAAGCAAAAAATACGTAGTGCGCCAATCTTATCATTACCCGACGGGAGTGAAGATTTTGTAGCGTATTGTGATGCATCTCTTAGAGGTTATGGAGCTGTTTTGATGCAGAGAGAGAAAGTGATAGCTTATGCTTCTAGGCAATTCAGGAAGAGTGAGGAGAATTATACTACTCATGATCTTGAGTTAGGAGCTGTAGTCTTTGCTCTCAGGTTGTGGAGACATTATCTGTATGGCACCAAGTGTACGGTATTCACCGATCACAAAAGCCTACAGTATATTCTCGACCAAAAGGAATTGAACATAAGGCAACGAAGATGGATAGAGTTGTTAAGTGATTATGACTGTGATATAAAATATCACCTAGGAAAAGCCAATGTTGTTGCCGATGCGTTAAGTAGGAAAGATAGAGAGCCTATCAGGGTACGTTCTCTAGTCTTGACCGTGCACAATAATTTGCCTGAGCAAATTAGAAATGCGCAAATAGAAGCTTGTAAGAAGGAGAATTTTGTTAATGAAGGGTTCCGAGGAGAAGGAGATCCTTTAGAGGTTAGAGCTGATGGAGTGAAATCTTAAGAGGTCGTATGTGGATGCCTAAGTTTGGAGGCTTAAGAGATTTGATTATGTTAGAATCCCATAAATCTAAGTATTCCATTCATCCGGGATCTGATAAGATGTACCATGATTTGAAGAAGTTGTACTGGTGGCCGAATATGAAAGCCGACATAGCTATGTATGTTCTTCAATGCTTGACTTGTGCTAGAGTCAAAGCGGAACATCAAAAGCCATCAGGCCTACTTCAACAACCAAAGATTCCTGAATGGAAGTGGGAGCGAATTACGATGGACTTTATCACCAAGCTTCATAGAACATCATCTGGAAACAACTCGATTTGGGTTATTGTCGATAGACTGACCAAATCAGCACACTTCATTCCGGTTAAGGAGCAGTTCTCACTGGAGAAGCTGACTCGAATATACCTTGATAATGTTGTATGCAAGCATGGAGTGCCTGTATCGATCATTTCAGATCGAGATCCTAGATTCGCATCGAATATTTGGAAATCTCTCCAAAGATCTTTGGGAACGAATCTCGACATGAGCACTGCTTATCACCCCCAGACTGATGGGCAGAGTGAAAGGACGATACAAACACTGGAAGATATGTTGAGAGCTTGTGTGTTAGACTTTGGTAAGAATTGGGATAAACATTTGTCGTTAGCAGAGTTTTCGTATAACAATAGTTACCATTCTAGTATTAAGGCTGCACCGTTTGAAGCTTTGTATGGTAGGAAGTGTAGATCTCCTGTATGTTGGAGTGAAGTTGGGGATACCCAGCTCACGGGACCGGAATTGATCCGGGAGTACGGAGATGATAGTTCAGATTAAGAAGAGGTTGTTGACTGCCCGTAGTAGACAGAAAAGTTACGCGGATGTGCGGCGGAAGCCAATGGAGTTTGAAGTGGGTGACCGAGTAATGTTGAAAGTATCGCCATGGAAAGGCGTTATAAGATTTGGAAAACGAGGGAAATTGAATCCCCGTTATATTGGACCCTTTAAGATTTTATCTAGAGTAGGTCCGGTGGCTTACAAACTAGAGTTACCCCCAGAACTTCATGGTGTTCACAACACATTCCATGTATCTAATCTGAAGAAATGTCTAGCAGTGAGTGATGAGAAAATTCCGTTAGGTAAGGTTCGAATAGATGGGAAGTTGCATTTTATCGAAGAGCCCGTAGAAGTTATGGACCGTGAGGTAAAGCAACTGAAATAAAGTCGGATACCTATTGTCAAGATCCGATGGAGTTCAAAGCATGGACCGGAGTATACATGGGAACGAGAGGATGAAATATGGAAGAAATATCCGCACCTCTTCGATTTCAATAAGAAACGGACATCCAAATGAAATGGATCACGAGGACGTTGATCCCTTTTAGGAGGAAAAGCTGTGACAATCTAACATTTTCAGGTAGTGAAATATTTTCTCGTATAATATTTTGAAACTTATTTTTGTGTTGGTTGACGAACTCACAATTTACGGATTTAAATTTGGGCTTACGTGCATAATTTGGCGTCTTTTACGACTAAACTGGAAACCTTAGGATTACGTATTTACGTTTTTGAACTCCGTTTTTGATGAGACAATTTTTATTGGATTCGTTTTGTGACGTTGATTCATAATTTATAAAAACGTTTTTCGTAAAACGACCCGAGGGCACGCAAATCGAGAAAACTAGAATCGAGAAATACCCGTAAACTAGTGAGATGGGACAAAACACATTGTCCCACCCCAGTAGCATGGTTTGGACGGCAACATGACACCACACCATCAAGGTGGCATCATGTTAGCTAACTTACACCAAGTGTAAGCTAGCTTACACCTTAAGCTTTACCATTCCACTAACACACAAAACTTGCAACTTGTTTTTCACTTCCACCATTTCTCACATGCAATCAACACCAAAATCCTCTCAAACTCTTCCCTCTTTCCGTCCAAAATAAGCCAACAAACACCCCATTTGATCTCTTCTAGCCATGAACCACATGTTTACTAGCGCTATTAAGGAGTATTCTTGAAGCCTTGCTCATTTGGTGGCCATATTAACATCTTTGGAGGTGATTTGCTTGTGTCCTAGGGCTGATTTTCCAACCTATGCTCTTGATATTTGATGGTTTTGGAGATACCTGTTGTGTTCATCAAGTTCTTGTCTTCCTAAAACAAGAAATCCATTTGGTTGGTAAAGAAGATCATCCTCTCCATTTTTCTCTTGTTATTTTGTAAAGAACAAATGTATTTTCTTTCATTTTGTATATGTATATGACGTATATATGATGATAAAAATGTTGTGTGGGGATCAAGTGTTGATAAATATGCTTAAAAAGGATGATAACTATAAGAAAAGAGGCTAAAATCTTGATTATTTAGTTGGCTGTGTAAAAACAGTAGATAACTAAAAGATGAACTGATAAAATTGCATGGTTTGATCCATTTACAGTAAGTAGAAGATGTTATACACATGTGAGAGTTGTCCATGCAATGGAATCAAAATAATGAGTGAGATATGATCAAAACAAGTTAGGTGGTCTAATCTGAATAAGCAGTTTTGTAGGGATTGTTAAGGCAAGTTAAACTCAAAATGGGCAGTAGCTATAACTAAGTTAAATGTAGCACATAATATGAAGATCATGCCATCCAAAAATGAGCTTATAATTCATTATAGAACTCTAGATATGTTAAAAATGGTGAACATGAAGTTAAAAATCAGATTTTTGGAAATAATGTTTATTATTATTATATAAGCACTCACATTATAAAGTATAAATTGTAAAAATATAAACCCACTAACTTATAAAACTTATTTATATAAATATATAAAAGGTTAATTAAATGGGTAAATTATATAAATGGTGGTGAAATAATATTTATAAGTGATAAAAATATAAACTTGATTTTTACGACTTTTTCGGCTATCGCCGTAAAATTAACGTTTTTCGCCAAATAAAACTTAGACGACCCGTCTAATATAAAGTATATAAAAGTCATATACTGATGTATAGGTAACTAAGACAAGTAAAAACCGATAAAACCCGAACTATAAGAATTACGGACATTTACGAGCTAACTAAACATATTGGACTAATAATTGGACTTAATAAGATAAAAACTTGTAAAAAGAACTTATTGGGCTTAACCCATTTGGGCCCAACATGAAAAGTATATATACTGATAATATAGGTATAAAAGGGATTAAAACAAGTTAAAGAACTTATAAAAGGCTTAATGGACTTAAAACGTGAAAATAGGTAAAACTAGCGAACTAGTAAGACGTTACCAAAACGTAAACACTAAAATGAGTAAACAAGGATGTATAAACCCACTTGATCATCATCATATGTACAAAATCATCATATGTATATTGTTACTTTGATAAAAGTCATTGGACCGAGTCTAAGACCGATTATTATTTATATAGGTTTCCGTGACCGAAGCACGCCCGTAGCCGATAATCCGCCTTTCATTAACAACGTGAGTTCATAGCCTCGCACTCTTTTAAATGTTTTATAAAATGATTTGTAAACCCGCGAGGGAGATAACATGCTAGATTTTGATAAAATTAGAACACAAGTAGTCCCGATTGTATGCTTAATGATATGGACCCGAATGATGCTATGACCCTATAAACGAGACTAAAAGGATTATTAGTAGTTAGGTTATGTCACTTAAAGTCCCATTAGCATGAATTGTGAACTACCAGGACTTGGTAGACGCTTATGCATTTGATAGTACTATTTGGGGACGATCACCCCAGTTCGCGCCTTGACGGTTGATCCCCGTCGTATCACATTGATTGGTAAGCGAATTTATGTATGAGAAGATTCCATAGCGTGATTTTTGTGATGACACGCTAACTTAGATGGGCAAATTGTTTGTCGGGTTCGCGGCCCGCTGTTTTCACAGTAAGGTAACAATGTCATGCGGCTAATAATAATCCTAATTCAGATACAATGTATCCTAATCCAAATAAAAATGTATCCTATATATGATAACGACGCTATTAACGATGAATATATTACCTATCATGGTAATATAGAGACTACGGTCTCATGGACGGTTTAAGATGTATGCTTGATTTATATATTGCCTGACTAGCAATATGAGGACTTACTTCCGATATTATACTTGTGTTCTGATTTTAAATGATTGTTTTATATAACGGTTTTTATTAAACTCTATGAATTCACTCGGCATTCGCTGATATGATTTTTGCATGTTTTTATCTCAGGTGCTTGAAGGTAATCCGGATGGAGATCGACTCTGATGGCCCACATAATATTAAAAATGTTCATTCGATCTATGTTTTGTAAACTTAATAACCTATATAATTTGGGACCTGTTGTACGCTTTTGAAACTTTTTAATCGAATGAATGTTTGTTAAACCTTGTACAACCATTTTTATGTGTTGTCTATGATTGGAGTTATTGTGCTATCCCGTAACACTCTGAAAGACCCTTCCGCTGTACCGATACGAAAAATGAGAGTGTTACATCGGTGATGTTAATACACCAGAGTACATTCATAACGGGTTCGTACCCGGACGGTCTGTACAAATCATATCTACCCTGTAAGCGCGTGCACTACTGTCACATGGCTGCGAGGGTTATCTAGCTACGGTTCACAACATGGATGCTGAATATCCATCAATTCAGGATCAACCAATAGTGTCGGAATTCCAAGATGTATTTCCAGAAGAACTTCCAGGCATACCATCTGCACGAGAAGTGGAATTCAATATCAAGCTTATTCCAGGAGCTGAACCGATCTCCAAAGCTCCTTATCGCATGGCTCCCGTAGAGTTAAAGGAGCTGAAGGATCAACTGCAAGAACTTCTAGAACGAGGTTTCATTCGATCGAGCGCCTCTCCATGGGGCACACCGGTCTTATTTGTTAAGAAGAAGGACGGCAGTATGCGTCTTTGCATAGACTATCGCGAGCTCAACAAGATTACTATCCGAACACTGCCGCGTATAGACGATTTGTTTGACCAACTCCAAGGGGCCAAACACTTCTCCAAGATTGATCTTAGGTCAGGTTATCATCAGCTACGGGATAAGGAGCAGGACATCGCCAAGACTGTTTTTCGTACCCGCTATGGCCACTACGAATTTGTAGTTATGCCATTCGGCCTGACCAATGCTCCAGCAGTGTTCATGGACTTGATGAACAGAATCTTCCATGAATTTCTGGACAAGTTCGTCATTGTCTTCATCGATGACATTCTGATTTTCTCAAAGTCCAAGGAGGAACACGAAGACCATCTTCGTACAGTACTACAGATTCTTCGCCAGAAGCAGCTGTATGCTAAATTCTCCAAAAGTGAGTTCTGGTTAGACAAGGTGGCATTCTTAGGTCACATTGTATCAGCAGAAGGAATCACTATGGATCCAGCGAAGGTTGAGGCCACTACTAAGTGGCCGAGGCCGACATCAGCGACGGAAGTCCGCAGTTTCTTAGGCTTAGCTGGCTATTACCGTAGGTTCGTGGAGAACTTTTCCCGCTTAGCACTACCATTGACCAAACTGATGCGGAAAGGGGAGAAATTCGTCTGGATTGAAGAACGAGAGAAGAGCTTTGAAGACCTGAAGCAGAAGCTAGTATCTGCACCTATTCTTACTCTCCCATCTGGTACGGGTGGATTTCAAAACTACAGTGATGCATCGGGGAAGGGACTTGGCTATGTTCTTATGCAACATGGGAAAGTGATCGCGTACGCTTCACGGCAGCTTAAGCCTTATGAAGAAAATTACCATACGCATGACTTGGAACTTGCTGCAGTCGTGTTTGCATTGAAGATATGGAGGCACTACTTATATGGAGAATCATGTGACATTTTCACGGACCACAAGAGCTTGAAGTATATCTTCACTCAACGTGAATTGAACATGAGAAAGAGGAGATGGTTAGAGCTATTGAAGGATTATGACATTAATCTACAGTATCATCCTGGAAAGGCAAATGTAGTAGCAGATGCTCTTAGCAGGAAGTCCGGAATGATCAACGGCGTTAAAGTTGAGGAGGAAATCATAAGAGACTTGGAGCGACTAGACATCGAGATCATGGTACGTGGACAACACGGTTACTGGGCTAATCTTAGAGTAAAACCCGAGTTACTCTCTAAGATCAAGGAAGCTCAGAAAGATGATGGAGAAATCTGGGTGATAGTTCAGAAGTTGGAGAAACAGACGGAATTCAGAGTAGATGTAGATGGTATCGTATGGCAGGGCACGAGACTTTGTGTTCCTGAGGACCAAGAACTCCGGGAAGCCTTGTTAGCTGAAGCTCATAGCTCCCCATTCTTTATACATCCTGGTTCGACTAAGATGTACCATGACATCAAGCAGTACTTTTGGTGGAGTGGTATGAAACAGGATGTGGCCACTTACGTCTCCAAATGTCTTACCTGCCAGCAGGTTAAGATCGAGCATCAGCGATCTGGCGGTCTCCTTCAACCGTTAGATATTCCAGAGTGGAAGTGGGACAAAATCACCATGGATTTTGTTACTGGTCTTCCGCCTACCAAGAGGAAGCACGATGCAATTTGGGTTATCTTAGATCGACTTACCAAATCAGCTCATTTCTTACCAATCCTCAAGGAAGATCCGGTAAGTAAACTCGCCGATACGTATAGAAGAGAGATCATGAGACTCCACGGTGCTCCATCCAGCATCGTCTTAGACAGAGATCCTCGTTTCACTTCGCGATTTTGGAAGAGTCTGCAGAAAGCTTGGGGTACACAACTTAAGCTTAGCACGGCTTTTCATCCTCAAACGGACGGGTAGTCAGAGCGAACGATTCAGACATTGGAAGACATGTTGAGATCATGTGCGTTGGAATGAACGGGTGATTGGGACGATTACATCTGTTTGGTGAAGTTTGCATACAACAACAGTTGGCACGCAAGTATCAAGTGTGCTCCTTTCGAGATGTTGTATGGCATAAAGTGTCGCGCCCCAATCTGCTGGGATCAGGTTGGCGAGCGAACACTTGAAGGACCAGAAATCATAGAGATGACCAATGAAAGGATAGCAGTAGCTAAGCAGAAAATTCAGGAAGCACGGTCACGTCAGAAGAGTTACGTCGATAAGCATCGTAGGGACATACATTTTAACCTAGGAGATCACGTCTTCCTTAAGGTTTCGCCGGCACGTGGTGTTAGACGCTTCGGGATTAAAGGGAAGCTCAGTCCTCGTTTCATCAGACCGTTTGATATCTTTGAACGAGTCGGTGAAGTATCTTACCGGTTTGCGTTACCTCCGCAGCTTTCGCATGTACACAATGTGTTTCATGTGTCCTTACTCAGAGGGTACCAGTATCACCCCCTTCACATGGTTCAGTATCCACTGGAACAGATACGTGAAGATCTCACCTTCATAGAAGAACCCGAACGAGTTCTTGACTGACAAGAATGAGTCATGAGAAGGAAGACGATTCCATTCGTCAAAATCCTTTGGAGGGATTATACCGAGCGGGAAGCCACTTGGGAAACAGAGGAGTCTATCTGGGCTTCTTACCCTCATTTCATAGTTTGAATTCGGGTATGTTCTTCTTCTTCAGTTTACTTTATCTATAATTCGGGGACGAATTATTCTTTTTAGGGGGGAAGAGTTATAAAAGCCGCATGCTTTTACCATGAATAGTACCCTTTAGATCGTACGTACTAGATTAAAACTTTCCTTTTATATTATGATTACATTCACGTGTTAGAATTTTAAGTATTACGTACGTGTTAGAACACGATAAGTATTTATTACGTATGAACACACAATAATTATTCAAACAATAATTAATCACGAACATGCGATCATGAAATCATGAACGTAAATTAATCACGAGCTAATATTAATTACGTATATATATTTATTACGAGCACGAATAAATATATTAAGTCACGGTTAATAATTAACTAGAACACATAAAACACGAACACGATAAAACACGAACGAACACTAAAATAATTAGACTAGGAAAAAGGTACGGGTACCCCATGTGGGCCCCCTACCCGCGGCTACACCAAGACGATGGGCCAAGCCCATCAAACTTTTACTAACAAGGGGTTAAGGTAAAATCCTTAGTCATTTTTCACATTACAGTAAAAATAACAAAAACCCTAAAAAGTTTCTTCTCCTTCCTTCTTGCTCCTTTTGGCCGCCGGATATACAACACAGAAGGGAGGTGTTCGATTGATTTTTGATCTTGAATTTTGTGCAAGCATTCGTGTGTGTTCATCCTCGTTTGATCCACACATTCGGTATACCTTTTTAATCCTTTCCTTTTATGTTTTGATTTAATAAATTACATAAGATCATGATGTTTTTAAAAAAGCTAATTAAAAACATTAATTAAACATGTAAGTGGTTATGGGGTAAATCAAAACAAGGGATTTAGGGGTGTTTGATGTGGCCGACGCCTAAACCGAACCCCCAAGGGGTCTCGGTTTAGCTTATGAACCACCACCGAGACCTCATGGTCTCGGTTTGGTGGTGTGGGTCCCACGGCAGCAGCAAACAGGGGGAAACCCCGAAGTGGTTCGGGGTATGGTGTTGATTACGGGTCCGGTTCATGGTTTCTAGTCACGATCCGGTCCATGGTTTATGTTAAGGTTATGATTTTAATAATCATATGTTGACAATTAAATTAATAAAGCATGACATAATTAATTTAATAAACATGACTTAGGTTATAATTTAATTATTAGATCATGAATTTTTAACCTAAGTATTTTATTTTCTAGACTTTATAATTAATTAATTATTAAAAAAACCATGACTATAACTAATTAATTAACACGACTTAGGTTATATTATTAATAATTAATAATACATGTTTTAACCTAAGTATTTAATTTTATTTAATTAAAAACATGATATATTTAATTAAATACTTTTAATCTATAGTTTATTTAAATTACATGTAATAGTTAATAAACTATACCTTATATAAATATGACTTAGAATAATAATCAGAAAACACTTATGCTTATATAATTAGCTTATTTAACCAGCTTGTATCTATTTATGGAAACTTTCTATTTTTAGAAACTTATTTAATTAAGGCAGCTAATCTATTTATGGAAACTTTCTATTTTTAGAAACTTATCTATTTTAAGCAGTAATTCTATTTTTGGAAACTTTCTATTTTTGGAAACTTTCTATTTTTGGTAACTTTCTATTTTTGGAAACTTTCTATTTTAGGAGACCTGCTACTTTTAGAAAGTTACTTATTATTACACAGTAAGTATAATAATACATGAAATACAAGTAATACTTAATCAGAATAGACAGAGTATAAGATAAACACAGTTTAAAGCTTAAAACAGTAAAACATGACATGAACGTATAAAATAAGCTAAGACATGACATAAAACCAGTTACGTATTTAGTAATCAGATACTTATACACGTATGTATTTATGTAGCATTAGTGATACCGAAGTAGGACTCTCTCCGTTCGTCCTCTTCGTTCACTGGACATAAGGTACGGATTTCCGTCCTTTCAGTATGGACATTCTTTTCTTATTAGCATTTCCCGAATGCAGCCAACTGTTTTCCCGTAGTATAAGTTTATATGTTTGATTTGCTTATGTTTAATTTAGAATACCTATAGCCATATACATGCATGACCAGTTTCACCTAGTTATGGAGGTACCATAACCATAACACTAGAGGTACTGGTGTTATGACTTCCCCACGGGGGAGTGATTGCTCGTGGCGTCCCTTCATCTTTTGGCCATATTATTATATTTATCAAGTGGGGCGTATGGGTGCATCCTAGTTACATGTTTTCAGCAGATTACTCAGTGTGAATGTGGTGTGTGCCTTGCATCCTTCACAAGGAGTTGATCCCTCCTACCCAAACCAGTATATTAAATTAGAGGCAGCCCCTCTAATTTGCATGATGAGGTCACCCCTCCAAGTATTCATGCACGGTGGATTTTCATGACCTATATTAGCTAATGGTAGAATATGTTAAACAGTTTTTATAAGATAAACATAAGACTTTTCAAACTATAAAACCAGTTTTACCAAGACTTAACCGGGTTATTCGGGGTTTAGTTCTTCCGCTGTTATATGCTTTTATGCTTATATTGTTCATGCTTTATTGTACATCCGTGCACTGAGCGTATTGCTCAGCCGTTTTCCTTTTCTATGTTTCCAAAACGGCAGGTACTCAGGGACGCTCGTAGACTTTAAGCGTACGTGCATATGGACTGGAAGATTTCTAGCCTTTCTTTACTTTATGCATTATCTTTACTCTAATACTCTTTCCATGGACATTGTTTAGTCCTTTCATTTACAGTACTTATGTTTGTGTGTGATGAGCTTTACTTTTGGACTACCGATGTTTGATTCCGGTATTTTCCTTTTATGGTCATGTAATGCTTTAGACGTTTATCCTTGTATGCTTTGATGACACGCCATAATTACGCGTGACATTCCATTATCAAAAAGGGGTGTTACAATAAGTATTCATTATGTATTAAGACATGATAATTATTTCAATAATAATTATAATCATGAAAATACGAACATGAAATCATGAATGTAAATAACCACGAGCTTAATATTATGTATTCACGTATATTTATTACGACCATGAATAAATATAATAAGACACGAGCGGTAACTATTTAAATCACGTAAAGCACGAACACGAGAACAAGTATAATATTAGACACGGAAAACATTTGGGTTACCCCATGTGGGCCCCCTTACCCGCGGCTAAACACAAAGAAAAGGGCCAAGCCCATGTAATTTTACTAAACAAGAAAAAGGGAAAACTTATTTTCATAATTACAAGAATTAGAAAATAATCAAAACCCTAAAAATATTTTCTTCCTTTTTGTCTCCTCTTGGCCGCCGGGTAAAGAACACCAAAGAGGGTGTATTGGTTTATTTTTGGTGTTTGATTTATTGCAAGGTTGTTAGTGTGTTCATCCTCCTTTGATTCACGTAATCGATAAACCCTAAACCTCTTTTCTTTTTATGATCTTGATTAATTGATCACATGAAATCATGAATGGTTTAAAATTAAGTAAATACATGTTAATTAAACATGGGGGGTAAAATAAATTATGGTTAAGGGGTGTTTGTTTTGGCCGACGCAAGGAACCGAGCCCCAAGGGGGTCTCGGCTTGTTTTTGATTCACACCAACCAAGACTTCAAGGTCTCGGTGTGTGTTGTGTGTCTCGGCCACAGGAGAAAAGGGAACCCTGACCTCGGTCGGGGTGTGTTTTGGCTCGGGTGGGTCTCGGCTAAGACAAGAACCACCACCGGCTTATGCCGGTGGCTAATTAAGGAAAGCAGGGGGAACCCCTAGCCGCGGCAGCAAGGGGAACCACCGGCTAGCCGGTGGGAACTTTTGCTAGCCGACGGCTAGCCATGACCAAGGGTGCGTTTGTGACCGGTTCACGACATGTTTAGATTAAAACACGGGTTCGGTTCATGGGTCATCTTGCAAGATAATTATTTTACAAGGTTAATTATTTTTTACAAGATTAAATTAAATTAATTAAAACATGTACATGATTAATTTAATTTACACATGGCTTAGGTTATTAATATTATTATTAATTCATGAATTTTAACCTAAGTATTTATCATTTTAATTAGACTATATAATTAATTAATTATTGAAACCATGACTTATAATTAATTAATTTACATGACTTAGGTTATATTATTAATAGATAATAATACATGTTTTAACCTAAGTATTTTTACCTTTATTTAATTAAATCATGTTATATTTAATTAAATACTTTAACCTATAGTTTAGTTAATTCACATGAAATAATTAATAAACTATACTATTTAATTACATGATTTAGAATATTAATAAGTAAACACTTAAGCTTATATAATTAGCTTAATAAGGCAGCTAATCTATTTATGGAAAATTTTTATTTTTAGAAACTTATCTATTTTAGGCAGTAAATCTATTTTTGGAAACTTTCTATTTTTGGAAACCTGCTATTTTTAGAAAGTTACTTATTATTACACAACAAGTATAATAATACAAGAAGTACAAGAAATACTTAATCAGAATAGACAGAATACATGATAAACACAGTATAAAGCTTTAATCAATAAAACATGAGATGAACATATAAAACAAGTTAAGACATGATATCAAAACCAGTTACGTACTCAGTAATCAGATACTTATACACGTATGTATTTATGTAGCATTAGTGATACCGAAGTAGGACTCTCTTCCGTTCGTCTTCTTCGTTCACTGGACACAAGGTACAGATTCTCCGTCCTTTCAGTATGGACATTCTTCCTTATTAGGATTCCCCGTATGCCGCCAACTGCTTTTCCAAGTATATGTTTTATATGTTTTTGAATTGCTTATGTTTAATTAGATACCTAAAGCCATATACATGCATGACCAGTTTCACCTAGTTATGGAGGTACCATAACCATAACACTGGAGGCACCAGTGTTATGACTCCACCACGACGGAGTGATAGCTCGTGGCGTCCCTTTCAGCTTTTGGCCATATTATTATTATCAGGTGGGGTGTATGGGTGCATCCTAGTTACATGTTTTTTAGTAGACTATTCAGGTGAATGTGGTGTGTGCCTTGCATCCTTCACAAGGAGCTGATCCCTCCTACCCAAACCAGTATATTAAATTAGAGGCAACCCCTCTAATTTGCATGACGAGGTCACCCCTCCAAGTATTCATGCACGTTGATAACTCATGACCTATATTGGCTAATGGTAAACAAGTTAAACAATTTCTACAAGATAAACATAAGGCTTTTCAAACTATAAAACCAGTTTTAATAAGATATAACCAGGTTATTCAGGACTTAGTCTTTTCCACTGCTTTATGTTTATATGCTTATGTTATTCATGCTTTATTTGTATATCCGTGCACTAAGCGTTATGCTCAGCCGTTTTCCTTTTCATGTTCCCAAAACGGCAGGTACTCAGGGACGCTCGTAGACTTTAAGCGTACGTGCATATGGATTGGAAGCTTTCTAGCCTTCTTTACTTTATGCATTTCTTTATACTTTGATACTCATTTCCATGGACATTGTTTAGTCCTTTCATTTATAGTACTTATGTTTATGTGAGATGAGTTCTACTTTTGGGGTACTGATGTTTGATTCCGGTATTTCCTTTATGGTCATGCGATGTTTTATACATTTATCCTTGTATGCTTTGATGACACGCCATAATCACGCGTGACATTCCATTTATCAAAATGGGGTGTTACAACAATAGTTGACAAAGTCAAATAGGTAAAATCAGAGGTTTTATAGATCATTTGTAAAGATAGGAAACGTTGCAACTGAACTAATCAAAAGAATAGGGTGTGTTTATTAACTTTCACTTTTGGAAAAACTTTATGTTTAGAAAATGTATTGTATGTACCCAGGATTCGAAAGAATCTCATTTCTAAAATTGTGTTGAATAAGTGTGGCTAGCAAGTGTTGGAAAGTGACAAGTATATCTTGTCAAGACATGGTTCATTTGTTGGATTTAGTTAAGTATGTAATTGTATGATTATATTCAATCTAAATTATCCTTTGTTTAATGTTTCTGCTTTTATGATTACTTCTAGTCATAGTAATAGTTTATGCAAATTTGAATTCTTGCATGCTAGACTAGGACATGTTCATTACAACAGAATGATAGATATGTCTAAAATGAGTTTAATACCTTCTTTTGACATGACAAATGAGATTTGTAAGACTTGTATGCTAACAAAGATTACTAGACAACTATTTAAGGGTGTTAATGGGGAAAGCAAAGTATTAGATCTCATACATAGTGATTTGTATGATTTTCATGCCAATCCTTCACTAGGACATAATAAGTATGTCATTACTTTTATTGATGATGCTTCTAGATATAGCTATGTATATATATATTGCATGTTAAACATAAAGCTCTAGATAAATTTGAAATTTATCAACAAGAAGTAGAACTTCAAAGACAATATTTAATAAAAGTATTACCTTTTGATCAAGGTGGTGAGTATTATGATCTAGTTTATTTCCAATCAACTGGTATAATACATCAAACCACGGCTCATTACACACCACAACAGAATGGAGTGGCTGAAAGGAAGAACATGAATTTAAAAGAAATGGTGAATTCCATGTTGTCATATTCTAGTCTAAGTGAAGGGTTTTGGGGTGAGGCAATATTGACAGCCTGTTATATTTTGAATAGAACTCCAAGCAAAAATAGTAAACAAACTCCTTATGAAATTTGGACTAAGAAGGTATTGAATTTTGCTTATTTAAGGGTTTGGGGTTGTAGAGCGGTTATAAGGTTGATTCAATCCCTAAATAAAAAATCTTGGTGAGAAAGGTACAGATTGTATCTTCATTAGGTATGTGATGTAGTGCTTTTACCACTCTTTAGGAAAAGAGTGCAAAATAGGGAAAGTATTAAGTGTCGGTTTAGGAAAACCAAACACTAATGACCAATAAAGTTCAAGTTCGTTTTCCAAGGAGGCAAGTGTGTTGTGTTAAGAATTGATTAACTTTTGTGATTATATTGATGAGAAAAGAAAATAGAAGGGAGATTAGAAGAGAATGACGGTTTCGATTATGAATTAAACTAAGACGATTAGTCGTACACGTAAAACCGTAAAAAGTGACAAAATTAAAAATTTACCCTAAAATTCCTATAAATTGCAATAAATCCTAAAAAATGTAATTAGAGTTTACAAAAAATCAGAAATCACTCAAACCTTTTATTTAATTAAATAATAATTTTTTAATGCTAATTAAAGCCCAAAAAAATCAATTTAGTTAACAAAAAGCCCAAAATGATATTTTTTCAATTGTAAACCTCTAAAATGACTTAACTAAATTTATAACTTTTTTTGAAAATTTTAAAATTAATAAAAACTATTTAAAAACAATTAAAAACTATTTAAACTTAAAATAATTCTAAAAAATTAATCTAATGACAATAAAAATATTCTAAAAATTGTAAAATTCCTAACTTAATATACTTGAACTAAGAAAATTGAAAAAACTTGGAAAATCTAAATTTTAATTTTTAATAATAAAATAATAATAAAATAATAATAAAATAATATTAAAAATCCAAAATTTATAAAAATTCTAAGAAGTTGCAAACTAGCTTATTTTAACCTAAATAATACAGAAATGAAGTTGAAATTACAAAATACCCCTAATGGGCCTAGAAATGGGCTAAAAGTCAAATAGTCCCCTTAATGGGCTCAAATAGGCCCAATAAGCAAAATGTTGTCCAAATAAGCCCAAAAGCTCCTATCTGACTCAAAATTTGATTTTAAGAACAAAACTCTGAAGGCCCAAAAGCTGAAAATGTGTATAAGCTAGCTTATTTCAAAGCAGCTTATTTTTAATGGGCTTTTTGGCCCATTAAGCTATAAGCTAATGCCATAAGCTAAAGTTTGACACGAAAGCTTCTTTTGAGTTACTTAAGAGATCTGTAAAAAGAAATTTGAAATAAGAACAAGGAATAAGCCTGAATAAGCTAAAAGCTATCTTCACAAAACGACAAAATAGTCATTTTCGAGTTCTAGGCCACCCAAGAGCTGATTCAAGTTTCAAAAGCTTTTAAATGACTTAACTAAGCTTAATCAACAAAAAGTTTTTCAATAAGCACACTCAATAAGGTGGAATACGTAGATAAGCACTTAATTAAAAGTCAACTTTATGAGTTTTCTAGCAAAAAGTCAAAACCAAGGTCTGATAAGCTCCAAATCAAACAAATGGGTCAAATGAGGAAGATTGATCACAAAAAATAAGTTGTTGCAAGTCTGGATAAGCCAATTTGTCTTATGAATAAGCTAACTGAAAATTAACACTAGCAGGGGCTAGTTTTGGGTGTTGAGTAGTGGGAACTTTTCCCACTGCTTGACTTTCTTGACTATTTGTCTTTAGTGACTTTTTGTTGGAATCAAGTTACAAACAAGGCACCCTTGTGATAGAAGAATCACAAGGAGTCAGAAACAACAAAGAAATCACAATCACAATCAACCAATTAGCACAAATAATTCAATCAATCACCAGACATCTCACAGACATGAACATAAGCAGTTATGAACTTAATAAGATGCTTAAGCAAAATTCAGCCAACCAAATTGCACCAAAAGCATACACAAGCTATATTTAATTTAGATGAACATAAATTAACAAGTTACATGCATTGATTCAGGGCCTAAATCAAGATTCAAGCACCAAAAGTTACTGATGAACACTTAAACAAGCAGACTTCTCATTTTGCTGATATACTTGACCAACAAGCCAATTTCAAACACTCAAATCTTGTTATCAGGTTATATGAACTATGATTTAACACCTTTTAACCCTAAACATGCATATACTCTAGGTATTTCCAAAATTTTAGGTCAAAATCAGTCAAAACAAATGAGATATAGCACAATCTTTGATTTGAGGTTATAAGACTGAAAACTTGCAGGTTTTAGCACTCAACCAAGTCAATAACAGATACAAAGCACAAACAACACTTTTCAATAACACAATACCAATCTATGATCTTAAACAGATAATCCCAAACACCCCTTATCTTTTTCAAATCAAATTTAAACAAGTATAAGTGTATTCCAAGACTACCCAAGCCCAATCAAACACGTAAATAGATGTAATATGCAGTATTAAGCAAGATTAAACCATAAATTCAGCAAGAATACAAGCAACACACAAAATCACCAAAAATTAAGATTTTAAGCAGATTTAAGGTAGAATGGTTCAAACCTCATGGATGTACATCCACACCCACGAATTTTGAGCTTATGTGATAGCAAGAACAAGCACAAGCTTCCACAAACAACCCTGCTAAGATTCAACAAAGTTAGAAGCAAAAATATAAAAACAGTAAAGTGACAAATCCTTGATTAATGCAACTCTTGTACCCCACACTTGATTATCCCCAAGTTATAAGCCTCACAACACCTTGATATCACAATATCAGGGTGCTATGATCAACTTATAGCCCAAAAATTCCAAGGTGTACCAAGTTCTTAGCAAAATATCAAGATTTAAGACTTTGAACAATTTCTTGCACAAAGCCTATGAAAACGTTTTGAGATTCAGGTTTAGTAAACATGTAACATTAACAAACAGATAACAAGAATGGCACTTGATTTTTCTTCACAAACTTCAAACACATTTCATTAACTTGAAAATGAGATTTAAAGAATTGTGAACTAGGAAAAATTCAAGAGCAAGTGCAAATGTTGCACATCCTATGCCCTATATAGGCTACAAGTGAACTATTGAATGCATAAAAACGAAACCCTAATGCTGGTGAAGTCCCAAAAATGCCCCTTGAGTAGCTTGAAGATTTTGGAATCATGTGACTGCATTTGGCTGTTTGCATGAGTTGGCAAGGTGTAAATGTATCCAAAGGCTCACAATGAAGCTTAAGATGAAAGCTGAATGTGAGTGGTAGATTTCCTGGCACAATTTTGGCTTTTTCTTCAAAACCGTGTGAAGGAGTTTCAACATGTGAGCAAGATAGTGATGTGGCATGGGTTTTTAAGGTAGGGATGTGTTTATAAGACCCTTAATCACTAATCTGGAAACGATTAATGATTAATGATTAGTAAATATCAAATGCCCAATTCATGTTCTTGGCTGAATAGTGTTTAGTTTAATCCAGATTAAGGGTGGGTTAAGTTTAAATTTGTGTTAAGGCGCCAAGTTTATTAAATAAACAAACCGGGTTAAGTGGATTGATGAGGTGGAGGAAGGGAGGATTGTGATTGGTGGGATGGGGTGAGTGGGCTACGTGTCAAGTGGTGGTTGGTCTAGGTTACTATGGCTGTCTGCCCCATTTAGCCCCTCATTTCTTTCCTTCTTGCTGTATTGTTTAAAACATGCCAAAGTCTGATTTCCTTTGTTAATAAAGTTTCCAACTTCACACTTTTGCCCCAAATACTTTTCCAAAGTATTTTCAGGGGTATTTCTTGCCATTTTATGATTCTTGAAGGGTTGATTTGGCATTTTCTTCACAAATAATGGTCTTGACTTGTTTGGTTGACTTTTTGGAGGACTGAAATTGACAAGTCATAATTCTTGAGGGACCATTTTTGTCATTTCTTCAAAGTTAAGGGTCCTTTTTGCAATTTGACATATTTAAAGGACCAAACTTGTAATTTCTTGTAACTTGAAGGCCTTCATGATATGTTTGACTTTGAGGAGGACTAATATTGACAATTTAGTTTTGTTGAGGGACTAAATTTGCCAATTCTTCAAAGTGGAGGGCCCTTTTTGTAATTTTGACAAACTTTAGGGACCAATCTTGTAATTATGAAGATACAAGGGTTTAAAGTGTCAATTCTTCAATATTGGAGGACCCTTCTTGCATAATCTTCAAATCTTCAAGGGTTTGTCTTGGAAAATCTTCATTAGGGCTTGGTTCAATGTGCGGCTTCGTTTCCCGTGTTCGTTTTTGCATGATTCTTGTGATCTTTTGTCATTTTCTCAATATCCGTACCTAAAATACACAAGTAACAAACACAATCATATATTTGGCCATTTTCATGATATTTTATGCATTTAAAGCCCTTTTGGGACGATAAGACTATGTATAAAAGCAGTCTCATCACTCCCCCATACTAAACCATTGTCGTGCCGTCACACAATGCTAGAATAAAGTATCGTAGCACCTCCAAAATTCATTTTTATTCACTTTTATTGAATGATAAACTAGCTACACTACTACTATTACTTCAACTACTTGTGTTCTATACATAATGTATGATTTTCATCGCAAAATGGGACGTTTAGGTTCATAGAAAAAGAACACGTGAATGCTTCGTTAGAAATAATTTCATCGTCCTCGATTTTCACCCCAATTCCATGCTAAGCGTGCAACGAGATCATTGTCATTATAAGTTAGTAATGCTAACACTACTCAGATGCCCTAATGACGTACTTATCCTCCCATTTTCCTAAGTTGTATCTCTTATATTTTATTTTGTCTTGAATGTTTCACGAGGATACATTGTTTGACTTATGCGGTAATAGAGATTTAGGTCTAAAAATAGAGTCCTAACGGTGTAACCAAGACCATCAAATTAATAACCCCCCTAATAGACAACGATGTCAAAAAATTAAGTCAACAAGAAGGATCGATAAACACGGTTTTATAACGGTTTTGAACATGAGACTTATTACCAAGACTTTTATACGCCCCCTAACGGAAGGGCCTTATTATCATAGGTTTACCTCCATCTTTTATTCAACTTTTCCATGAAGCTTTTATTATGACTTCGGTCTTGCCTTGCCTTTTATTATTCGCCTCATCGGTGGTTTTATTATGGCCAAAGACGTATATCCTCACGCTACGGCGAATTTTGGATCTTTAAAGCTTCAAAGATTAAGGCTTGATTCACTTTCAATTTTGCATAGATTTTTCGGCCTTGTGAGCTTCAAATTGTTTGCTTGATTTAGGTGAGCACTTGAAATCTTATTATTGGGTGAAGCTTTCAATTATTCGGGTTGCCAATGCTTCAAAACCGTGACGCTGGCAATACCTTAATGTCTTCCCAATTTAATTACACGGAAGCTACTAGAAAAGACTAGAAACCAACAATCAAGACTAAACCGCTAAGTCAATATTTATTAAGAAAAAAATATTTACAAGCGAAGGGAGAATAAGCAAACAACGAGAACACATGAGTTTTTGAAAGAATACTAGTACTCTACGTTTAGCATAGTAACTTATAATTAACTCTATCATTTCTCGTCCTCATTTAAGAGACTTAGCCTAATGTAAAGTTAAGGAATCGAAGCTAAGTGCTCAACACGCACGGTCGAGTCAAAAATTACTCTTATTCTCGTCATCGGAAAACCTACATTCGTGTCTTGAAACACTTATAAAACATGAGAAATTTTTTAAAATTTGGCCATTTTTAGCCTTATTTTGCAACAAAACGATAAACAAAAAGATAAATTTTGGAAAGCGTGAAGGTTTGGCAAGGCAAGTATCTATTCACCCCCATACTAAAGTTAAACATTGTCATCAATGTTTCGAGTCTAAGGGTTGGAAAACCCCCATACTAGAGACGTAGTCGAATGCCTAATCTAGCATGGAAAGGGTGTAACCGTTAAATTTAAAGTCGTTTATGAAGTGTGCTATAAACCTAAGGTTAGAACATCAAAATGGATATTGAGAAAGTCTTCAAAGCAAACGATCGAGTGCTCCCATAAAACGAACACGAGAGGATCCAATCGTGAAGATAATGATCATCTAAAATCCACAATTCACAAACAACCGTGGAACAAAGGTTGGAAGGGCACAAATCCCCACACGTTACTACATTAGAAAGCGATAATATATACATAGGATAAGCATGGGACTCCCCCACGAGGCACCTCGTTTTTGATTATTGAGTCATGAGCTCGACTCGATCCCCTCAATACTAATTATCATTGGGGAAGGTGATTTGGTCGAGGTAGTTCAAGGATGGAACTTCCCCCCCCCCCAAAGTAGTGCTTCAACCTATGTCCATTCACCTTGAAATTGGGGCCATCATTTTGAGCTAGCTCGATGGTCCCATATGGAAAAACTTGAGTCACGGTGAATGGACCGGACCAACGGGATTTCAACTTACCGGAAAAGATTTTCAAGCGAGAGTTAAAAAGCAAAACTTGATCCCCAATGTCAAAAACCCGGTTTTTAATTTTTGATTCATGAAACTTTTTAGTCTTTTCTTAATAAATCAATGAATTTTCATAAGCAATATCCCTTAATTCATCCAATTCATTTAATTGCATTTTCCGGTGTTTTCCCGCGGTCTCCATATCATCATTACAATGCTTTAGGGCCCAATAAGCTTTGTGTTCGAGTTCAATTGGCAAATGACAATTCTTCCCATACACAAGCTTATAAGGAGTGCACCTGATGGGCGTCTTATGAGCGGTCCTAAAGGCCCATAAAGCATCGTCCAACTTATCCGACCAAGATTGTCGGTTTTCCCCAATAGATCTCTCCAAGATCCTTTTCAACGCTCGGTTTGAAACCTCGACTTGCCCACTCGTTTGTGGGTGATAAGCCGTAGAAAGACGATGTGTAACCCCCTATTTCCTTAGGACCCTTTCGAATTGGTCGTTACAAAAATGGGTTCCACGATCGCTTATGATCACACGAGGGGTTCCAAACCGAGAGAACAAGCTTTTCAAAAACTTGACTACTACACGAGCATCATTGGTGGGCAAAGCCTTAGCTTCCACCCACTTAGATAGGTAGTCAACGGCGACAAGGATGTACTTATTACCATGAGATGATGGGAACGACCCCATAAAGTCGATGCCCCAAACGTCAAAGAGCTCACACACTTGGATGATATTTTGTGGCATTTCATCTTTTTGTGAGGCTTTTCCTTGTCGTTGGCATGAGTCACATGACTTCACAAGTTCATGTGCATCTCGGTAAATAGTAGGCCAAAAGAAGCCGACATCAAAGACCTTCTTAGCCGTGAGATTAGCACCGTGGTGACCACCCGTGGGTCCCTCGTGACAAGCTCTAAGGATGTTAGAAGCTTCGGTACCAAAGACACAACGGCGAATAATTTGATCCGCACAAGTTCGAAACAAGTAAGGGTCATTCCAAAAATAGAACTTGACGTCACGAAAGAATTCGTTTTTCTTGAGTCGTCATACCCTTGATGATGAAGTTACCCGCATGGTAATTTGCGATGTCCGCAAACCATGGGGTGGAAGAATCAAGCTTAGAATTCACTACACCAAGTGTCTCGAGCGGAAATGTTTCGGTGATTTCCTTGGGCTCGTAAACACTTTGGTGAGGATCTTCCAAACGAGAAAGATGATCGGCCGCTAGATTCTCGGCTCATTTTTGTCAACAATTTTGTGATCAAATTCTTGAAGGAGGAGAATCCAACGAAGTAATCTTGGCTTAACATCTTGTTTAGCCATAAGATACTTGATAGCCGAATGATCCTTATACACTATGCATTTAGTCAAGACGAGATAAGGTCGAAATTTCTCAAATGCATACACCACGGTAAGGAACTCCTTTTCCGTTGTAGTATATTTTAGTTGAGCCTCAGTCATCGTCTTGCTAGCATAGTGAATAGGCAAGAAGTGTTTTTCATGACGTTGCCCCAATACGGCCCCAATAGCGTAGTCACTAGCATCACACATGAGCTCAAAAGGGAGGTTCCAATTGGGAGCAACAAGAATGGGAGCTTTGGTAAGTTTCCTCTTAACGATTTCAAAGGCTCGTACACAATCTTCGTCAAAGACAAAACGTGCATCTTTTTCAAGGAGATGTGTAATAGGTCAAGAGATCTTTGAAAAATCCTTGATGAATCGACGATAAAAGCCCGCGTGGCCTAGGAAACTCCTAACTCCCTTAACGGTTTTGGGATGAGGTAATTTGGTGATGACGTCTTCCTTAGCTTGATCTACCTCAATCCCCGCTTTCGAAACCTTGTGCCCTAAGACGATTCCACTTTTAACCATAAAATGACATTTTTCCCAATTAAGCACAAGGTTGGTTTCCTCACAACGCTTCAACATTCTCTCAAGATTCGACAAACATGAAGTGAACGAACTACCAAACACGGAAAAGTCATCCATGAAGACTTCCATCGTCTTCTCGATCATGTCATGAAAAATAGCCATCATGCATCTTTGAAAGGTTCCCGGTGCATTGCAAAGCCCGAATGGCATTCTACGATAGGCAAACGTTCCACATGGACACGTAAACATTGTTTTTTCTTGATCACGAGGATCGATGGGGATTTGGAAGTAACCGGAAAAACCATCTAAAAAGCAATAGAAACCGTTTCCCGCAAGACGCTCCAACATTTGGTCCAGGAAGGGCAAGGGAAAATGGTCTTTTCGAGTGGCGTCATTCAACTTACGATAGCCAATGCACACTCTCCATCCGGTCACGAGTCTAGTGGGAATTAACTCGTTGGCATCGTTTGGCACAACGGTCATCCCTCCCTTTTTAGGAACACAATAAATAGGACTCACCCAAGGGCTATCGAAAATAGGGTAAATCATTCCCGCGTCAAGGAGTTTTAGGACCTCCTTTTCTATGACGTCGTGAATTTTGGGGTTCACCCTCCTTTGACATTGGATCGGGCTTGTAATCCTCCTCCATTAAGATTTTGTGGGTAAAAAATTTGGGATCGATCCCCTTAATGTCGGATAACTTCCACGCAATTGCCCCTTTGTGATCTTTTAGAACATCGACAAGTGCGGTTTTTTCATCATCCGAAAGATCTTTCGCAATAATAACCGGCAACTTGTCGTCCTCCTCCAAAAATACATATTCAAGGTGAGGAGGTAAATCTTTCAACTCGAGGATAGGTGATTCCTCAATTGAAGATTTGGGCTCGATACTCATAACCTCCTCGGGTGGAGGAAATGGGAAATCGTTAAGAAAATCCTTGATAATCGAGAAGTCCTCATCATTGTTGAGGTATTCGTCACAAGTACGTGGAACATCGAATTCTTCCAACGTAAAACCACCACCTTCAAATGGAGTGAAGGTTGGTGTCGAGTTATCAAGAATGGGATCTAACATAGTGGGATTGCCACTATTTTCATCATCACAAAAACCTAGAACTTCTTGTGAAAATTCCTCGCAAACAACGTCGATCATATCAACGAGGTTTATGGTTGCAACGGAATAAACATGAGAAATCTGAGAGTTTTGAGTTGCGTTTATAACAAGTTCCTCGTCGTTGAAACGTAAGGTGATCTTTCTAGCATGCACATCAATTAAATCCATAGACGTATCTAAAAACGAACGACCTAAAATGAGAGGAACTTGAGGATCCGTGGGAATATCGACAACGATAAAGTATACCAGATAATAGAACTTTCCCACTTTCACAAAAAACGTCTTCCGCCAATCCACATGCGGGAATCGTGGAATGGTCGACCAACTCAATGGACATTAGTGAAGGAGTAAGATTAGGAAGATTGAGCGACTTGAAGATTGCAAGTGGCATCAAGTTAATACTAGCACCAAGATCGGCCAAGGCATAGCATTCTTCCATATCTTGGATTGCACAAGGAATCAAGAATTTACCGGGATCACCGACTTTTTGAGGTATGCGGTTAAGATAAACTGATGAACAACTAGACAATTGTTGCAATTTCTCCTTGTTGTTCAACATACTCTTAAAGTTAGCGGCAAATCGAGGCATCATGACCAAAGC
The DNA here is from genome assembly GCA_025667525.1 of Glebionis coronaria. Classification (NCBI taxonomy): domain Eukaryota; kingdom Viridiplantae; phylum Streptophyta; class Magnoliopsida; order Asterales; family Asteraceae; genus Glebionis; species Glebionis coronaria. Next base: position 165,527,651 of record CM046879.1, read on the forward strand.
ATCGGCGAAACTCACATTAAAATGAATGTCACGAAACATTTTCATAAAAAGCTCAAATTGGTAGTTATCGCGCTCTTGACGTTTCTCCTTTCTAAGTCTCGATGGATAGGGCAAAGGTGGTGTGTGTTGAGGCATAGGCATAGCCTTTGGAATCTCGGGTTTCAAATGTGGTAATGGGTCAACCGTAGGTGTGGCATGAGCGGTACTTCGTGGGATTAGGACATGCTCCTTTTCGACCACCACCTCGGGTTCTTCCTCAATTGCCTCCTCTGTAGGATAAATTGGTTGAGGAGTCGGTTCCTTAAGTGTCTTACCACTACGTGTGGTAATCACTTTCATCTCTCCCTTAGGGTTCGATATGGTGTTACTAGGAAGACTACTCGAAGACGGTTTTCACATAATAGCCTCAAAAATAGATGAAATTTTGTCCTCAAACATGGATTGCCTCTTCTCGGCCTTAATCATCTCTTGTTTTATTTCATGTTGCCATTGTTCCATTTTTTGTTGGTTTTGTTGTAACCTAGTTACATTCGCTTCCATTTTGTTTGTATGGATTTTGAGCTCATTTGCTAACTCATTTTTCAACTCCTTCTTCAAGTCGTTCTTAAAATCGGATCTTAGGCCAATGATTTCTCTTTGAATGTTGTCAAACCTAGCATCGTTTCCATTAGCGTATTCAAAAAATTCATTTGGAAGATCTTTCAAAGTTTGCAAACCCTTGTTGTTGTTTTGAAAATCATTATTTTGATTTTTGTTTGAAACTTGATTATTAGCCCCTTGATTCCCATAGTTTCCTTTGCAACTGTTTTTAAAACCAACTTGATTGTTTCGATAGTTGTTGTTAGCATTTTGATTGGGAGCAAAACGCGGTGGAGTCAGTTGATTAGAGCGGGTAACTTGACCGTTTTGGTTATAAGTTCCCGTGGCCGCGTAGGCACTCGAAGTGTTACCACCGTTGGTAATGCACTGGGAGAAATCATGACCTCCACCACTATACATGCATGAAACCTCAACCGCTTTAGCCGTAGCGGGAGCACTTTGTTCTCCAACTTTGAATTCAATTAAAAGTCCTTTAAGCTTATCAAAGATTTTGTTTTCCAAGTTCGCCTCAATTTGGCAAGCATCGACGGTATTGGACAAAGAAGGTGAAGCCGAAGACGAAGCCTTACGAACACTCGATGTGTTACGAGGACTATACACCTTAGATCTATTCTCAATTATCAACGCTTCCTCAACCGTTTTACACAAAAAATTACCACCCGCAGCGGCATTTAGATAATCCCTTTCATGATCATTAAGTCCATTGTAAAACGTGTCAATTTGATGCAAGTCGGAAAAACCGTGATGAGGACACTCATGTAACATTTCCTTAAACCTATTCCAAGCCGTTGAAAAACTCTCATTAATTTCTTGTGAAAATTTGAAATCTCGTTTTCAAATGCGTAGTCTTAGAGGGCGGGAAAAATTGGTTCACAAACTTAGAAACGAGATCCTTCCACGTCAATATAGAATTGGGTGGCTCTTTCTCTAACCAAATTTTAGCGGGCCCCGCTAACGAATACGGAAAAAGCATCATCTTAATCGAGTCATTAGCAACATCTTTATATTTGCAAGTGGCGGTAAGACGATTGAATTGGCGGATATGGTTGTGCGGGTTGTCCTTTTTATCACCACGGAATTTGTTGTTTTGGATCATCGACAACAAACCCGTTTTCACTTCAAAGTTCTCCGCAAGTATAGTGGGAATCACAATAGCCTCTCCGTAACCCTCGGTGGGTGCTTGAAGTAACTCCATCATAGTTCGATTCGCCATGGTTGGTTCTTCTCTTACGATAGGTTCGTCAATAGGAAACTCCTCACTAGAAAGATTAGGAGTAGGTGTTGAATCCTTTCAGTTTCTATGTTTACGTGCACGTCTTGCTTGGTTGCGAGTTTGCATAAACGTCACGTACAACGTGGGGATGAGCAAAGAAGATTCTTTTTGGTGTTTTGTATTTTTCCAATTTTTTTGTGTGGTTTTTGATTGTTTTTACTTTTTTTAGATTTTTGTGATTGTATTAAGTAGACAAAAATCTACAAATCTCCTCCTTAATCAAATCTCTTGATTAAAGAAGCCTCAAGGAAAGAAAACGATTACGTGAAGTGAACGCCTTTGATGACTTTAGAACGTTGGTGGAATACCAAAACGTTCAAGAGGGTTTAATCAAATGAACCCAAGAAAGTATATATGATACTTAATAATACTTTGGGCGGCAAAACCCTCGATTAGCTTTCAATCTCAAAATACTCACAAGAAAGCGGGGAAACGAGGCGGCGCGAAGCACTTAAGAGCCTTTTTCCTTAGGGTATATTTTATAATACCCGCCTTATACCCACCTTATAGTTTGTATTTTTCAAAATCGAGCTTCATGAAAGTATTTATCTATTTTGCCTTTTCTTTCTTGTTTGTGATTCGAATACAATGATTGGGTAATGACCTCCCAAGTCAAGGTTGTGTTTTCACACTTTTGGAGTACTTGTGAATTTATTGTTCTACGCATACAATATAGTAATAGTATTCACACAAAAACGAAAACCGATAATACGTATTAGTAGAGTGCTACTAATACAAATAGATATTATTGCTATATATAAAAACAACAATTTCCAAATCAAAACACAACACGCCTCCCCGGCAGCGGCGCAAAAAATTATGTAGTGCTTTTACCACTCTTTAGGAAAAGAGTGCAAAATAGGGAAAGTATTAAGTGTCGGTTTAGGAAAACCAAACACTAATGACCAATAAAGTTCAAGTTCGTTTCCCAAGGAGGCAAGTGCGTTGTGTTAAGAAATGATTAACTTTTGTGATTATATTGATGAGAAAAGAAACTAGAAGGGAGATTAGAAGAGAATGGCTGTTGATTATGAATTAACTAAGACGATTAGTCGTACACGTAAAACCGTAAAAAGTGACAAAATTAAAAATTTACCCTAAAAATTCCTAGAAAATTGCAATAAATCCTAAAAAATGTAATTAGAGTTTAAAAAAATCAAAAATCACTCAAACCTTTTATTTAATTAAATAATAATTTTTTAATGCTAATTAAAGCCTAAAAAATCAATTTAATTAACAAAAAGCCCAAAATGAGATTTTTTCAGTTGCAAACCTTTAAAATGACTTAACTAAATTTATAACTATTTTTGAAAATTTTAAAATTAATAAAAACTATTTAAAAACAATTAAAAACTATTTAAACTTAAAATAATTCTAAAAAAATAATCTAATGACAATAAAAATATTCTAAAAATTGTAAAATTCCTAACTTAATGCACTTGAACTAAGAAAAATGAAAAAACTTGGAAAATCTAAATTTTAATTTTTAATAATAAAATAATAATAAAATAATATTAAAAATCCAAAATTTATAAAAAATTCTAAGAAGTTGCAAACTAGCTTATTTTAACCTAAATAATACAGAAATGAAGTTGAAATTACAAAAATACCCCTAATGGGCCCAGAAATGGGTTAAAAGTCAAACAGTCAACTTAATGGGCTCAAATAGGCCCAAAAAGCAAAATGTTGTCCAAATAAGCCCAAAAGCTCTTATCTGACTCAAAATTTGATTTTAAGAACAAAACTCTGAAGGCCCAAAAGCTGAAAATGTGTATAAGCTAGCTTATTTTAAAGCTGCTTATTCTTAATGGCCTTTTTGGCCCATTAAGCTATAAGCTGATGCCATAAGCTAAAATTTGACACACAAGCTTCTTTTGAGTTACTTAAGAGATCTATAAAAAGAAATTTGAAATAAGCACAAGGAATAAGCCTGAATAAGCTAAAAGCTATCTTCACAAAATGACAAAATAGTCATTTTCGAGTTCTAGGCCACCCCAAGAGCTGATTCAAGTTTCAAAAGCTTTTAAATGACTTAAATAAGCTTAATCAACAAAAAGTTTTTCAATAAGCACACTCAATAAGCTGGAATAAGCAGATAAGCACTTAATTAAAAGTCAACTTTATGAGTTTTCTAGCAAAAAGTCAAAGCCAAGGTCTGATAGGCTCCAGATCAAACAAATGGGTCAAATGAGGAAGATTGATCACAAAAAATAAGTTGTTGCAAGTCTGGATAAGCCAATTTGGCTTATGAATAAGCTAACTGAAAATTAACACTAGTAGGGGCTAGTTTTGGGTGTTGAGCAGTGGGAACTTTTCCCACTGCTTGACTTTCTTGACTATTTGTCTTTAGTGACTTTTTGTTGGAATCAAGTTACAAACAAGGCACCCTTGTGATCAGTGAATCACAAGGATTTAGAAACAACAAAGAAATCACAATCACAATCAGCCAATTAGCACAGTTAATTCAATCAATCACCAGACATCTTACAGACATGAACATAAGCAGTTATGAACTTAATAAGCTGTTTAAGCAAAATTCAGCCAACCAAATTGCACCAAAAGCATACACAAGCTATATTTAGTTCAGACTTCTCATTTTGCTGATATACTTGACCAACAAGCAAATTTCAAACACTCAAATCTTGTTATCAGGTTATATGAACTATGATTTAACGCCTTTTAACCCTCAACATGCATATACTCTAGGTATTTCCAAAATTTTAGGTCAAAATCAGTCAAAAAAATGAGATATAGCACAATCTTTGATTTTAGGTTATAAGACTGAAAACTTGCAGGTTTTAGCACTCAACCAAGTCAATAACAGATACAAAGCATAAACAACACTTTCCAATAACACAATACCAATCTATGATCTTAAACAGATAATCCCAAACACCCCTTATCTTTTTCAAATCAAATTTAAACAAGTATAAGTGTATTCCAAGACTACCCAAGCCCAATCAAACACGTAAATAGATGTAATATGCAGTATTAAGCAAGATTAAACCATAAATTCAGCAAGAACACAAGCAACACACAAAATCACCAAAAATCAAGATTTTAAGCAGATTTAAGGTAGAATGGTTCAAACCTCATGGATGTACATCCACACCCACGAATTTTTAGCTTATGTGCTAGCAAGAACAAGCACAAGCTTCCACAAACAACGCTGCTAAGATTCAACAAAGTTAGAAGCAAAAATATAAAACAGTAAAGTGACAAATCCTTGATTAATGCAACTCTTGTACCCTACACTTGATTATCCCCAAGTTATAAACCTCACAACACCTTGATACAACAATATCAGGGTGCTATGATCAACTTATAGCCCAAAAATTCCAAGGTGTACCAAGATCTTAGCAAAATATCAAGATTTAAGACTTTGAACAAATTCTTGCACAAAGCCTATGAAAACGTTTTAAGATTCAGGTTTAGTAAACATGTAACATTAACAAACAGATAACAAGAACGACACTTGACTTTTCTTCACAAATTTCAAACACATTTCATTAACTTGAAAATGAGATTTACAAAATTGTGAACTAGGAAAAATTCAAGAGCAAGTGCAAATGTTGCACATCCTATGCCTTATATCGGCTACAAGTGAACTAGTGAATGCATAAAAACGAAACCCTAATGCTGGTGAAGTCCCAAAAATGCCCCTTGAGTAGCTTGAAGATTTTGGAATCATGTGACTGCATTTGGCTGTTTACATGAGTTGGCAAGGTGAAAATGTATCCAAAGGCTCACAATGAAGCTTAAGATGAAAGCTGAATGTGAGTGGTAGATTTCCTGGCACAATTTTGGCTTTTTCTTCAAAATCGTGTGAAGAGGTTTCAACATGTGAGCAAGATAGTGATGTGGCATGGGTTTTTAAGGTTGGGATGTGTTTATAAGACCCTTAATCACTAATCTGGAAAAGATTAATGATTAATTCTTAGTAAATATCAAATGCCCAATTCATGTTCCTGGATGAATAGTGTTTAGTTTAATCCAAATTAAGGGTGGGTTAAGTTTAAATATGTGTTAAGGCGCCAAGTTTATTAAATAAACAAACCGGGTTAAGTGGATTGATGAGGTTGAGGAAGGGAGGATTGTGATTGGTGGGATGGGGTGAGTGGGCTACGTGTCAAGTGGTGGTTGGTCTAGGTTAGTATGGCTGTCTGCCCCATTTAGCCCCTCATTTCTTTCCTTCTTGCTATATTGTATAAAACATGCCAAAGTCTGATTTCCTTTGTTAATAAAGTTTCCAACTTCACACTTTTGCCCCAAATACTTTTCCAAAGTATTTTCAGGGGTATTTCTTGCCATTTTATGATTCTTGAAGGTTTGATTTGGCATTTTCTTCACAAATAATGGTATTGACTTGTTTGGTTGACTTCTTGGAGGACTGAAACTGACAAGTCATAATTCTTGAGGGACCATTTTTGTCATTTCTTCAAAGTTAAGGGTCCTTTTTGCAATTTGACATATTTAAAGGACCAAACTTGTAATTTATTGTAACTTGAAGGCCTTCATGATATGTTTGACTTTGAGGAGGACTAATATTGACAATTTAGTTTTGTTGAGGGACTAAATTTGCCAATTCTTTAAAGTGGAGGGCCCTTTTTGTAATTTTGAGAAACTTTAGGGACCAATCTTGTAAATATGAAGATACAAGGGTTTAAAGTGTCAATTCTTCAATATTGGAGGACCCTTCTTGCATAATCTTCAAATCTTCAAGGGGTTGTCCAAATCTTCATTAGCGCTTGGTTCAATGTGCGGCTTCGTTTCCCGTGTTCGTTTTTGCATGATTCTTGTGATCTTTTATCATTTTCTCAATATCCGTACCTAAAATACACAAGTAACAAACACAAGCATATATTTGGCCATTTTCATGATATTTTATGCATTTAAAGCCCTTTTTGGACGATGAGACTATATATAAAAGCAGTCTCATCTGTATGCTGAGCATTCCAAGTGTTATAGGTTTTATGTTATAGAACCTAATGATGATGTGACGGTGCACTCTATAATAGAGTTAAGAGATGCTATATTTGATGAAGAACGGTTTACGTCTATACCTAGACCAAGAGGTATGATTTAGCCATCTTCAAGTAAAATAACTGAAGATGAGATTGAAGGTATGGATGATGTACCTGATGCATCTGTTCCTAGGAAAAGCACTAGAACAAGAAAAGCTAAGTCTTTTCGTTCTGATTTTCAACTTTATTTGGTTGAAGGAAAGAGAGATAAGACTATATCTCTACGTGAATATTGTTGCATTATTGGGGAGGATCCTAGGACCTTGAGTGAGGCAATGGCGTATAGGGATGTTGCCTTTTGGAAAGAAGCAATTCAAAGTGAAAATGTTTCTGTCACAAGGCCTCTTTTAAACAAGGTTTGAAAGCTATTATTTAGTCTTTTCTGTTATCCAAATAGAAAATAATCTAGTCATAACTACCCTAACCACTAAATACAAACCTAATCAGGGATTTAGCGAGGGCCGCTCTCACTCTGCTCACCTCCACTGGAGGGTCATCGACATCATACGCTCTACTAAAATAGATTTTACCAAAAACCAGCTATATCCGATCTTAGTGGCCTTTCACCCCTAGCCACAAGTCACCCCCGTATTTTGTCACATATGTGGGTTTGATTAATGGTACTTGGAAATTAACTGATTCACCTCCTGGATGCAAGGCATTAGGTTGTAAATGGATCCTCAAAAAGTAAGATGAAAGTGGATGGAAGCATAGATATATATAAAGCCAGATTGGTGATCCAAGGCTTTAGACAAAAGAGGGGAATTGACTCTTTGATACTTATGCTCATGTTTCCAGGATTTCTACTATTAGATTGTTATTAGCTATTGCAACTGTACATGATCTTGTTATTCACCAAATGGATGTGAAAACTGCATTCTTGAATTGTGATTTGGCTGAGGAAATTTACATGAAACAACGTGAAGGGTTTGTGATGTATGGACATGAAAACAATGTATGTAAATTGAAGAAATCATTGTATGGTCTAAAACAAGCACCAAACAATAGCATCCGAAGTTTGATGATGTGATGTCGTCTAATGGGTTTTCTTTAAACCAGATTGATAAGTGTGTGTATAGCCAATATGATGCTTCTGGTAAAGGAGTAATAATTTGCTTATATGTAGATGACATGTTGATCTTTGGTATTGACCAAAATTAAGTTGATAAGACAAAGGAATTTTTTTCATCTAATTTTGATATGAAAGATCTAGGGGAGGATGAGGTGATTCTTGGTATTAGAATCAAACGAGGAAGCATTGGTATCTCTATTTCTCAATCTCATTATATTAAGAAGATACGAACAAAGTTTAACTTTGCTAATTATTCTTATGTTTATACTCTTGTAGATTCTAATGTGAGGTTGATACCTAATAAGGGAACTCTAGTGTCTCAGCTAGAATACTCTAGAGCTATTGGATGTCTTATGTATGCCATGATTAGCACTAGACCGGATATAGCTTTTGATCTAGGAAAGCTTAGTAGGTACACTAGCAATCCTAGTGCTCTACATTGGCAAGCGTTGTCTCGAGTATTTCGGTATTTGAAAGGAACCATAGATTATGGTTTGTCTTAAAGCGGTTACCGTTCTATTATAGAGGTTTATTTAGATGCAAGTTGGATTAATAACATGGAGGATCACTCGTTTACGAGTGGCTGGGTATTCCTTCTTGGTAGAGGTGTTATTTCTTAGGCTTCAAAGAAACAAACTTGTATTAAAATCTCAACAATAGAATCTGAGTTTGTGGCTTTAGGTGCAACTGATAATAAAGCTGAGTGGCTACGGAATTTGGTTTATGAAATTCCTTTGTGGCCTAAAGCGATATCCACCATTTCTACATGTGATAGTGCTGCTACATTTGCTAAGGCTTATAGTCAAATGTACAATGGAAAGTCTAGAAACTTAGGTGTTAGACATAGCATGATTCGTGAGCTTATCATGAATGGTGTGATATTTGTGGAGTTTGTAAAAACTCAATTGAATTTAGTCAACCATTTAACTAAAGGTTTAGCAAGAGATCTCGTACGCAAGGCGGCTATTGGGATAGGTTTAAAGTCCACCTAATTAAATCCTTGTATCAAGATACCCAATTCCCATATGACGTAATATTAGATGTTGAATTCAATGTGGAAAGCTTGATATTTTTGGATTGGAACACATAATTACATCATCACGTGGTATGTGTTCAGAACTGCAAGATAAAGGAGGTTGAAGTTATATTTCTTAAAGGTTTTTTGATAAATTGCATGTTCATGTGCAAGAGTAAAAGATCGCTTATATAAGCATAAAGTTTAGCTGCTTCAAGAACCTTGGAATTTGGCTTTGACATGCTTATTGAAGGATATGACACAAGTTAGTAAAACATAGTGTCAAGTAGAACATGTGAATGTGTAAACTGTTGTGTATATTATCTTCATGTATTCATTATGAATAGAAAGAGTTCAATCCTTAGTGACACTCTAATATACGAATATTTTGAATGCTAATGTACTAATGTGAAATTCAATCGTCTCGACATTTCATTTATGCAGCAATTTGTTGTTTTTTATGAGTTTGTTTTAAGTCAATCAAGATTACACTTAAATAAGGGAGGATTGTTGGTGATTTTGCGTTACCAATATGAATTAAGTGTAACGGATTGACTTAGTTGACCAATGTGTAAGCATGATAAATGCTCATCAAGTCGGGGTAGTGTGGAGCGCATGCTTGTATGACGTTATTATGATTATCATTCAGGGGCGAAGCCCCCGTATCACAAGGGTCCCCGGACAGCGCCCCTGGTAGTAGGGACCAAGGGGTAGAGCCACTGGCTGGGTTCGAGTGTTATGCTAAAGTGTTATGTTAAAAAATATATTTGGTGTAAAGTGATTTGTTAAAAACGCACTCGAAAATAAAATTTTATTTGGTGTAAAGTGTTATCTTAAAAACGCACTCGAAAATAAAATTACCCGAAATTATAGATCGTTTTTGTCCGTTATTTAAACTGATTTAGCAGTTATGTTAACTGCTATGACATTTATTACTGTCATTTGGTTCCTGTTGGTCACATATAATTTATCTTTTCCTGGTTCTGTTTTCATAACATCAAAACGCATTTTCTGTTAATAATTTGAGTTTTATCCGATCTAAGATTTTGATATAACCATCATAATACTTCGATCTGAAAGTGTTCACACGACTCTCAGATTTATGTTGATCCAAATTATTCTAACATTCATCATATCTTTTATTATTTTTAGCTTATCTGATGTGAATAAGCTCATTAATCTATCACTATTTGAATTTATAAGCTTATAATTTTGTTTATATAACAAATTATCTTAACTAATTGTAATGAGCGATAAGCTAACTTATTAGGTGACTGATGTGAATAAGCTGATTCATGTGAATAAGCTTATGAATTATAGGAGAGTTGTGTAAATATGGGTATAAATTATAGGAGAGTTATATAAATAAGCTTTTAAATTAGACGAGAGTTATGTAAATAAGCTTTTGAATTAGATTAGAGTTGAATAAGCTTGTGAATTATTACTACTTGAATTTATTGTGTTGAATTATAAGCTACCTTATTAGCTTATTTTAACGAATTATCAGGTTTTATCAATAAGATCGTTCTTGATAAGATTATGTTAGAGAATAAGTTGTATTATTAGGCAGTTTTATGTTCTTAGTAACTTTTTATTTAACATTTAATTGAATTAAGTTGTTGGTATAAGCTGAATTAAGCTTGTTTTAACTTATCGTTAGTAATAATCAAAGTTTTTACATTTATGATATATCATCATATATGATATATGCTATTATCATATATGATGCATTTAATAAAACGCACAAAAACAGACTTATCGTATGACGAGTTCTCACAAAATCTCCTTAAAATTTTCTAACATGCCTTCTATCATATATGGTATTGTATATAAATTTTTACATTTTTCCATGCAAGTAATCATATTTGAGTTTCACTAACATATCATAGTCTATCTTTTTAATGTAGACTTATCCTCCGGCTTCCTTTTAAGCTTATTCTACAAGAGGAGTTGTCCCTTTGAGATCAAGAACAATATCGTGGTTCAGCAAGAAGTTGTGGTTCAACAAGAAGTTGTTGCTTAAAAGTATTCTTTTTATGTTTGATTGTTTAGATGTTACATGAACAAGTGTTGTAAATTTCTTTCACTTGATTTTGTTGTATTCGATCTTACATGATTGTGATTCTATTATATACCATATGTGATATTCTAGGAAATCACATATAACTTACCTTAATTTTTTTTTATATTTGAATGATCATATGTGATATTTATATTTAGAGAAGTTGGTAACAAATTATCGTATGTGATTACTATTAAAAAATCACATATGATTTAACATGATTATTAGTAATTTATCAACTACTGCTATCATACTTGATTTTTAAACAATGATGTCCATGTTTCTTGTTATAATGGTTTTCTTACAAGTGATTATGAATAAGTGCAATAAAACTTAAACAAAATAAACATAATATCAAAAAGCACATCCATAAAATTTTCACCATTTTCATTTCAGCATAAACAATGATGACATATGAGGAATTTGGTAATCCTTGCTTATACTAGATATGGAAGAATAGTAGAAAGAGAGAGAGAGAGATGAAGAACTAGAGAGATAAAGTAGAGAGAGGTTGGACAGAATATGTGAAATAGTTTAATATTGAATGAAATGTGTGAACCAACCCCTCCTAACATGCTAGGAGGGTGTTTATATAGCCCACCCGACATGTGGACTTTATGGGTTATATTGTAAATCCTATTAGACTACGAGCCCATCTAACGTATACATTGTTGGAGTGACTGATCCTTCCTAAACACATAAAAAACGTATTTTTAACAATCTCCGTCTAAAGGAGGTCACTCCAAACAAGGGGGTTACCCGAGTTATAGTAATAAAATAAACCGAACATACTATGCTTGTCTTGAGCTCGTAGTCTTCTTCTTTCTTTCTTTTTCATTATCTTGTGATATGCTTGATGTGATCTTTGACTTTAGTCTTGAGCATGTTACTTTGCCTTGAACTTGTGGGAATCGGGTCGGGTTGGTCGGGTTCGGGTTAATCGGGGCGGGTTGAATTCGGGATAAGGCTAAAAATAATTTACCCGAACACGACCCGATTTGAACTCGGGTTACTCGGGTTCGTGTCTATTCGGGTCGGGTCTAGTCGGGTCGGGTCTAGTCGGGTTCGGGTCAACCTGAATTCGGGTAAATTAAAAAAAAAATATATTTTTGAATATAATTTATACTTAATTTAAATTTAAAAAAAAAAAAAAACTCTTATTCGGGTCAATCGGGTTGACCCAACCCCGAATTAGACATAAATATTATACCCGATGTCTGACCCGATTTTTAATTCAGGTTATTCGGGTTGACCCGACTAACCCGAATTGAAATTTCAACCCGAGTAACCCGATCCGAATATGCTCGGGTCGCGTCGGAAATATTGACACACCAAATTATGATCCAGTTTATTTCCAATCAAGTAGTATAATACATCAAACCACGACTAATTACACACCACAACAGAATGGGGTGGCTGAAAGGACGAACATGAATTTAAGGAAATGGTGAATTCCATGTTGCTGGTCTAAGTGAAGGGTTTTGGGGTGAGGCAATGTTGACAGCCTGTTATTTTGAATAGAACTCCAAGAAAAATTAGTGAACAAACTCCTTATGAAATTTGGACTAAGAAGGTACCAACTTTGGCTTATTTAAGGGTTTGGGGTTGTAGAGCGGTTATAAGGTTGACTCAACCCTAAATGAAAAATCTGGGTGAGAAAGGTACATATCGTATCTTCATTAGGTATGCTGAGCATTCCAAGTGTTATAGGTTTTATGTTATAGAACCTAATGATGATGTGACGGTGAACTCTATAATAGAGTTAAGTGATGCTATATTTGATGAAGAACGATATACGTCTATACCTAGACCAAGAGCTATGATTTAGCCATCTTCAAGTAAGATAGTTGAAGATGAGACTGAAGGTATGGATGATGTACCTGATGCATATGTTCCTAGGAAAAGCACTAGAACAAGAAAAGCTAAGTCTTTTGGTTCTGATTTTTAACTTTATTTGGTTAAAGGAAAAAGAGATAAGATTATATCTCTACGTAAATATTGATGCATTATTGAGGAGGATCCTAGGACCTTGAGTGAGGCAATGGCGTCAAGGGATGTTGCCTTTTGGAAAGAAGCAATTTAAAGTGAAAATGATTCTATCACAAGGCCTCTTTTAAACAAGGTTTAAAATCTATTATTTAGTCTTTTCTATTTTCCAAACAGAAAAATAATCTAGTCATAACTATTCTAGCCACCGAACACAAACCTAATCAGGGGGATTTAACGAGGTCCGCTCTCACTCTGCTCACCTCCACTAGAGGGCCATCGACATCGTACGCTCTATTGAAATAGATTTTACGAAACACCAGCTATATCTGATCTTAGTGGCCTTTCACCCCTAGCCACAAGTCACCTACGTATTTTGCACATATGTGGGTTTGGCCAATGATACATGGAAATTAACTGATTTACCTCCTGGATGCAAGGCATTAGGTTGTAAATAGATCCTCAAAAGGGAAGATGAAAGTGTATGGAAGTGTAGATATATATAAAGCCATATTGGTGATCTAAGGCTTTAGATAAAAGGAGAGAATTGACTTCTTTGATACTTATGATCATGTTTCTAGGATTGCCACTATTAGATTTTTATTAGCTATTTCAGCTATACATGATCTTGTTATTCACCAAATAGATGTGAAAACTGCATTCTTGAATTGTGATTTGGCTGAGGAAATTTACATGAAACAACCTAAAGGGTTTGTGATGCCTAGACATGAAAAAAGGTATGTAAACTGAAGAAAACATTATATGGTCTAAAACAAGCACCAAAGCAATAACATCAAAAGTTTGATGATGTGATAGTGTCTAATGGGTTTTCTGTAAACCAGATTGATAAGTGTGTGTATAGCTAATTTGATGGTTCTGGTAAAGGAGTAATAACTTTTTTATATGTAGATGACATGTTGATATTTGGTACTAACCAAGATTAAGTTGATAAGACAAAGGAATTTTGTCATCTAATTTTGATATGAAAGATCTGGGGGAGGCTGAGGTGATTCTTGGTATTAGAATCAAATGTGGAAGCAATAGTATCTCTATTTCTCAATCTCATTATATTGAGAAGATACAGACAAAGTTTAACTTTGCTAATTGTTCTCCTGTTTATACTCCTGTAGATCCTACTGTGAGGTTGATACCTAATAAAGGAACTCTAGTGTCTCAGCTAGAACACTCTAGAGCTGTTGGATGTCTTATGTATGCCATGATTAGCACTAGAACGGATATAGCTTTTGTTGTAGGAAAGCTTAGTAGCTACACTAGCAATCCTTGTGCTCTACATTGGCAAGCGTTGTCTCAAGTATTTTAGTATTTGAAAGGAACCATAGACTATGGTTTGTCTTATAGTGGTTACCCTTCTGTTATAGAGGGTTATTCAGATGCAATTTGGATTAATAACATGGAGGATCACTCGTCTACGAGTGGCTGGGTATTCCTTCTTGGAAGAGGTGTCATTTTTTGGGCTTCAAAAACACATACTTGTATTACAAGGTCAACAATGGAGTATGAGTTTGTGGCTTTCGCTACAGCTGGTAATGAAGATGAGTGGCTAAGGAATTTAGTTTAGGAAATTCCTTTGTGGCTTAAGGCGATATCTACCATTTACACATATGATAGTGTTGCTACCTTGGCTAAGGCTTATAGTCAAGTGTACAATGGCAAGTTTAGACACTTAGGTGTTAGAAATAGCATGATGCATGAGCTTATCATGAACGGTGTGATATATGTAGAGTTTGTAAAAACTCAATTGAATTTAGTCGACCATTTAACCAAAGGTTTAGCAAGAGATCTCATACGCAAGGAGGCTATTGGGATGCCTTTAAAGTCCACCTAATTAAGTCCTTATATCAAGATACCTAATTCCCATGTAACGTAATTGTTAGATGCTGATTTCAATGTGGAAAGCTTGATATTTTTGGATTGGAACACATAGTTACATCATCCCACGGTATGTGATCAGAACTGCAAGATAAAGGAGGTTGAAATTATATTTTTTAATGGTTTTTTGATAAATTGCATGTGCAGGTTGTTAATCCCTTTAAATAGATCGAGGTCCTGTTAAAGATTGCACAATAGCTTGCAAACAAACTAGAGCACATGAGAGGCTCTTACTAAACTCTAATAAGTTATGCGGAATCTAACTTATAAAAGCAAAGAAGAACAACAGTATACTCTAACTATTCGATTCTTATTAATCGACTATGGAAAAGGTACAATAAACTCATCATACCTATGTTCCTTTTATAGTGAAAGAAACACCTAGAATATTATATTTAGATAAGTATATCACATACGGTATACTCTTAATATAACTAGAACATATCTTTACTATGATATAACTGTTCTTATCTAATAAGTAGTACTTAACAATAAGCCTAACGGTACTTAGCATGTACCGTACGTACACTAACAGTACATACTTACACTAACGGTACTTAGTACATAACTAACGGTACTTGGTACTATTACAAATAATTCCCAACAATCCTCCCCTAAACAAGAATGATAACTTGTTGTCTTCTTTTTTCTCTATGTTGAATGTATAAGAATACATGTCTTCAAACTTCACTTCAAATCTGGGTAGGTCTTGGTAATTTTGGTCTTTGTACCAACTGAATGCATTCAAACACTTCTGCAGATCTTCTTCTGGTATAATGAACTTCAACTTCTTCATGAACTTCATCTTTGTCTTCAAAGTATGATCTTTTGTGTCTTGAACTTGAACATTCTTTAATCTTTACAACAACTATATTGTCTTCATATTTTAGACCTTGTCATCTTGAGTTAAAACATGTATGGCTCTAGATCATGGATCATCTTTTCCTATTTGATGATGACAAAACCTTTTGTATAATCTCATTGATAAGCATGAATCTCCTTGAACATGTTATCAATGTAATTTATGGATCAACATTCTTGCTTGTACTCACCTGAAATAAAACAGTTAACAACAAACCAATCTATATTGATGTCATGACTTTTAGCAAATCATCAGTTATCAATGGATTTGATTTATTCTTTACTAGTTAGTCGTACACTCTGGAATAACCAATGCTTTATCCATCAAGAATAAGGTGTACTGATAACCCTACAATTTTCGGTAAACTGTCAACCATATAACAGATTTGATAGAGTCTTTACCTAGAACCGTTTGTCCTAGGACTAGCCAACTCTTGGCAACTAAGCATGGTAAGTTAATGGCCATGGAGTTTTTAGGAAACTACCAACTATCAACGAATTGGAGAAGTCTTTACCATAAACCATTTGCTTATGGACTTGCTAGTTCTTATGTGGGTTATACATGGTGAACTGATGACCATTTTTGAAGTGTGACTGAAATTCAAACACTTAAAGTTCTTTTTCAGCTTCCTCATCTCTATCCAAATCCTTGATTTGTTGCTTGGTCATCCTTATCAACTCCAAAGCACCTATGGATTCTTCTAAAACTTCTTGTTGAAGATCCAACATTCTTTCTAGCATTATTCTTCCAAGAGGATATCTTCTTTCTTAAAGCATGTAGCAAGTGACATCATCTACATCCAAAGTAGATACTCCACAATATCTATAGTGTCTTCAGTATGTAGGAACCTTTTCTTCTAATTCTGTTCATAATCCTGAATCAATGGTATTTGGTTCATACATCAATCTCAACTCATGAAGTAACAAAGAAACTTCTTCTTTTCCTTCACATCCTCCTTGGACATACTTGTACAAATATTAAATATCTTGTCTATCAATTATATGAAGTACTTCTTCCAATAACCTAAACATCCTGAAAGTTCCATCTATTATGGTTTTGCCATGAGCTTCAAGTCATTGATTAGTAGCACATGTCCATCTTGTAATAGAAGTCTTCTTTCCTAAGATCTTTTTATCTATATGTTAATATGCAAATCCCACTATCTTTAAGTACCTTCTATTACTCTCATCATTGTCACTTTCTTCATCAGTTGTAAGCTTTACCTTTTTTCTTGCTAGGTGCTTCTTCTTGGTTAAATTTTTCCTTTTCATACCTCTGGAGGATCCTTCCTCAGGTATTTCTTCTTCTTCTTGCACAATAACTTCCTCTGGTATTTGCTATGAATGTACCATTTCTCCATGTACCGTTTCTCCATGTACCGTTGACTGAGTATGTACCGCCTGTACATTTTCAATATGACCAACACTTTGAGCTTTTGTCCCCACATCCAGTTCTTGTGTCTCAACTACTTCAGGAGTCTTCTTTGCTCTATTATTCTTCCTGACATAGGTTGTCTTTATTGGTAGAGAACTCCCTTCAGGCCTATCAACATCAAATCTGGGGGTACTTCCAAATTGTCTTTGTTGCTCCAAACGTCATTTAGATTTTTCAATAGCTTCTTCATCTTCTTTGGATCCAATTGCAACAAATCTATCATTGCTCTTTTTGTGTTGTTCATAAAGTGTTTTAGTTTCATCATTATTCTTCCTCACTAGCTAGGCATGAGTAAACTGTTTTACCTTGTTTAGGTAGGGGACATCATTTGATTTCTAAGTTGATTAGTTGTTGGAGGCTTAATTCTCTCCAATCTTCTTTTCTCTGCAAAGAACCTTTGTTGTTCTTTGACCAAATCATCAATCAACTTTGCTTTCTCTTCCTCATAATATGCATCCCTCTATTCAGCTATTAAGGACTCAACTAGGATCTCACTTGCTCTTAATTCAGCCGGAATTATGTCATATTCTTCAATATTCCATTCCTGCTGCAACCTTTGAGCTTCAAGAACTTCTTGTTCTGCTGCAAGTGCTTCCTGTTGCTGTTCTTCATGAATCTATGCTTGTAGTCTCTAATCCACTTCTTCATCATGATCCATTTGATGAAATCTTTTCAAAGCATCTTCTACACTATCTGAATCACTATCTTCATCTTCTGATTTAGACTGTAGTTTCTTTTTGCCTGTGTTCCTTGGGTCAATTTTTGGTTGTTTCCTTGTAAATCTGAGAGGTTTATCATCTTCACTCTCATTGGGTTGTTGAATTGGTATGGCAATGCCTTTAGTAGCAGGCTATGAAGTCTTAACTTGCTTTTTCTTCTTTTGGACTTCACTGGTAATTTTAGGTTTTTCCACAGGCTATTGTTGTATTTGTGGCTCCTCAACATGTTCTTGTTGTGGCTCAGTTGTTGAAGTTACTTGAGCTGTCATAACATTTGCTTGTGTCTTTTTCTCAACCTCTGCTTGTTTAGCCTTCTCTGCTGAAGTCTTCTCCCTAAGACTAAGCAATAGGTTTGCTAGAGTCTCATCTTCTCCAAAGAATGGAGTAGCACTCTCTTCAGAAGTTGGTTGTGAAGTCTCTTGACCAACAATACATGCACCTGGAACGGTCTTTGCACTAGGCTTGACAGTACTTGGGTCAGCAGTACTTACTTCACTAGTATTAGACACTTTGCTATCTTTATCACTCACCACCATGGTATTTTTAGATACATTATTTTTTTTCAGAAGCTGACTTCTCAATATCCAACTCTTTAGTTTTATCTGACCCATCACCCTTCTTTGTTTCATCCCTTGGAAGTGAATGAGTCTTCTGTTGTTGTTGAATGGGAAAAGCTTGATCAATCTTCTCAAGATCTTTGTAGAATCTTTCCCAATTAGCTCTGTGTTGTTGTGGTGGAGATTGTTGTTGTTGTGGCTGTGTTGTTGTGTCCTCCATGTCTTCAACATCATGTTGTGGAGTTGGCATAGATAATGTAACCACATTTTCAGCTACTGATGGATTGTGTGGCTGATCTTCCATATAAGTATTCTCTACAAAATGTTCAAATCCATCACTCATATCAGAATTCCTTCCCTCAAAGCTTTCTTCCTCCCTAATCTTAGCCTTAATACCAGAAGAAGGTCTTACTTCCTCTGATTTCCTCTCTTGTTTGGATGCTTTCAGTTTCTTCCTTCTGAACTATCTTAGTTTCTGCTTTTGCACCTTCAACTGAGCCTTATGAATTGAATTCTAATGCATGATCCATGGATTTTCTATCCTCCTTGGTTCTTGATCTTGGCATTCAACTTATCAATCTTTTGATCTTGCATAATCTTAGCATCTTGCAGATCTTTGACCTGTTTGGATAAAGAACTACACAAAGCAGTCAAAGTGGCAATATCCAATACCTCTGTTGCCCTAGCTTGTGGAGAACCACTAGCATTTAATGAGGCATCATGTGTATGGATCATCTCATCAAAGACTAGTTGGTCATGATGAGATGAAGAAGTGGGTACTTCTTTAGAGGGGTTGAGGCTTTGGTGAGAGGGAGTTTGCTGAGGTTCACTAGCAGAGCTAGAATCCTCACCCTCTGTGTTAACCTCATCAGCTAACATATGAGCAAACAATGGTGTTATAGTCACTGTAAAGTTAGTTCCTTTCTTTGCTAAGAAAGAGAAGTTCTTGAAGTAAATGTAGGGACATCCCAAGGTCCTGATGATGTTGGTAAGTCAAGAACTTAGTCACTCACTATGGCTTGTATAAATCTAGGGTACATCAAAAATTTCTTAGTGGCATCTAAGTTTTTAGCATTCCATTAAAAAACATTTTTGAAAAGTTAAAAACTCTTTGATTTGTCAAACAAATACCAGCAGAAGTTGTTGTTGCAGAAATTTGATCAAAGAAGTACTCTTAGAACTTAAACAATGAATAATAGTGTGGAAGAGTAATCTCCATTGTGGTGAAAACAACACTTTAAAGAAAGTAAGGATTTCCCGACTACCCTCATATCCCATGGCTGCAAGGTCATCATGAATCTCTGAGTCTGGCAGCATACTAATGCCATTAGCATCTGTAGAAACTAGAAGGCGGGGTTGAAAAGTTTCTCTTCGATTTATCTCCTAATTAAAATTCCTTTCAATTAGATAAGTACCAAAACTATCTTTTACTTGAAAGCTAGTTGCATAATGATTAGGTTCATTTCTAATGCATTAACAATGACAAGTAGTGAGGGTAATGATGATGAAGGTAAGTAAAGAGTAAGGAAAGAAACAACCAAGTAGGAAGACACCAATATTTATAGTGGTTCAGCAACGAAGCTCTATCCTCATTCCTACTCCACTCCTCGAGTACACCTACTAGAGATTTCCACTATATCCACAAGCTCCCTTCTTGGCGAAGAAAACCTTACACCGTCGTTTACATTATTTTTTGACACTAAGCTAAATTTCAAGACCTAATCTTAGCTAGGACCAATCTACACAATTTCACCCACTTCACCATTTTACGACACAAGGCTAGATGTCGAGTTCTAATCGAAAGATAGAACCAATCTTCACAACGTTGCCTACTTCACCATTTTCCGACACAAGGCTAGATGTCAAGTTCTAATCCAAAGCTAGAACCAATCTTCACGACTCTTTACTTTGAAGCTAAGTGAGAACTTCACACAACACAACTACACATCACTTTATAGTTTAGTGAGAACTCACAAGACACAACCACATCACTTTATAGTTTAGTGAGAACTTACACAACTTATTACAACTTAACTAAACATATCCAAGTACACACATGTAACTTGGATCTACACAACACAAATCCAAGCACACACATATGCAAAGGATTTACACAACTCTAATCCAAGTATTCACAAATAGCTTGGATGAACACAACTAGTCCAAGTATTCACAAATACATTGGATCTACACAAGACACAGATAAACAAATGATGAACATGACTAGATCTTTAGGAGAGGATGATCTTCATCAAGGCTTCATCTATAATCACATCACAAGTGTGTGAGTGATCTTCTCTTTGGACAAGGTAAAGAAGGAGATCAAGTGGATAATCATAAGTAAACATACTTAACACATTAAGTGATCATTTACAAATGATTAGGATTAGAAAGGAGAAAGAAGGCTAAGAGAGATGTCCAAAAAGCTTTATGGAAAATGCAGATTTGATCCACTATTTATAGGAGACAAAAACCAACAGCTATCTAGAGGCGGTTCTTTATCTCCCTAGGCGGTTCCTTATCGATAAAGAACCGCATAGGTACTTAAAGAACCGTGGATGTAGACTCCGCTCCTTTTTGTCTTTTAGTAGATTTGAAATATCCGAGGCTGTTTAAACCTTCAAAGTATATTCTTATGGCATTTGGAATATGCCATATTCAAATTTTCATTTTCCATTTTAATAAAACATTTTCTTAAAAAGAAAGTTTATTAAAATTCTTTTCTCACATTTGACAAAAGTGAGTTTTAAGGCTAATCACTTTTATGATCACTAAGCATGATTAAGATATGTTAGTGTAATGATTATTACCATGATGATAGTGTTTCTTAGATAATTTATTTTACGATTATAATTTATGCTAAATGTATTTGTAATTTGTCGTGATCAAAACTAAGAAAGATTAGTTAGCATTAACAACGTTTTTAGGCATTGCTTTGCATTAACAATCTCCCCTTTTTTGATTACGACAAACTATAAACTCATTTACGTAAAATACAAAATTATTCGAATTATTAACGAGTTTATCACTATCATTTCTCCCCTTTTGTCGAAGCAAAAAGGTTAGCACAAGTCTTTGAAGAAGAGAAGAACCGGACTTTGCTAGTAGCTCCCCTTGGGTGCTTACTCCCCCTTGCTTGGGGCACCAAGTGAGTGAGCTATGGTGACATGCTACATAAAGGTTAGAAGATAGAAAAGAAACACCAATATATATGTGCACTACCTACTAACTAACTTGAGAGGGATGAAGAAAAAAAATCCCAAATTAGAAGTAAATATTTTCTAAGTATGTCCAAAGAGTGTGTGTTGATGAAAGTAGGGTTTTTACTAGTTAAAAAGTTCGTTTTTCTCGGTGTCTAATCGAATTGATTTCCGGTTAAAAGTGCGACTCAGTTGTTTTTGGTTAAGAAAAAGGGAAGTTTGGTTATCTATTTCCACTTAAAAGGTAAAAGCGAAACGTGATAAAAATAAACCAAAAACAAATAACTAATAATAAAGGTGCAAAACAAATAATAAAACGTAAATTAAAGCAAAACAATTAATAAAAATAAAACTAAAAGAAGAAATTAACTTTCGACTGAAAAATAAAATATACTTAATGAAAAAGGAGGAAATAAAACCAAGTGGCTACTTTAAAACTAAACGAGACAAAACCTAAAGCGGGCACTAAATAAAAGTTAAAACTTAAACTTATCGAAAAAAATATTAATACTAAAAATCGATGAAAAATATAACTAAAAATATGTGACTTTCAGAATTAAAATCGGAACAACTTTCAGATAAAACTAAATGACTACGGAACAATATTAATAAATAAGGAAGCATGCAAGCTAGTAGCTGGAAGCACTCGGCAGACTGGACAAAATGGCGGGAAATAATATAAGCTGGCAGGCAACTAGGCATGACTATTTTATGTTTGTTCGGAATGTTGACCAATTTAATATTGAATGTTGATCAATTTCGTATCTTGTTCGGAATGTTTATTTGGTGTTTAGTTCAGAATCAGAGGGTCCACAACATAGTTTGGAATGCAATGCATAAGTTAGTTTGGAATGTGAGTAACACAACTAGTTCGGAATAAACTTTTGTTGTAGTTCGGAATAATAAATTTGAACCTAATTCGGGATAAAGAAAACTGTATGTAATTCGGGAAAAATAAAAATGCAAGTAGTTCGGGTAATTAGGGTTTAGACACTATTCCGAATTAAAACAAAATAAGCTAAGACTAAAAATAAACAAAAACCAAATAAGCACTTATCTAAAAACTTTACCAAAATGATTTTAAGAAAAAGCAAATAAGCCAAAATTTAAAAACTTTTAAAAACACTACATAATAAAAATATTTAAAAACAACTTTTTATAAAATAACTAAAAAGAACTTAACTAAAAAATAAGAAAAGTTAACACAATAAGCACTTAAACAATATAAGCTATAAAAATCAAACACTAAAAGATCAATAAGCACAATCAAACACAAAACATTAGTCAATCAAGAACATGATTAACAAACTACATGATTATCTAAATCAAAAAAAGATTAAAAAGATTAAGAAAGGAAGAATGAGAACGATTAATTGAAAAAGCTTGAAATTAAGATTAAGATTAAAGATTCAAATTACAAGATTAATGAAAAAGCTTAAAACATTTAAGAAAAGATAGAGAGAGAAAGTAAATTACACTACACCTACTCCTAAAACTAATCTATCTACTCCTAAAATGAATAACTCTTCCTAATGACATATTAGGAGGGTTTATATAGGAGGAGAGGAGGAGTGTTGATGCTTTCTTCTTTCTTTCTTCTTGTCTCGACTCGATTTAAATTCTTTGTCTTTCTCGACGTCGTCTCGGGATTTGTCGATATAAATTGAACTCGTCTTATAATTTTCTTCTTTAATTAGACTTGGTTCTTCGACTTCATTAAACTTCCGTCTTTAGACTTTTTCTTCGATAAATCTTCAGAATAGGCCTTGGACTTCCGTTCTTTTTGCACTCTTGATCTTTTGACTTCATCTTTTCTCGTTTTCTTCGATAAAAGCCCGTGAAAGCCCGTGTTTTCTTCCTTTTTCATCTTTTGGTCCTAAAACACAATAAAAACGCGAACCACGCATAATTCCGACTTTTACAACATAAAATACACGTTTTGGCTTGGTTATTATTATAATTAAGTGGTAAAAGGATGTGTGTTTTCACACCTATCAAATCCCCTACACTTGACCATTTGCAATGCCCTCATGCAATGCATTAGTTACAAAGAAAGATTTACATATTCCATCATAATTAACCCACCTTGGCCTTTATTCAACATAAGACATTAGGGAAACTAAAAGAGATAGAAAATTACAAAATATTTAAAGGAAGAAAAGCAAGTAAAAAGATCAAAGACTTACCTTAGGGTTTTGGAATGTCATGAATGTTTATCATCCTCAAGTTTCACCCCCATACCAAGCTTAGAAACGAGATCATTGTTATTATAAGTTAGCAAACTAACACGAATTTATGTGGCCCAATTATTTACTTAGACTCCCTTATTCCTAGGTGTATCTCTTATATTTTATTATTGTCTTGAATGATCACGAGGATGCATTGTTGACTTATTTTGATAGTTTATTAAGGCTGAAAATAAAGTGGGACGATTTAATCAATATTTAGCTAAAGGACAAAATCTTTTAAAACTGCTTCTCGGGACCTCATAAAGTTCATATCTTGGTATAACTCACTTCACGATTTGAGACCTTTCTCGGACCGATATTTGGCAGCGACTTCATACTTCGAATCTTGAGAGACGTTCTTGAAATAATTGTCTTCTCTTCATAATAGGAATTTTTTCACTTGAACTTTTTGAGAGATTCTTCATATTTGGACCACGACTTCTTCATTTTTCTCCAATCTTTATTTGGGATTTTGATATACAACGATCCGCCTCCTTTTAGGACTTGGATCTATTTATCCTCATACCTTGCTAGGGTCTTTTTGGATAGACTTCTCCATGATCTTTAGGGGAGTATTTGCTTTTCGGCGTGTGTCTCGATCCTTCATATTGATTTTTGATAAATGATTCTTCACATCACTTGGGATCTTTAGCAACAAAATGTAGCCCTCATGCCTTGTTAGGTCCTTTTCGGACTCGCCAATCTTCGCATCCCGCTTCAATAAGTTATGCCTTGGCTATGAACTCTAATTAATACCGAGAAACTTTTAAACGATCTTGTGCTAGAAGCTAAGTAACTTTTCAAATCGTAACCTTATTTATTGCAAATATATGTATTAACAAGCGATGGAAGAAAAAGCTTATAATCAACTCACATAAATTCATGAAAGAATACCAAACTTATAATTGACTCTATCATCTCTCGTTCTCCACAATTTAAAATCTCAAGGAATGAGACTCGTGGATGCTTAGCCAATTAAATCAAATTTTTGGGGTTTCAAGTCATCTATAGGATCTTGCAACTTCATAGACTCTTTCAAGTTTAGAATTCGCATTTTAAAGTTCCCTTGATAAATGACTTTCTAGGATCAATTATAGGAACTTGCGAAAAGTTCTTGTTCTTAACCTGTAAGAGTTAAGACTTTCGCGTTTTAAAGTTCCCTATATAAAAGCCTAACAAAACTTGACTTAAACACGTTAAGGATACTAGATAGAGTAAACTTAGATAAGTAAACTCGGGTTGAGTCAAAAGATTCATGACGTTGAAAAATGAAAACCACTTTATTAAAAGTTTATTTTAGCAAAGCAAGTAAATAACGATAACAAAGGAAAAACTACTAGGCCAAAATAGATTAAAAATTTTGAAAAATGTCGAAAAATTAGATTTTCCGGTTAAAACGAGGACAAATTCATGGGAAAGACCACTTACTTCGATAGAAGTCCCCCTACACTTAATATAAACATTGTCCTCAATGTTTAAGCATGTGGGCGTAAACTCCCCTACACTTAGGACATTATGCACGTTGTTTAAATCTTGCTAAGGAAGAGACAACTAAAGTGATTCCTATTTTAATATTGAAAAATATAAAATAGAGAATCAAAAGAGTTTCGGATAAGACCGGGAAGACGGGTACACGGAATCATGGGTCGTCAAAATTCATCAAAAGTGGATCTTTGAAGCTCCAATCCCTGCACATCATAAGAAAGAAAACAACAAACCCCTACGGGGATCCCCCTACACTTAGGATGAAAAACAGATAAAAATGATAGATTAACGGGTTGCCTCCCGAGAAGCGCTTGTTTTTGTTAACCGAGTCACGAGCCTGACTCGACCCCAAATTAAATAGTCCGTGAGGAGTCCTCTATTGTAATACCGGGATCAAAGATCTTGTCCTCGTTCCCGGAGGAAAATAATAAAGGAGAGGCCGGAGGATAAGTCATGAAAGGTAAAAAGGTCCTCTCAACATACGAGAAGTATGTGAAATCGTGATCCACGGGAGGTGGGTGGGTAAAGGAAGCAAATTGTTATCCCCCCAAGACAAGTGATGGACACTAAGCGGCAAATCCGTAAAGGTGTCAATCATAGAATGGTCAATTTCACCTCCCGGGTCAAAGCACTCATCCTCATGAAAGTTAATCTCTTCGATTTCGTCATCATAGATAGGCGCGTCAAACCAAGGTTTGTTGTTTCCGTCATTGAGGATTTGAGAAACTCGCTCGAAAAGATCACGATCAAGTACGAAACCATCATTCATTTGTGGGGATTGTTGATAAGTTAAATCCGCACGAATGTGGTAAACATAATTCAAATTTGAGGAGTGTTGATTAGGTAAATCCTCGAGAACTGGATGATTGGTCAAGTGAGTTGGTTCGTCATTATTATGAAAAACAAGACGTTCCAACTCATCAAGCTCGGCCTCGACGTTAGAAAAATCGACCTCGCTTGTAGGTGGAAGCGGAGGTAAAAGAGCTAGCTCTCGTTCGATAATTTCCTCAATCTCGGGCTCGAATTGGAAATCATTATGAAAAGCGACCTCGTCCTTAAGCTCTGTAGAAGTTGGTTTAGATAAAATAGGAGAGTCATCTTCATCCTATCCCGATGAATAATTAAAAGTATAGTCAGAATCACAAGATAACTCATCCTTATCGACAATCTCCTTAGGGTGTAGGACCAATTAAGGGTTCTTCTTCTATGGACTCATTAGAAAGTTCTTCACACTCCTCAAAAATTTGTTTATCAAAACAAGTCTCACTAAGAGAATTTGAAGAAATCATAAAGTCATTTGAAGGAGTAGGTGAAGAAATAGGGTCATCAATGGGTAAGTAGGCTCAAGAATAATCTCGGAAATTCCTCAAGAGGTGAGGAAGTAGGTGAGCTAAATGTGGCCTCAGCATCAACTCTTAAAGACGGCTCAATATTATTTTGAGCTTGATAGGTTTCTAAAAGGAGCATGAATTTTCTATCGGTTTCCTCTTGCCATTCTCTTAGGAATCTATCATGTTGTTCAATCTTTTGAAAAATTAATTCCATTTGAGGTTGTGAAATATTCCCTTGATTATAGTTTTGAAAATTGCCTTCATTTTGAAAACTTTCATTATTTGAAAACCCTTGATTTTGAAACTCCCCATAAAACCTTTGATCAAAATGTGGTGGGTTACTCGTTGTGGTAAAACTAGGGGAGTCAAAATAAGTATTAGCAGCATAGTACATACCTTACTCATTAGGAAAGACTTCCCCATAGGTTTTGTCACAATTAAAATAAGCATGAGGTCCACCACAAGTCGTACATTCCTCGGACATAATCTGATAACGCTCTTCTTGCAATATTTCCCAAATCGGACGATTATCCGTGACAGCACGAGTCTTGTACACCTATAAAAGAAAAAGATATAAAAGAAAAAAAGAAAAAAAGTTAACGTGAAAAGAAAATATTTTTGGTGCAAAACTTTTGAAAAAGAAATGCTTTTTATGAGTTTTTAAATGTTTTTGGATCTTTGAAAATTTTAATTTTTATGGATTTTTGAAAATTTTTGAGCAAGAATAATAACGTTCAAAAGTGAACGGAACCCCAAATCCAACGCGTCTCTCACAATAAATTGTTAATCTTCACGAAAAGAGCCAGCAGCGGCGCCATTTGAAAGTAGGGTTTTTACTAGTTAAAAAGTTCGTTTTTCTCGGTGTCTAATCGAATTGATTTCCGGTTAAAAGTGCGACTCAGTTGTTTTTGGTTAAGAAAAAGGGAAGTTTGGTTATCTATTTCTACTTAAAAGGTAAAAGCGAAACGTGATAAAAATAAACCAAAAACAAATGACTAATAATAAAGGAGCAAAACAAATAATAAAACGTAAATTAAAGCAAAACAATTAATAAAAATAAAACTAAAAGAAGAAATTAACTTTCGACTGAAAAATAAAATTTACTTAATGGAAAAGGAGGAAATAAAACTAAGTGGCTACTTTAAAACTAAACGAGACAAAACCTAAAGCGGGCACTAAATAAAAGTTAAAACTTAAACTTATCGAAAAAATATTAATACTAAAAATCGACGAAAAATATAACTAAAAATACGTGACTTTCAGAATTAAAATCGGAACAACTTTCAGATAAAACTAAACGATTACGGAACAATATTAATAAGTAAGCAAGCATGCAAGCTAGTAGCTGGAAGCACCAGGCAGGTTGGACAAAATGGCGGGAAATAATATAAGCTGGCAGGCAACTAGGCATGACAATTTTATGTTTGTTCGGAATGTTGACCAATTCAATATTGAATGTTTGACCAATTTAGTATCTTGTTCGGAATGTTTATTTGGTGTTTAGTTCGGAATCGGAGGGTCCACAACATAGTTCGGAATGTAATGCATAAGTTAGTTCGGAATGTGAGTAACACAACTAGTTCGGAATAAACTTTTGTTGTAGTTCGGAATAATGAAATTGAACCTAATTCGGGATAAAGAAAACTGTATGTAATTCGGGAAAAAATAAAAATGCAAGTAGTTCGGGTAATTAGGGTTTAGACACTATTCCGAATTAAAACAAAATAAGCTAAAACTAAAAATAAACAAAAACCAAATAAGCACTTATCTAAAAACTTTACCAAAATGATTTTAAGAAGAAGCAAATAAGCCAAAATTTAAAAACTTTTAAAAACACTACATAATAAAAATATTTAAAAACAACTTTTTATAAAATAAATAAAAAGCACTTAACTAAAAATAAGAAAAATTAACACAATAAGCACTTAAACAATATAAGCTATAAAAATCAAACACTAAAAGATCAATAAGCGCAATCAAACACAAAACATCAATCAATCAAGAACATGATTAACAAACTACATGATTATCCAAATCAAAACAAGATTAAAAAGATTAAGAAAGGAAGAATGAGAACGATTAATTGAAAAAGCTTGAAATTAAGATTAAGATTAAAGATTCAAATTAAAAGATTAATGAAAAAGTTTAAAACATTTAAGAAAAGCTAGAGAGAGAAAGTAAATTACACTACTCCTACTCCTAAAACTAATCTATCTACTCCTAAAATGACTAACTCCTCCTAATGACATATTAGGAGGGTTTATATAGGAGGAGAGGACGAGTGTTGATGCTTTCTTCTTTCTTTCTTTTTGTCTCGACTCGATTTAAATTCTTTCTCTTTCTCGACGTAGTCTCGGGATTTGTCGATATAAATTGAACCCGTCTTATAATTTTCTTCTTTAATTAGACTTGGTTCTTCCACTTCTTTAAACTTCCGTTTTTAGACTTTTTCTTCGATAAATCTTCAGAATAAGCCTTGGACTTCCGTTCTTTTTGCACTCTTGATCTTTTGACATCGTCTTTTTTTGTTTTCTTCGATAAAAGCCCGTGAAAGCCCGTGTTTTCTTCCTTTTTCATCTTTTGGTCCTAAAACACAATAAAACGTAAACCAAATTGCGACTTTTACGACATAAAATACACGTTTTGGCTTGGTTATTATTATAATTAAGTGGTAAAAGGATGGGTGTTTCCACACCTATCAGTTGACAACATCAAAGTTCAATTGGTTGAATAAAGGAACAAAATAGACATCCAAACCAATCAAAATGATTAAAATGTCAGGGGTTAAAAATTTAGAATTTATCGAATCACACATAGTTAATTTTAAATTTTAACCATGATCAACTCTTTAACAAATGTGTGAAAAAGAATTATCGGGAAAGAGATAACACACATAACATTCATATTACACAAATATGAAAGAACATACAAGAGAAATATTCATACACACACTATGAATATTTAAAACAAAAAATATGGAAAATAAACCACAAAGCATAAACTACTCTAGTAGTGATAATCTTCCAAGATTGCTTAAGTTTTATTGACTCAAACAACTTAAGTACAAAATGTGCCTTAGTTAGAAAAGAAAGACGACGAGGCATCATTCGAAGTTTTGTTCATGGGAACAAAAACTTTGAGAGGAGGTCGAGTGAGGAGGAATTCAAGGAAATTTAGCTAGTCATAAACATGAGCAAGTTCAATTTGTTGAAATCGAAAACAAGCACACGAGGATCCATGATGCAAAATAAATCGTTAGATGGGGGAGGTCCATCAAAATGAGAGTTTAGTGGAGAGGGAGATAATAGATAAGAGATGTTTTCACAATGCCTAGTGAGATTTGGGAAAGAAGATAGGTCATTGAGTTGTGGAGAGTTGAAAGGTTTAGGTGGTGGTGGAAGAATTTCCTTTTTTCCGGTAATTAGATTTATAGAGTAAGTCTCATTCCAATATTTGATCAGAGAGAAAGAACAATTCTTGGATGGTTTTGGATAAGAGGAATCATGAGGATTCTTGTTCTTCTTGATCCAAATGGGTCGAACCGAGATTTTCGGTTTCTTTGAAAGATTAGAAGAAGAAGCTTTAGGTTGAGAAGATTGTGACAAAGATATGTCAAGGTTAGGAATGGAAGAGTTAGGCATTGTGAGGGATGAAGAGAAGAACTCCCAGAAGAGAAGAATTTAAAGAAAGTAGACAAGGCAAAGATTTGAAATGAAAAGGAAAAGGTTTTAGGGAATGTTTAGCCAAATTGGGTGAACAAGGAATCTTAACAAAGACAGTGGTCAAAGAAGAAAGATGAAAAATAACCCAAAAACGAGCTTGCTGTCCGCGGTTCCTTAAAGGAACCGGTGGTTCCATATCGATATGGATCCGCGCGACTAGCTATGGAGCCGCGTACAGTGGACGTGAAACCATGATTTTTAAAGGTTTTGAAGAAAAATAACTCTTTCAAAATTTTGCAAATCTTGGATTTTACCTCTTTTAGCACTAGAATATGCTAGGGTTTCATAATAGCAACACACTCACAAAGAGTGTCTTGACAAAGGGTGACAAAATATTTAGATAACATTTTGATCCAATATTAAGTCAAGTTTTAGAGGTTGTGATAGATTTAGGTTTAATTTTAAATAAACTGAAGTTGATTAATGTGACCACATAGGTTGAAACACATAAAACTAAATCCATAGAACATCTTCATGAAAAAATCATGAAGGAAAGGAAATACAAGAAAAGAAATAACAACCAACTAATATAAAGTTAGCTAAAACTAGTTCTTGATAGCATTGTCTTCCTTGGCTTGACTTTCTTTAAAAACATTTATTTTTGAAAATCATCATTCATCTCCTAGGAGGAGGCGACATGGAGAACAAGGTAAGCAAGAAATCATGCAACATCCTATGAAGACCAAGCATCTCCAACCTTAGGTTTTGAATGATGTAGTTGTTATAGAGACAACATGGGCAATTAGGACCATGAGCTTCTAGAAAACCAAAGAAGTAAGGATCACCCATGAAGTGAGAAATAGGAATGCCCAAAAGAGGAGCATTATTATTTGAAGGAGGAGGAGATGGTGGAGGCATATTGCCCAAAGGTGATATGAGTGAATTGGGTGGAGTGAAAGGAGAAGTAATCATAGGCTTAACTACAAAGGGGATGCTTTGTAGAGGTTGAGTATTCACATCCAAGGGAGGACTAGGAGTGAAAGGTGAGGATAACTCATTCATTCTTGATTGGAATGAAGAGGAGGTAGAATCATGTGAATGGTTAGTACCGTGAGTTGAGTTGGTCTTGCATGGAGCAAGAGGTGGTGAAGGTGAAGAAGAAATAAGAGTAGGATAAGTCTCATTATTGGGTGTATGGAAAGATGAAGAACCATGTTTGGGTAACTTAATCTTGATCTTAAGGTTTCTTTTGGAAGAGGAAATTTTGGGAGAGTTGGATGTTCTAGTGGACACCATGGTTGTGAGGAGGTTTAAAAAGAAGTTTAAGGGATGAAGAACACAATCAACAAGAGAGGGTTTAAGAAGAGGAAGGGATGATCCAAACTAGTAATGGGTTAAAATCATTTTAAGTGAATAATGAAATTAGGTAGCCTAGTTTAGGAAAGTGCAGGTCTTTGCAAAAATTTCATCAATGTTTACACAGATTAAGGAAAATAGTGTAAAGCAAAGATTCTGTCGAAACAGTTGCTGGCGGTTCCTTATGTAGGGCCGCGGTTTGATATCGATAAAGAACCGCAGGGAGGATAAAGAACGCCACCAGGGGGTTCGAAAAAGTGCACTTCCTGAAACTTTTGGTAGCCCAGATTTTACATAAAGGTTTATCAAGCTAAAGTGAACTATTAATCAAAATCTAGGAAGCTAACTAACACATAAGATGTACAAAGCTATGTAAATCGAAAGATCGATCACATAAGCAATTAGGATTAAAATACTATATAATCCAAACACAAAGTATTAGTTAATAAACACATAACATCCTAAAAATAAAGATAAAGGAAATAGAGATCAAAAATCCAAACATGTTTACACACATGTTAACCATTCAAGAGTGGGATGTATCATTCATCCATGAGTATTTCCTCATTTCCTTGATTCACTTCTTATACGTTCTTGAAGATGATGATTGATACAATATTGATAGTCGTAATCAATGTCTAGAGAAGACATTTGAGAGATAGAGGATGACAAATCATAGCAAGGGTTGAGAGAGTCGTCTTGAGAGATATTTCCATCTTCATTTGAATCATGTGTGGGTTCAAAAGAGATGTTTCCTTCAATAGGATGCATGACTGATCCACGGAGTGAAATGATGAAGCATTTAAGGGTGGAAAGTCAAGAAGAAGTTTTCTAAGAAGCCGTGAGAGAATCATGGCAAATGGAAGACTAGAGCGAGACCCGCTGAGAACAAATCTTATTCTTCTAGCTATGAAAAATGCAAGGTTGTATGGAGTGGAGGTAGAAACACAATACAACATATGTGCAAGACAAGCGGGCACATGGTTGCGATTACCATCCAAACACATTGCATTTTCCCTAATGATTTCGGCACAAGGGATCATAAAATCATTAAGATCGCTAGTTAGTAATTCCCAAGGAGTGAGAGTACGAACTTCTCCCTCAAAATTACCAAGAATAGGGTGTTCACGAGGTTTAGCAATAGCATAAGAGATGGCCGAAGCCGAGGGTATCTCAGTCACATAATTCACATCAAGAGGGCCAATTTTAAAGAGTTTAAACTCCAAGCATCGGTGAACCTACATTGACCTTCGTATGGAACTTTGAGAATCTCACCAAATTCTTCAAGAGTATATACAAAGGTTTTCCCCTTGATGGGAAATCTTATAGATAAACCATTATTGATGCAAATTAATGTGTACGAGCTAAAGAGTTCCAAGAGGAAGGAAGGAAAGATTGGCTCATTAATATCAAGCAAACAATCAAAGCCAATGGAATTCAACATGAATCGAATGAAGTCAAGTCCAAGAAAGTTAGAAGGAACAATGCGTCCTTCATGAAAATAACGAGATTCAAGACAACGAGAAGTGTTTTGAGTAGAACGAGTTCGACGTAAAGAAGAAATATTAGGCTTGTATTCTATAGTACGTTGGTGGTCATTTTGATATCCGGAAGACATGATAGTACCTAAAAATAACATACGAACATATTTTCCCAATCACTCATATGTTACATATAAACCGAAAATCAAAAGGATGAGAATGTGTTTCATCAATCTCTTGACAAACAAAGGATTAATCCTTATCATTCCCATGCTCACAATGTACCTAGTTCATCATTGACAATAACATATTAACCATATAAAATCAACAATGAACTTGAACATTGTTTTTTCAAAAACAAATTTTTTTGGTAAGCATTAACAATGCCATTACCAACTTGTTCATGGGTTCATATCAATTCCATAAATTAACCAAAATTATTTAGCCAAAATTTGGATTGTTCTACAAGTGGGTTTTAGTGAAATCTCAATGAATATGAACCTAAGGAATCATAGTATAATCACTATGTCAAGTCACATTCCTAGTAAGGTTCTAATTCAATATCAATTTTAAAAAGCTCCAATTATTAATGTATGAACCCTAGAACAAATTAGATGAAATTGAAAGAAATAACTTACAATTAATTGATCTTGAATGAAGGATGAGTGAAACCCACAAATTGGAATCAATTAATCTCGAGTAATTGAAGGTTTTGAAGGTGCAACAATGGTGGAAAAACTGAAACCCGTCGCTCTATTGGAGAAGAGAGAGAAGGTTTGTTTGAAAAATGATTTTTATAAAAAGTCTGGCACTTTAGTCGCAAGCACTGACCGCGGTTCCTTATCGATATGGAACCACACATTTAAGCCGCGAAAAATAAAGAACCGCCTACAGTGGCGAGTTTTTATCAAAGAAAATTAAAGAATTTTTCAAAACCAAATTTTTTTAAAATCCTTAAAATATGTCTTAAGCCTTTAGGAAATCATTGGACCACCACAACACTAGATAATAATGCCTTAATGAAGGATTACGAGTTGAATCGAGATAGGAAAAGACTGAAACGGACATACGAATACTCGTAGCAAGGAAGCAAAGAGGAGAGAAGTCAAGAGGAGTGAATCAAGACCAAGAACAATCCTCAAGAGACAAATGACAATCTTTAAATCGAGGAGACGAAGAGCTTGTGTCATATATAGTGGTTTAAGACGTGCCTTTCCGACGGGAGTCTAAACGGATTTGGTAATGAACTATACCAAGAAATTTTGATACATAGAATAAGATCATTTTGAAGAGTAGTCTTACTCTATTCAAAATGTGAGCAAAGTATAGATTCACTTTCTCTCCCACATGATCGGACAATTATTATTGCTAGGATTTACAATAAAAATATCCTTGGAATATTCCAATTCTAAATGTCTAAAATCCAACTATAACTTGTGAAGTAGTTTGGTATCTCAAGGGATTCATCAATCATCCTAGAGATGAGCTCAATTGCACAACTTACACATGATATAGGGCCTAGAAACCGTGAGGGTGCAAACCATGAAAATCATGCTTGATACTTTAAGCTTCTACTAACTCACTCTACATCTCCATAGTGAGTCAAGTATCCAAGTAATGAAGGTTTGAGAGGGAAAAAGGAAAGAATCATAAACCACAAACAAATGTCAAGGAAAGGATGCCAAGAACAAGCACATATTAAAGTAATGATCAAAAGAGTGATCAAAAGGGTGTGTGGAAGAACGAAAAAGGTACCTTGGCCACATAGTGCATTCCAAGCTAACAAAGAATCAATGCAAAGCCCAACCATGACTAAAGTGACTACTAAGTCTTCAAGGACTGGTATCACTCTCATCCATCTAGATATCATCATTCAATGATGTTGGAAATCAAAGACGACGAGTCTTCTACAAGTGTAAGTGACTCAATCCACAATCAATAGAGTGATTGATCTTCATGAGTACCTACACATAACAAGATGAAAACTAGTAGATACATTTAAAGAGTAAATCTAAAATGCATAAATACTACTAATCTAAATGAGATGTTATATTACCAATTAAAAGGCCTATTTTCTATAAAAAATAGTTTTGACCAAAGAAAAACTTTAATATAACTTAACCTTCTGATTTGAGGAGACAATGGATCGATGCAAGTTTAAAAGTACAATATACTTCAAAGATATTGTGTGACCATCGCTCTGATACCAATTGTAGAAACTAGAAGGGGGGTTGAATAGTTTCTCTTCAATTTATCTCCTAATTAAAATTCATTTCAATTAGGTAAGTACCAAAACTATCTTTTACTTGAAAGCTAGTTGCATAATGATTAGGTTTAAATCTAATGCATTAACAATGAGAAGTAGTAAGTGTAATAATGATGAAGGTAAGTAAAGAGTAAGGAAAGAAACAACCTAGTAGGAAGACACCAAGATTTATAGTGGTTCGGCAACGAAGCTCTATCCTCGTTCCTACTCCACTCCTCGAGTACACCTACTCGAGATTTCCACTATGTCCACAAGCTCCCTTCTTGGCGGAGAAAACCTTACAACGTCGCTTACATTATTTTCCGACACTAAGCTAAATGTCGAGACCTAATCTTAGCTAGGACCAGTCTACACAACGTCGCCCACTTCACCATTTTATGATACAAGGCTAGATGTCGAGTTTTAATCAAACGATAGAACCAATCTTCACAAAGTTTCCTACTTCATCATTTTCTGACACAAGGCTAGATGTCGAGTTCTAATCCAAAGCTATAACCAATCTTCACGACTCTTCACTTTGAAGCTAAGTGAGAACTTCACACAACACAACTACACATCACTTTATATTTTAGTGAGTACTCACAAGACACAACCACATCACTTTATAGTTTAGTGAGAACTTACACAACTTATTACAACTCAACTAAACATATCCAACTACACACATGTAACTTAGATCTACACAACATAAATCCAAGCACACACATATGCAAAGGATTTACACAACTCTAATTCAAGTATTCACAAATAGCTTGGATGAACACAACTAGTCCAAGTATTCACAAATACATTGGATCTACACAAGACACCAATAAACAAATGATGAACATGACTAGATCTTTAGGAGAGGATGCTCTTCATCAAGGCTTCATCTTTAATCACATCACAAGTGTGTGAGTGATCTTCTATTTGGACAAGGTAAAGAAGGAGATCAAGAGGATAATCATAAGTAAACATACTTAACACATTAAGTGATCATTTACAAATGATTAGGATTAGAAAGGAGAAAGAAGGCTGAGAGAGATGTCCAAAAAGGGTTATGGAAAATGCAAATTTGATCCACTATTTATAGGAGACAAAAACCAACGGCTATCTGTGCGTGGTTCATTATCTTCCTAGGTGGTTCCTTATCGATAAAGAACCGCGGATGTAGACTCCGCTCCTTTTTGTCTTTTAGTGGATTTAAAATATCTGAGGCTGTTTAAACCTTTAAAGTATATTCTTATGGCATTTGGAATATGCCATATTTAAATTTTCATTTTCCATTTTAATAAAACATTTTCTTAAAAAAAGTTTATTAAAAATCTTTTGTCATATTTGACAAAAGTGAGTTTTAAGGCTAATCACTTTTATGATCACTAAGCAGGATTAAGATATGTTAGTGTAATGATTATTACCTTGATGATAGTATTCATTAGATAATTCATTTTACAATTATATTTTATGCTAAATGTCTTTGTAATTTGTCGTGATCAAAAGTAAGAAAGATTAGTTAGCACTAACAACGTTTTTAGGCATTGCTTTGCATTAACAACATCATTCAGTCTTAATGAAGCCCTAAGTAAGACTTCTGAGACATAAACATTTCTATCATTCACCCTAGCTCTAATACAAGGTTCACCATGACAAGTAATAGAAGAGACAGTACTCCAAAATTGCTCAACTATAAAAATTGTAACAGTAAGACTTACAGTTATAACATATTGTATGTGAATTCTAAAAAGGAATTCAAGCATCTCATGAAAAACTTGTGAAGCAGCATTCTGAATAAGCTTTGTGACTTGATTGTGCTTAGAGGTCACTTGTAAAGCAGCCATTGTTGTTTTTGATGATCGACGATAAGAATTAGGGTTATAGAATCGAGGTTAAGAATAAAAGGATTAGGTGAATCAATTATGTAACTGAGGTTCGTTTATACATGGGAAGCAAACCCAAGCGTGAAGAAACCGCCAATTTTACAAAATAGACCTCCAAAAGTACTTCCAACATCGGTCAAATAGCGGTACATGCTACGCGGTACTTCAATTTAGTCTAGCGGTACTTGGTCTAAAAACATTACCTCAAAGATAATTACCGGTACATGTATTCCACTATCGTTGTAATCTCTTTGTCCTTGATCTATCGAACCTGTAATCACATCACAAACAACAGCAAACACTATACAATATAATAAACATGATTATTTTACAGTTGTATCCTCCCCTTAACATATGTAGAAACTATTGGTTAAGCATACCAATATGTGTTACCAAGAACTTAAACCTATTTGTTTCAAACACCTTGGTCAATAAATCAGCTACATTATTGTCTATATGGATCTTCAAAACTTGAATAAGCTTTTTGTCATAACCATCTCTGATGAAGTGATGCCATATTTCAATATGCTTGGTTTGGAGTGAAATACTAGGTTTTTGACAATGCATATAGTACTTCCATTATCAATGTAGATTTTGGTATTCATAAAGTTGAACCCATAATCTAACAACTGATTATGAATCCATAGCACTTGTCCACAACAATGAGTAGTAACCACATATTTAGCAATAGAAGTGGCAACAATGGTTTGCTTCTTACATTGACAAGAAATAAGTCTTCTTCTAAGGAATTGACAACCTCCTGTTGTGGACTTCCTATCATGATTAGCTCTAGCATAATCACTATCTGAGTAAGCTTCCAAGTCAAAGTTGGATTCTTTAGGGTACCATAGACCTAATTTAGGTTGACCTTTGAGATATTTAAAGATCCTTTTCACAACATGCAAATGTGAAATCTTTGGATTGACTTGAAATCTTGAACAAGCACACACATCAAACACAATATCTGGCCTAGAAGTCGTAAGGTACATAAGTGACCCAATCATGGACCTATATAAGTGAAGATCCACATCTGTACCATGTTCATCTTTTGACAAAGACTTCTTAGCTTCAAAAGGTGTACTTGTACTCCTTGTATATATACTTGAAATTTTCTTCAAGATTTTAGCAACATATTTATCTTGGCTGATAAATATTCCATCTTTCCTTTGTTTGACTTACAGTCCTAAAAATAAAGTAAGTTCTCCTATAGAACTCATCTCAAACCTTCTTTTCATCAAAGCTTCAAACTCTTCACACCATGACTTCTTGGTTGAACCAAAAACAATGTCATCCACATACACTTGTACTAAGATGATATCCTTGACATTCTTCTTGATGAAAAGAGTCTTGTCCATGGTCCCTCTCCTGTATCCATGCTCTAAAAGAAAATTGGACAAACTTGCATACCAAGCTCTAGGAGCTTGATGAAGACCATAAAGAGCTTTGATGACTTTGTAGACTCTGTTGGGGAATTTAGGATCTACAAAACCTAGAGGTTGTGAAACATATACCTCCCCAGTAATAGTGCCATAGAGAAAAGCACTTTTCATATCTATTTGATAGACTATAAAACCCTTACATGTTACAAAGGCTAAAAACAACCTAATGGCTTCTATTCTTGCCACTTGTGCAAAAACCTCATCATAGTCTATTCTTTCTTCCTGTCTATATCCTTGGGCAACAAGTCTGGCCTTGTTCTTGACAACAACACCTCTTTCATCCTTCTTGTTTCTAAATACCCACCTTGTACCAATTACCCTCTTTCAAGATGGTAGGTCAACAAGAATCCAAACTTTTTGTAATTTAAACTGCATAAGCTCTTCTTGCATAGCATCCACCCAACTTTCTTCCCCAAGAGCTTGAGAGATGTTCTTTGGCTTTACTTGTGATATAAAGCAATCAAACATACAATGGTGAGTATCTTTATGATTTGTCCTCTGTTGTTTCTTGACCTAAATAAAAAGTGCATGGGTCTCATTGCTAGCTTTAGCTTGTCTTCTGGTTTTCACAACAGACTTTGGATATCTAATGATTTAAGCTATAGGATGGTTGGTGTTTAATCTATGAGTGGGAATATGACTGACTGGTATTGTAGTTTCCATGTTATTGAAATCAGTCACTGCTCCCTGCTCATCATAAGAAGAATTTTAGAAGATTCCTTCCTTTGAACTAGCATAAGCATCTTCATTATCCATAGACTAAAGAATGTATTCTAGAGAATTAGCAGTCATTGAAGAATTTTGATCAGCAGTACATGGATGTGATGTACCGCCAGTGTGTATATGTACCGATGAGCCTTGTGTTTCCAAAGATTCTTCTCTAACTTGCTCAACCTCATCTGTAGCTTTCTTCTCTTGATCAATAAGCCTCTATAGTTCATAATGTGAGGCTTGATCATCTCTTGGTATTGCTGGTGGCTACTATGTTGGGCTTGGCAATGTAGGTGAGATAGGAGGCAAAACTGGTACATAGATATAAACATTATCATCAACATCCCTAGTGTCTGATGTAGAGGAATTCTCTTCTTGAGTACCTGTGCTTGTGGTAGTAGTCTCTTCACCTTGTTATTTTTGTCACACATTTATGATTTAGAGAAGATGTTGAAATCATTCAACTCCTTCACAAAGAGCACTTCTTCAAACTCTAATTATCATGTATTGATCTTTCCTTTTCTAGTAGTTTTGCCTTTACTTCCACCAAAGGCTACTGGTCCACGTCTGAATTCTTCAAGTTCTGCAAGGTAGTCTTTGTTTCCTGTCATGTGCCTTGAGCATCCACTATCCACTATTCCTTTATCCTTCAATTCATTGATTAGATGCACCTCCGTATCTCCATGAGAAAGAGCCATTAGACCATGCTCCTCTTCTTCATGTGCCTGAGCCCAGTTGACTAGTCCAACTACTGAGATCAATGCTTTGGAACCTTTTGGACTCCATGGGCTTTTGCTCTCACCTTTTGGGATACTTTCAATGACTCTAGGGCTGGATCTATTGCTTCTCTTGGACATTTGATTGCTTCCTTCAGCTTTCTCCCTTTTGCATTCCCTGGTAAAGTATCAAAGCTTTCCATAGTTATAGCATCAAACTTTGACTTATCATATCCTAATGGTTCATTAGGATCAACAGTCATCTTTCTTCCAGTTTTGGATCTAACAGATATCATAGCAGCTTGCCACTTTAGATCTATCTCTTCAATGTCAACATCATCCATCTGGAATAGATCATCAATGGTCAACCTTGGTCTGTTGTCTTGACCAATAAAGAATGATAATGCATCATTATCGTTAAGTGATGATGGAGGTCTTCCTTGTGGATTTTGGGTCATTGATGGACTACTGGCAGTACCTCAGAAGTAAGTACTGTTAGTTGGTCCACCAACGGTACATTGGTAGTATGTACCGCTACTTGATCCACTAGTGGTACTTTGGTAGTATGTACTGCTGGTTTCTTCTGACACAAAAGCCAAGTTAGGCTTTGATAAAGGTGCTTTAGTTGGCTCAGTACCTTTAACATCCATATCATATACTCTGAGATTGTTATAGAGATGATCAAATGAAGTAACATCCAAATCATCTCTTGTAATAAAGTGCATAGCCATCACTTTCCATTCTGGTGGAACTCCTCTCAAGAACTTTTGATTAGCTTATTCATTGGGAATTGTTAGTCCATGGACTGCTAATTGAATAAGCAGTTTACTGAACGTTCCATATCCTTTATGGACCCCTTCTGCACTAGAAATTGTGAAGTTATCAAATTCTTGTTTGAACACAATTTTCTTCATCTTCTTAGATTTATCGTTTCCTATAAATCTAAGTTTGATTGCATCCCACATAACTTTTTCATCTTTGTAATCATGAAAGCTAGGTAAAATAGCTTCTGAGAGTGCCATAGCCAAGGCAGTTCTTGCCTTTCTTTCTTTGATCTCGGCCTAAATATCTTCAGCAGTGACAGCAAGCAAAGCATAACATGTACCATCTGGTAACCAGCGTAGCTTTTTGGGAGAGTTCACATTCTTAATGACTTCCCATAGAGTGTGATCTGTGTAATTCATATAGTGTTCCATCTGCGTAGCCCATGTTTCATAATTGTTACTTTTGAGAATAGGGAGTTTTACAACAGACAGAGTGTGGGGATAAGATGTGGTTGTTGGTGTTGTAGCTACAACTTGTGTAGTTTGTACAGGTGGTGGATGTGGAACCAATGGTGCAGGTTGCACAACTTGAGGTTGTTCTTGAGGTATATGATTAGGGATTCAGAAGTCATCTCCAAACTGAGGGTGGTTACCAGCTTGAGACATGATGTGAATTTTGTGAGTGAAGGTTTAGGGTTTTGTTCCTCTTATTCAGAGTTTCTCACACAAGCTCTGATACCACTTGTTGATCCCTTTGAATAGATCGAGATCCTGTTAAGGATTGAATAATAGCTTGTAAACAAACTAGAGAACTTGAGAGACTCTTACTAAACTCTAATAAGTTATGCGGAATCTAACTTATAAAAGCAAAGAAGAACAACAGTATACTCTAACTATTCGATTCTCATTAATCGACTGTGTAAAAGGTACAATAAACTCATCATACCTATGTTCCTTTTATAGTGCAAGGAACACCTAAAATATTCTATTTAGATAAGTATATCACACACGATATACTATCAATAGAACTAGAATATATCTTTACTGAAGATATATATGTTCTTATCTAATAAGCAGTACTTAACAATAAGCCTAACGGTACATAGCATGTACAGAGCATACACTAACAGTACTTACTTACTCTAACGGTACTTAGTACTATTACAAATAATTCCCAACACAGGTGCAAGAGTAAAAGATCGCCTATATAAGCATGAAGTTTAGCTGCTTCAAGAAGCTTGGAATTTAGCTTTGATATGCTTATTGAAGGATATGACACAAGCTAGTAAAACATAGTGTCAAGTAGAACATGTGAATGTGTAAACTTCTCTATAGATTATCTTCATGTATTCATTATGAATAGAAAGAGTTCAATCTTTAGTGACACTCTAATATTCGAATATTTTGAATGTTAATGTACTAATGTAAAAATCAATCGTCTCGAAATTTCATTTATGCATAAATTTGTTATTTGTTATGAGTTTTTTAAGTCAATCAAGATAACAGTAAATGAGAGAGGATTGTTGGTGATTTTGCGTTACCAATATGACTTAAGTGTAATGGATTGACTTAGTTGACCAATGTATAAACATGATAAATATTCATCAAGTCGGGGTAGTGTGGAGTGCTCGCTTGTATGACATTATTGTGATTATCATTCGGGGCGAAGCCCCCGTACCACGACGGTCCTCGGGCAGCGCCCTTGGTAGCACGTCCAAGGGGCGGCAGCCTCTGGCTGGGTTCGAGTGCTATGTTAAAAAATTTATTTGGTGTAAAGTGCTTTGTTAAAAATGCATTCGAAAATAAAATTTTATTTGGTGTAAAGTGTTATGTTAAAAATGCACTCGAAAATAAAATTACCCGATATTATAGATCGGTTTTTCCTGTTATTTAAACTGATTTAGCAGTTATGTTAACTACGATGACAATTATTACTGTCATTTGGTTCATGTTGGTCATATATAATTTATCTTTTTTTGAATATGTTTTCATAACATCAAAAACACATTCTCTGTTAATAATATGAATTTTATCCGATATAAGATTTTGATATAACTATTATAATACTTTGATCTAAAAGTGTTCACACGGCTCTCATATTTATGTTGATCCAAATTATTCTAACATTCATCATATCTTTTATTATTGTAGCTTATCTGATGTGAATAAGCTCATTAATTTATCACCATTTAATTTATAAGCTTATAATTTTGTTTACTTTAACAAATTATCTTAACTAATTGTAATGAGTGATAATCTAACTTACTAGGTGATAGATGTGAATAAGCTGATTCATGTGAATAAGCTTATGAATTATAGGAGAGTTGTGTAAATAAGGGTATAAATTAGAGGAGAGTTATGTAAATATGCTTTTGAATTAGACGAGAGTTATGTAAATAAGCTTTTGAATTAGATGAGAGTTGAATAAGCTTGTGAATTATTACTATTTGAATTTATTATGTTGAATTATAAGCTAGCTTATTTGCTTATTTTGACGAATTATCAAGTTTTATCAAT
Source organism: Glebionis coronaria (assembly GCA_025667525.1). Taxonomy (NCBI): domain Eukaryota; kingdom Viridiplantae; phylum Streptophyta; class Magnoliopsida; order Asterales; family Asteraceae; genus Glebionis; species Glebionis coronaria. The sequence continues at coordinate 165,571,157 of CM046879.1, forward strand.
AAGAGCGTTCTAAATAAGCTTATGTTAGAGAATAAGTTGTATTATTAGGCAGTTTTATTTTCTTAGTAACTTTTTATTTAACATTTAATTGAATTAAGTTGCTGGTATAAGCTGAATTAATCTTGTTGTAACTTATCTTAGCATTAATCAAAGTTTTTACATTTATGATATATCATCATATATGATATATGCTATAATATATCATATATAATGCATTTAATAAAACACACAAAAAACAGACATATCGTATGACGAGTTCTCACCAAATCTCCATAAACTTTTAAAACATGCCTTATATCATATATGGTATTGTATATAAATTTTTACTTTTTTTTCCATGACACTAATCATAATTGAGTTTCACTAACATATCATAGTCTATCTTTATAATGTAGACTTATCCTTCGGCTTCCCTTTAGGCTTATTTTACAAGAGGAGTTGTCCTTAGAGATAAAGAACAAAATCGTTGTTCAGCAAGAAGTTGTGGTTCAACAAGAAGTTTTTGCTTAAAATTACTCTTTTTTTATGTTTGATTGTTTAATTGTTACATGAGCAAGTGTTGTAAATTTCTTTCACTTGATTTTGTAGTATTCGATCTTGCATGATTGTGATCCTATTATATACCATATGTGATATTCTCGGAAATCACATATAACTTACCTCAAGTTCTTTTATATTTGAATGATCATATGTGATATTTATATTTAAACAAGTTGGTAACAAATTATCGTATGTGATTACTATTAAAAAATCACATAAGATTTAACATGATCATTAGTAATTTATCAACTACTGCTATCATACTTTATTTTTAAACAATGATATCCATGTTTCTTGTTATAATGGTTTTTTTACAAGTGATTATGAATGTGTGTAATAAAACTTAAACAAAATTAGGCATAATATCAAAAATCACATCCATAAATTTTTCACATCCATAAACTTAAACATAAATTTTTCACATCCATAAATTTTAGCATAAACAATGATGACATATGAGGAACTTGGTAATCCTTGGTTATACTAGATATGGAAGAATATTAGATATATATATATATATATATATATATATATATATATATATATATATATATATATATATATATATATATATATATATATATATATATATATATGTATATATATATATATATATATATATATATATATATATATATATATATATATATATATATATATATATATATATATATATGTATATATATATATATATATATATATATATATATATATATATATATATAGATTTGCGTTCATGTAAGTACCAAGCTTAAAATAAAAACAATAGGAACCAATGAAAATCTTACACGTGTAAATTAAGTAATTAAATGTTATTAAAAGTAATTAAAATTTAAAATATTAACTAAGAAAATAAAAAGGGCAAACTAGGTAATTTAAAAAGTTTACTAGCAACATTTAATTTTACAATATTTATGAGTCAAACTTTAAATGACATATGTGCTCATTATTGCTATTAATTATTCAAGTTTTTTGAAAAAAAGCATTCATGAAATATGTCCTTGCGTTGATTTTTAACATATTTGGCATAACATTTGCAAGCTTCTTGAGAATAAGTGTTGTTATTTTAAAGAGCTTTAATTTGTAGCCTTTAAACATGAAATTTATGAAAGGGTAAGGAAATCTACGTTCTTTACCATCTGTCTAATTTGTAGTCTTAAAACATTTAACCGCTCCATCGTTTAAAGGCTCATTTCATCCGATTTAACCTTCATTCTTACTTTTATTTGTGTACTTTTAATAACTCTCCTTTTTAAATTATGTGTGATGGGTCCATAGTGTGACAAACTCTTCCTACAT